>CAVMJV010000031.1:1800000-2240000 GCA_963681835.1 Meloidogyne enterolobii | reverse complement strand
TAGACGGCTTTAGCCGGTGCCTTAGGATCGACTGACCCACATTCAACTGCTGTTCACGTGGAACCCTTCTCCACTTCAGTCTTCAAGGATCTCACTTGAATATTTGCTACTACCACCAAGATCTGCACTAGTGGAAGCTCCAGCTGGGTGCACACCCAAAGCCTTCAACGCAACCACTACGACCCTCTTACACGTCATTGCCAGACTCTTCACGGAATACAAGCATATGACGGCAGAGTATAGGTGGCCCGCTCCAGCGCCATCCATTTTCAGGGCTAGTTGATTCGGCAGGTGAGTTGTTACACACTCCTTAGCGGATTCCGACTTCCATGGCCACCGTCCTGCTGTCTGTATCAACCAACACCTTTTATGGGGTCTAATGAGCGGGCACTTTGGCACCGCAACTCCGCGTTTGGTTCATTCCACATCGCCAGTTCTGCTTACCAAAAATGGCCCACTTGGAGCTCGTATTCAACGCCAAAGTTCAAAATCAAGCAACTTTGACATCATACCCATTTAGAGTTTGAGAATAGGTTAAGAACATTTCGTTCCCAAGTCCTCTAATCATTCGCTTTACCGAGTATAACTACTCATGAGCTCCAGCTATCCTGGGGGAAACTTCAGAGGGAACCAGCTACTAGATGGTTCGATTAGTCTTTCGCCCCTATACCCAAGTCAGACGATCGATTTGCACGTCAGAACCGCTTCGGACTTCCACCAGAGTTTCCTCTGGCTTCGTCCTGCTCAGGAATAGTTCACCATCTTTCGGGTCTCACCGCGTACGCTCTTCCGCCACCCTACTGTAAACAGTTAGAATGGGGCCATGCTGCAATTTTTTACAAGATCGCACATCAGACTCTAAAGAGTCATTTACTTTCATTTCGCTTTTAGGTTTTTAACACCCAAAAACTTGCGCACACGATAAACTCCTTGGTCCGTGTTTCAAGACGGGTCGGATAGATGACCGGCTTTTACATGGGGAGCGAGTATGAGAGCATTAACTGGACCGATCTAAATGAAAAGCACGTGTCGCATGCGACCGTAACTTACACCTAGATCGAACCAATAAATGCCCGTAAGCCATACTCAAATGTACAAGACAAAAAATGCTTACACCGCTTGGGTACCAGCAAGCTGGCCTCAAAACGGCGGTTACAAATCTGCCTCAAACATCCCCAAGCACCAAACAAGTAAATGCATCACAAAAAATTATGCTGCTTCTTTCTGTCCCAATCTGGAGCTCAGAGATCACAACATAAAAATAATGTAAATGAATACTTGAAAGATACGCCGACTCTATCCGTTTCCACCTCACCGGTTTCACGTCCTCTTTAACTCTCTCTTCAAAGTGCTTTGCAACTTTCCTTCACAGTACTTGTTTGCTATCGGTCTCGCGGCAATATTGAGTCTTAGATGAAGTTTACCACCGACTTTGGGCTGCGATCCCAAACAACCCGACTCTAAAGCACGCAAATATCGATCAAGTATCTCAATGTACAGGACTTGCACCTTCTGTGGAACCCCTGTCAAGGGGACTTGTTTGAGACAAAAGATCAAAAATTACGGCTTATACACTACACCTCATAATGCCTGAGGCAAAATGATTTAGCGATGGACATTTCCCTGTTCACTCGCCGTTACTGGGGGAATCCTGTTTAGTTTCTTTTCCTCCGCTTACTGATATGCTTAAGTTCAGCGGGTGCTCCCGACTGAGTTCAGGTCAAAAATGTTTTATTGTTGCTGATAAAATACATTCAAATAAAATACCGCCAACAATCATTTCAAAATATAAAGCTTGAAAAGCAATATAAATTAAAGCTTTTGCTTTAAAAGAAAATGACCCTGAACCAGACGTAGCAAAGGGTTTGACCCCAATGCGGCAATATGCGTTCAAAACTTTTGTGCTCAAGGTTTCTGCAGTTCGCACAAGTTATCGCAGTTTGCTGCGTTCTTCATCGATCCACGAGCCGAGTGATCCACCGATAAGGCTAGAAATTTTCGTTTTTTTAAAAATATAGAGAAAAAAAGAGTGCTGGCGTCCTCACTTAAGAGGCTCATTAAGTCTTAAACTCATTAAGAGTACTAACATGTCACCACATATACAGCCACGGACGTTCACAACTGTATCAGCAACACCTAGACACCAGCGACAGCCGTTTCACAACAATATAATTGTTGCGAATTCAAATTTGAACATCACATAAAGTAATGATCCAGCAGCAGGTTCACCTACAGCTACCTTGTTACGACTTTTGCCCGGTTCAAGCCACTGCGATTAAATTGGTTTCCATCAAAGTAATTTAGAAAAATTAAATCAACGGTCCCCAAATTTCTCGAAATGGCTCAGTCCCGGGCAGCGACGGGCGGTGTGTACAAAGGGCAGGGACGTAATCAACGCGAGCTGATGACTCGCACTTACTTGGAATTCCTCGTTCACGGAAAATAATTGCAATTTCCGATCCCAATCACGGCAAATTTTCAATGGTTTACCCGCCCCTTTCGGGGTAGGACAAGCACGTTGATTTTGCCAGTGTAGCGCGCGTGCAGCCCCGGACATCTAAGGGCATCACAGACCTGTTATTGCTCAATTTCTTTCGGCTGAACACCGCAAATCCCTCTAAGAAGCTGTATACACTAAGAGTATGTACCAGCTATTTAGTAGGTTAGAGTCTCGCTCGTTATCGGAATAAACCAGACAAATCACTCCACGAACTAAGAACGGCCATGCACCACCATCCACTGAATCATGAAAAAGCTATCAATCTGTCAATCCTCACAGTGTCCGGGCCGGGTGAGTTTCCCCGTGTTGAGTCAAATTAAGCCGCAGGCTCCACTCCTGGTGGTGCCCTTCCGTCAATTCCTTTAAGTTTCAGCTTTGCAACCATACTTCCCCCGGAACCGGAAGACTTTCGTTTCCGGGAAGCTCCCCACCAAGGCAATATAATTTCCATCGGCGGATCGCTAGTTGGCATCGTTTACGGTCAGAACTAGGGCGGTATCTGATCGCCTTCGAACCTCTGACTTTCGTTCTTGATTAATGAAGACATTCTTGGCGAATGCTTTCGCTGTAGTTTGTCTGGCCACGGTCCAAGAATTTCACCTCTCACGGGGCCATACAAATGCCCCCGTTTGTCTCTGTTAACCATTATCTCAGTCCGTAAAACCAATAAAACTGAACCGAAATCGTTTTCTATTATTCCATGCACGATCATTCAAGCGAAAACGCCTGTTTGAAGCACTCTGATTTGTTCAAAGTAAACTTGCAATGCCTGTTAAGAATCCTGTTAAGGACTCAAAACCGAACATTACGATAAATCGATAACACCCAGAAACACCCGGAGGGTTCCAGGGTACCGATACGAATCCAACTACGAGCTTTTTAACCGCAGCAATAATTCTATGTATTAGCAGAGCTGGAATTACCGCGGCTGCTGGCACCAGACTTGCCCTCTGCTTGATACTCGTTAAAGGGTTTAAATTGTACCCATTCCGATGACCGGCCTCAAAGAGAACGATCTCGTTATTTCTCGTCACTACCTCCTCGAGCCGAGAGTGGGTAATTTGCGCGCCTGCTGCCATCCTTAGACGTAGTGGCCATTTCTCAGGCCCCTTCTCCGGAGTCGAACCCTGATCCTCCGTTATCCGTCACCACCACGGGAGTCGATTATGCTCCCGTCAAGTTGATAAAGTGGACGCTTGAAAGACACGCCGCCGGCACAAGGCCATGCGGTCAGCTTAGTTATTCTGAGTCAACAAGAAGCAGCCGAAGCCGCGTGGTTTTGTTCTAATAAATGCGCTTTTCCGAGAGGACAAAGCTTTGGTGCATGTATTAGCTCTAGCTTTTCCACAGTTATCCATTTAGATAATCAAGATCAAGTAAATCATGGCCATTGTAATGAGCCGTTCGCGGTTTCTCGTTAAAACGATTAAACTTATACATGCATGGCTTAATCTTTGAAATGAACACATCAGTTCAGGCAGGATCAACCAGATATCTCGTAAATCCAGGTAAGATTCACTCGAGCTTTAAAGAGAACGAATCTTACTGAAAAGCTTCAAGATGCACAATAACATACTCGAGCACCGCCGGCGCCAGAACGACACACGAGGCGAGACAGATTTGGTCTCACAACCAATCTCGGGTCACTTGCTGGCTTTACGAACACTCAAAAGTGTGCATCGAACCTACCAACTGCTCATCTTGCCAATACAGCAATGAACTGGCATAAAATTCAGATCCTTCACTGAGGACGCTTCGTCTCAACACAAAATATCAACTTTTCACTTCACCAATCAGCCAAAAGGCTACATTTAGTTTCATTTTTTCTCTTTCATCGAGATTCAACCGATAAGCATTTTTCAGTTGGAAATTTTGTCAATTTCCATTCATGATGATATATCAGTGCTTAGATGCCCCCAGGTCAACACGAAATCCGAGATTTGAGAGAGGCTGTCAGCTTGTCCAATCATACCAGTTAAATCATCATCAGAACACTTTAAAACGATGACAAATCGATTTAAAACGGTTGAAAATAGTAGCACATTTGAGTCTTCAGATTGTACAATAAACATGTTGATTGGATGAAAAGAATTTACATAAAAGAGCATCAAGAAGCCCGGAAGGACTTGAGATCTGCTAAGTCGAGAATTATTCATTTTCCTATACATTTTTCCTTTCCATTTTCCTCAGCAACAACCACTTTATTTTCCATTTCCACCAGCACACAGCCACTTCTACAATTGTACTCAACAAACAACCACTTTTATAATAATATGAGTCGAGGCGAAAAGAGAAATGGACCAAATGCAACCCTAAGCTATGCGCCATCATGAGAAAAATAAATGGAAAGAGAATTAAGCAAGAAAGAAAACAAAGTGGTCGTAGAATTAGTAAAAGTGGTTGTTTAAATAGTAAAAGTGGTTGCTTTAATAGTAGTTATTTAATAGTAGTATTAAAATTTGGACCCCTTCGTACAGAGGAGCTTTGACAGTAATATTAAAAACAACACAAGCCGAAGAAACTTATTATTTAGGGGGACGATTTTCACTACGCAATTTTGGTCTTTCTCAATGTACTTTCACTTCCATTCGGAGGAATTAAATAAAAATTTAATTTCTAAATCGACAATGCAATTTCGGCTCGCCGAGCAGTTCCACTAAGATGCTCACTCTCCGCGAGCAATCCGGGCATCACCCATTATAGAGATGTTCCAACACTATGGCTACTGAGTCATATTTGGTAATGATTACCCAGTGGCAGCCTGGGTAATCGTTTAGAGCAAAAACATGCTGATAGTTACATTGTCTTGGAACACCTCTCCCAGCCCATGTAACCACCTATAAGTACTGCCTCAGTTAGTCGTTCGAAATTTAGTCATATTCCTTATTGTTCAACCCAGGTCACAGCTCTCAAGACGTTTTCAATGAAAAAGACGGAGTCTCCCAAAAAAGTAGAAATTTGTCCAGCCCAAGTAAAGATAAGTTAACCCCGATTCACTTAACCACTAAAACCTATAATGTTTCCGATAATGTTTCAGAAAAAATATTTCAAAAATTCAAATATTTACCAAATTTAAATTCAAAGATTACAGCTCTGCTAATGTGGAACAGCCCGGGTAATTCCAGCTTTTTCCTAATTTGCCCTATGTTATTCTCTTATTTGCCCTATGTTTTTCTCTTATGATTATTAAATTTGCTCTCTTTTTCATAAATTTTAAATCATCCCCGCGAAAGCGAATTTCTTGTACTTGGGTCCTTCCCATTTTCGCTCAGTTCAAATTTCTCCACAAACAACTTTTCTCCACTCTTTAATACTCAACTAACCCGCCTCCATTTTCTCTTTGCTTTTTGTGGCTGCTATTTTTCTTTGCTTTTTCTATAATTCTTCACAACTCATGCATTTTTTTCTCCCCATTGTAAGACAATGTAAAGTAAGCAGAGAAGGAAAAAATAAATAGTGCGGTTCTCCTTTCTTTTCACTATACTCTGATTTCTATACATTTTCTTAAAGATGAGAAAAAAGTGAAGGAGGCACTGTGGAAAAACGAAGAGAGAAAATGTCTGACACAATAAGAGAAATGGGCGAAAGGGGTTTTTGAGGATGAAAAATAAGTTGCTGATTTACCCTATAACCCAGACTAAGTAGCGATCCAACTTTGATTGACCATAACTCGGACTTTCGAAAATCATTTTTCAAAACAATGGATATCACTTCGCAATAGCAAGTAAAACTTGAATGAGTTCAAAACTTGAAATTCATCCAAAACCCAATTTCTTTAGGGCTGTAGTGTAGTGTACCGGTGGTAAAAGTTCGGGACGTGACATATGTCATTCGATTCGTCTCGACGAGCTGAGTCGAATGGTACCACTCCCTACTTTAGGAAATAATTCTGGACCGAGTTATAGGTCCCGAAAAATCGAAACCCGAAAAATCGAATGCAAAAATGATTTTTTTTAATTAATAAGTGAGGAATACATAGAATTAAAAAATTAAAAAAATCCAAATCCATTACAACTTTACATAATTAAATTATTCCTGAGGTTCTTCTTGAATTTTTTCTTGAGGTTTTTCCACTTCCATTGCCTCTCCAGTTGCTTCCCCCGGTGCCAATAAACGTCCAACCAACGGATATTTGACTTAAAAAAATTTTTTTTCAGTCAAAAAAAATTCAAAAAAATTACAAGAAAGTCGTTGTTCCCATTCTTTGGCCTCTTCTAAATCGTCTGCAGTCATTCCTGTGTGGTCATCATATTTGTCTTTGACCAGTTTAATATTCATTGTACCCAGGGCGCGTGTAGCATCGTGACCGGCGAGTGCTAGAAGAATAAAAATAAAAATGGTGAGGGGAAAGGATAGGGGGAGTGATGATGGAGGGGGCACTGAGGGCAGGGGTGACGGATTCGGAAACGGTCCGGATATCTGAAAGTTTTCAGTTCGGATGTCGAATCCGGATATCCGAATATTTCCCAAAATCAGCTAAGCATAAATCAAAAAATCAGAATTTCTGGGAATTTTCAGAAATCAGAATTTCCGGAATTTCTGAAAAAATTAGGATTACTTACTCTACAGATCGACACCCAACAGAAATTATAATCTTTTTAAATTCAAAAGTTACCTCCATAAGCTCCTTGTGGACCATAAAAATCCTTTCCTCTTGTAACATCATAAATCTGTAAATAATTTATATTAAGGATTAATAAAGGCAGAATGGGTTCTGGTTTATTCTAAAAAACCAGAATTTCTAAAAAGTTCTGATTTTTCAGAATCAGAATTTCTGAGAAAATAAATTCTGATTTTCTTCCCCAACTATCAGCAATCAAAAAAACCTACATTCCCATTCAGAGCCATATAAATCCGTTCATTTTCCACCCCATTGTAACCTTTAAGTTCCTCAACAGTCATATCCCTCTTTTCCACTTGGTAAACCTTTTCTTGTGTTGGGGGTTCAATTACTGGGTGTTTTTTGAAGAATAATTTATAAACAACATAAATGAAGAGAATGAGCAATACAACATCTAAATTTTGGAAAAAATTAGAAAAATCAGAATTTCTGATTTCTGAAAAATTCTGACATATGAAAAAATTCTGATTTTCAGAAAGAAAACCAGAAATCAGAATTTCTGAAAATTCTGACCTTCAAAAATTAGAATTTCTGATTTTTGAAAATTCTGATTTTTTAAAAATTCTGATTCTGATTTGTGAAAAAATTCTAATTTTCAAAAAATAATTTTACGTAATTCTGATTTCTGAAAATTGTTATTCTGATTTCTAAGAAACAAAATTTACGAAAAATTCTGATTTTTAAATTTTTAAAAATCAGAATTTCTGAAAAATTAACTTCTGATAGTTCGATTTTTCAGAATCAGAATTTCCGAAAAATTCTGATTTTAATAATAATCAACCTGTAGCTGTGACTTCAAACAATCCTGCGATAACAGTCATATTTTTTAAAAATACTTTATTTAAAAATAAGGCAAGACTGTTAAAAAATAAAATTAATAAAAAGAAAAAATAAATATTGATTAAATACACATGTAATTAATTAACATGTATAGACAAGTAAATAATTTTTGACTGAAATCATCTTTATCAGAAAAGCGTAATAAATTTAAAATGAAACAGAAAAAAAATAAAATCAGAATTCTGAAAAAAAATAATTTTTAAAATGTTCATCAGAATTTTGAAGAAATCAGAATTTTTGCAAGTATCAGAAAAAATCAGAAAATCAGACAAAAATCAGAATTTTGGAAAAAATCAGAATAAATATCAGAAATCAGAATTTTGAAAAATCAGAATTTTCGAAGGTATCAGAAAAAACCAGAATAAAAATCAGAATTTCTATAAAATATCAGAAAACCCCAAAATTCTGAAAAAATAATTTTAGAAAATGTCCATCAGAATTTTGAAAAATTTCAGAATTATTTTAAAATCAGAATAATTTTAATATTCAGAATTTTTATAATCAGAACATTTTAAAACCATCAGAAATCAAAAAAAAATATATATAAATTAACAATTCAACAAAAAATATTTAATTTATTCCCTAACACTTTCTCCTCCTCCTTCTCCCCCTTCCTCCTCCCCTTCTTCCCCAGACATTAACAAATCTTCCAAAAGGTCATCCAAATCAGAATCCTCAACAGCCCCCTCAATTCTATCAAAAAATTCGCCATTTTTAAAGCACACAATTGTTGGGATTGAAGTAACTTCAAACTGTTCGGCTAGGGAACTTGCCCCTCCCTCAACGTTGATTTTTGCTAATAAAATCTTTAAATATAAGGGGGAATATTAGGTATATTTATTTTTATTTTTTTAATTGGACAGACCTTGCCTCCCTGTCCAGTTACTTTTGCTTCAAGCCTGGGTGCAAAGCTTTGGCAAGGGCCACACCTTAAAAAAAGGAATTGTTCTGAAATTCTGATAATGTTCTGAAATTGTTCTGAAATTCTGATTTTTGAGAAATTCTGATTTTTCAGAAATTCTGATTTTCTGAAATTCTGATTTTCTGAAATTCTGGTTTCTCTGAAATTCTGATTTGTTTTGAAATTCTGATTCTTCAGAAATTCTGATTCTGAAATTCTGATGTTGTTCTGAAATTCTGATTTTTCGAAATTCTGGTATTCTGATTTTATTTTAAAATACCAATCGGCGTGAAAGCAGGCAATCACTGGCTTTTCTGAGTTAAGTATGAGCTCGTCAAAACCATCGTCAGAATCAACATCAAAAATTGTTTGTTGCTCCGCTTGAGCAGAAAAAGATCGTAGTGGAAGAACCTGAAAGCTAGTATGTGCTTAAATTCTGATTTTTTGAATTAAGATTTTTCACATTCTGATTTTGATCTGATTTCATAATTCTGATTTTATTCTGATTTTGAAAATTCTGATTTTAAAAATTCTGATTTTATTCTGATTTTCAAAATCAGAATTTAAAATTCTGATTCTGTTCTGATTTTAAAATTCTGATTTTAATTCTGATTTTTAAATTCTGATCCTAAAAGTTCTGATTTCGAAAATTCTGATTTTGAAATTCTGATTTTAAAAGTTCTGATTTTTATTCTGATTCCAAATAATTCCCCCCATTAACTACCTCAAAACGTCTCAAACTCCAATAATTAACAGATTGAGTAGGCAAATAATAATTATATTTCTCCACTAATAAAGGCATTTTTGTTGGTTGTCCAAATAAAGTAGTAACAGAAGAAACTGCCCTTTTAACAAAATTAGAGCAACGAATATTTAACATTTTTTCTGAAAAAAAATTTTTTTTTTAATTTTAAAAAATAAAATTAAGGTAAAAAAAAGTAAAATTTATCCATTAAAAGGAGAGAATCTTCAAATTTATTCTTTAAATATTTATTTTTAAATTTTTTAATCAGTAGAAATGGGCAAGATAAGCAGAAAAAAAAGAGGAAAATTCTGAATTTTCTTGAGAGAAATTCTGGTTTTTTAAATTCTGATTTTGTTGTGAAAAAATTTTTTATCATCAACAGGGGTAGACAGAAAGAAAAAAAAAAAAGAAAGTTTTAACGGAGCAAAAAAAAATTGAAGAAATCGAATAAAGATAGGGAGAGAGTGGGATGTCTTCTCTTGCCCATTCTTTTTGAATAAAAATCAAAAAATGGTTAGGTAGATTATTCTAAACAATTTTTATTTAAAAAAACTAAAATAAGAAAAAAAATTTCAAAAATTATCTAAAAATATTTTTAAGGCTTTTTAGAGTATTTTTTGAAAAAAAAATATTTTTTTTTCGTTGGCAGCCTTTGAAAAAATTTTAAAAAAAATTAATTTGTCCTTCCTTTTTTTTTAATTTTCTTCCTCATTTTCTTCTTCCTCCTCCTCCCTCAAATTATTATTTTTTATTTTAGCCAAATGTTCTTTTTTTGAACACAATTTTGAAATTTCTTTCATTTTTATCATTTTTTCTTCTTTTTTAATTTTTTGCCAAAATGAAAGAAGTAAATTTGAATATAGAGGTAACCTCATATATTTTAAATAATTTAATTTTGTTGAAGGATAGACTAATTCAAATTCACCAATTCGTGCTAATTCGTCTTCATATTCAACTGAAAAAATAATAATTTTTTGGATTAATCTAGGGAGTAGAGATCAGCCTGGGTCTGAACCAAGTCCTGGGTTTTTCCTGTACCCAAAGTCCAGGCCCAGGCATTTTTTGGCCTTCCTGGGGTTTTCCCGGCTACAGCCCTAGAAGGCGGCCAAGGCAACAAATCAAACTTCAGAGCCCAGGAACACGTCCAGGCTTCTCAAAAATTCCGATCTCTACTAGGGAGGACATAACCACGGTTTTTGGATATCACCGGGTTTCGACCCACGATTTTCATTTTTGGGGTTGGTTAATATAAGAGAAGGAATAGGTCTAAACAGGAGAATAAGGGGGCATTTTAAATAGGGTAAGTCTTGAAATAATTGAGAGAGTAGTAAATAGAGGCTTGGATAAGTAATCTAGATAAGTGGGAGTGTAAGGTAAAATGAGACCGTTTTTAATAAAAAATGTGTCCAAAAAACTAGTTCTGTCATCCCTAGATATAAAATTCCCCATTTAATTTTTAAAAAATACCCCTTACTTAAAATTCGTAAATCAGAGCCAGTCAGAACATCACAAATATCTTCACGAATTTCCTACAAAAAATTTTGAATTAATTTTTAAAAATCAAACCTTATTTTCATTAAAATATTCCAAATGAGTCGCTTCTTTTTCCAAATGTTCTTCATCTTTATGAGCCTTCAAATTTCTTGTAAGGAAGTAAAGAGAGGAAAAGAAATCTTCATATTCACTGCTAAAAATGAAAAAAAATTTAGAAAATCAGATTTTTGTGAAAAGACAGACAATAGGTCCCAAAAATTTCTTTGACCCAAACGGTCTGACCCAAATTGAAAAAAATTTGCGAAATTTTTCAAAAATTGACCCAAACGAGTTTACCCAAATAAAAAATAATTTAAGAAAAATTATCTAAAGATGGTCCAAACGTGGCTGACCCAAATAAAAAAAATAATTTTCCAAAAAAAAATTTCCAAAAATTGACCCAAATGGTCACAACCACATTTAGAAAATTTTTCCAAAATTTTCTGAAATTTCCCAAGCGGATTTGACACAAATTTAAGAATAAAAATATAAAAGTTACAACCTCACTGGAAAAGGAATTCCAGCCAAAATAAGCGTGTCTTTTGCTAATGGGGCTTTTACTGCAATATCCAAAGGTGTTGAAGAATGGAGAGAAGGGCTTATATTCATCTCAATTAGCCAAGGGCGTAAATTGCTATCAACTAAATTTTAAAAAGAAAATAAAAAAATATTATAAAAAATAACCGAGAATATCCATTCCATAAAGCTCATAACTAAAAACAAATAATTGAGTTGCTTAAGTGAACAAGCCCTGAATACTAGAGATCGAGATTTTTGAAAAGCCTGGACTCTGTGGTTTGATTTATTGACCTGGGCCGGATCCTGAGCCTGTACTTCAGGAAAAACCCAGGAAAGTCAAAAGATGTCTGGGCCTGGACTCTGGGTACAGGAAAAACCCCAGCATTGGTCCAGGCCCAGCTCGATCTATATTATATACGTCTTTGTTATGGGATCCAAAAATTTGTTTGAAAACCAGTAACCGAGGCGGATTGGATCCTACCAGATTTTTACAGAGTCCGTGTTACCAATCCGGGTTTTTCCGTGATCTTCAGATTTTCCAGGATTAATCAGAGAAATCTGACCGGACACTACTTTAGCCTCGAATCCAAATCAAAAAAAAAGATTTAATCCATCGGGCGGGAGGAAGCCTTCTGGGGCCTTAACCCCCCTGAAATGGGGAAAAGGGAAGACACCCCATTTTAGCTCTCCTGAAATCGACCCCTGGCTACGTCCTCGTCCACCTGCCATTATTTAAATCCAAAAATGAGAGTGGGAAAAGGGTCCTATAATAGCTACTTTCCTTAAAAATACTTATTCCCTACAAAATATTTAAAAAAAACCTGATAAACGGATATTTACAATGATGGGCTGCATGTGCCCTAATATGGCTTTCACAAGAAATAATAGCCTTTATAGCAATTTTGTGTATTTCCTCTTTTAAATTGTTTGAATTATGCCCCAATTTATCCAAATATTTCCAAAATTGAGTCAATTTCCATTTTGGAACTACAAATTGTTGATCGCCTCCATCTTCTGTTTGTGTTGAACTACTTGAAGAAACAGCCAATTTATTTATTGAATAATTTGTTAAATGCATAAATTGGTTTGTAAATGAAGAAATTTCAGGGTTGTATGAAACACTTGCAAAACTTGAAAATTTTAAAAAAATTTTAAAGAGCTCATACATCAAGGATGGGTTTTTCCGTAATTTTAAAAGCGTAAGACGGAAGAAGACTCCACCCCTAAATATCGAACCCAAAATATCAACACCCAAAATAGCCTCAATCAACACCCAATATTCTGATTAGATATTCTAATGATTCCACGATCAAGGAAATGTTCAAATATTCTTGATCGGTCGCTATGTTATGTTCAAATGAAATCTCCGATGAATCATTAACCGATAGATCACCCCTCTACAATTGAAATTTATTCCGCTGTTGGAACAAATTTAAAACAACTTCCCCGTTCTACAATAAAATTTAAAAAATTAATGTCGACCAAATACTTAATAATAAAGGTTAAAAAATTTTTAGCTGTAGTTGGAACATCAGCCTAAAGCTTAAAATTTAAAACAATTCCTTAAAACTTCTTAACGGAAACCAAAATCCTAGCCCAAAAAAATATTCCCCACAAAAAACTAACCGAACTAATCCTTCCTTATAAACATAAATACGCAAAGGATCATAACTTGTAACATACACATAAATTCTCAAATCAAATTTCGAATCATTTATTAAAAAAGGGCTTTCAATATAACTGAAATTTTAAAATTTTATAAAAAATTCAAAAAAAATTAAACTGTTGGGCGACCAAAGAAGTTTTTTCAGGCACCATATTAAAACGTGAAATAATATTAATTCCTGTTCCTCTAGCTGAAGCTGGCTAAAAAAATAAATAAAAAATTGGAGGGTTTGAGCCTGGGGCTCCTGGACTCTGGGTACAGAAAAAAACCAGGCCTTGGTCCAGACCCAGCTTGATCTCTATTTCACAGGCAAAGTGCCTAAAGGTGCCCTAAAGCCACAAGCTCCATTACTATAAGTACAGACTTGTTGGTACAAATACGTTTCAGGGTAAAACTGGCTCGGACAAAGATCACACGGATTATCCGACACTTGATACTAGAGATCCCAAATCCGGTTTCTTCAAGTCGAAATCCGAAACCAAATCCGAAGAATTTAAAAACCCGATCCAAAACCGTGACCTGATTTTTTCTCGGAGTATCCATGGATCGGACTAGAATAGCACTCCGTCCCCAGAAACACCGACTAATTTTTGGCAAACCCCAAACTGAACCCCGAAGGCTCTACCCCGGCAAATCCCGAAACCGACACTCCCGCCCACGAAGGCTCGAGGTGCTACCCTAGTTCGGATCATAACCCGGAGGTCTAAAATAAGTTTCTCGTCAGAAAGTTGACACAATACGAGGGGCCAAAAATAAAAAAAAATTTAAAAAAAACTTGAAAAATTTACAGGTTTCAGAATAACGTGTCGAACAGTAGCCTTCATTGACAAGTAAACCCTGAGCCTTTTAATGTCTTTAGGCAAAATATAAGTATAAGGCATTATGCAAAATTCATCATCTGGAAAGCGCTGCATCATGTCAAATAAGTGTAACCAAAGTCTGTCTTTACGTCCAAGATGGAAGGCGCCAGGGAAGTGATTGACCTGGAAATGTTTGGTTAAATAAGTTCAAATCCAATGAAATTTAAGTTGAGGTTTGTGAGTTTTTGTGGGTTATTCAAGAAGACTCATACTAATGGTCAGATATGAAAAAAATTAAAAGAAAAACCATTCCAGAATCCAAACGCAAAAGAGTGGGGGAGCAGGCCAACGTACTGCGGGGCCAAGGTACCGCAGAGCTATAACTTCGCCCAAATAGTCGAATCTGGGACGTCTTGGTAGAGTCAATGCATCTCGACTGGCTAAATCCAAACCATACCAGGACGTCCTGGATTCGACTATTTTGAACAAAGTTATATCTCTGCGGTACGTTGGCCTCGTGGTACGTCGGGGTGTACCCAAAGAATGCAAACCGAAAAATCGACACCCGCAAGATTTAACCGAAATCCCCCTGTCTACGGGCCTGCGCTCAATTACCCCACCAACTAAAACCTCTTAAATTTTGACTATATACCAGGTGAAAATTTCGCTAGCTTTAACCCGCCCAAGTTAAATAAATCAAATAACTATTCCAAGCCTTATAAATAAAAAAAAACCACAAACTTTTTGACAAGGCTTTAAAGTTTGATATTGAGCTGATTTTAAATGTCTTCCCCAATATCCAAACCAAAATTGATCCTCTTCGACTAATTTGAAATGGCTTGCGAGTAAACTAAAAAATGTTGAAAACCTTGCAGAAAAATTGAAGAAAAAACCTGTGACGTACAACCAAAGCTAATAATGAATTGTTGCACCAGGTAAGTTGTTGAGTATAATTATGAGGTTTTTTGACTTGAAAATTAACTTATTTTATTTTTGCGGACAGGGGAAATTTGCGGACAGGATTTTCAACACTTTTTTAAATTTTGCGGACATCCAGAAAACTTGCGGACGAATTTTTTGCGGCGTTTTCTTGCTTTTGCGAAAGTCAAGAGACTTGCGGACAGACAAAGCAAACTTGCGGATAGGCTTTAAAATGTTTTCAACTATTGCGGACGGACAGGAAATTTGCGGACAGGATTTTCAGCCTTTTTTCAAATTTTTGCAAAGACAAAAAAACTTGCGGACAACTTTTTATGACGTTTTCATATTTGCGGACAGACAAAAAAAAGCTTGCGGATAGACTTTTAGGTAATCTTCTGCTTCATTGGTCCCTAGGAAAAAAGAGGAAAAAGTACTAGTTAGACATTTTTGAGGTCTACCAGTAGGTAATCGAGTGTGCTGAGTCCGAATATGGTCTTAGAATTTGTTTATTTCGAACCCCGGTCCCGAATTCGACTAAGTCGAATTCGGGGTAAGAATTCAAAATATTAGGCTATCGCTACTCTGACGCGTCTCTTCAAGCTGAGTCGAATGATATCAAAATTATTGTGTTTCGACAACTTTAGACTGAGTTATGATCAATTAAATACACGCTTGGTTAGACTTCCGTATATAAATCAGACACCATAACTTAGTATAAAGATGTCGAAACGTAATAATTTTGATACCAATCGACTCAGCTCGAAGAGACCAGTCCGATTAAACATAAAATTTGAAATTTCGAATTTTTACCCCATGTTCGACTTGGTCGAATTCAGGTTCGGAGTTCGAAATAAACAAATTTTAAGGTCATATTCGGACTCAGCACACTCGATTACCTACTGGCATGCCTCAAAAACGTCTAACTGGCACTTTTTCCTCATTTTTTTCTAGGGACCAATGAAGCAGAAGATTACCGACTTTTAATGCGTTTTCAACTTTTGCGGACAAACAAGAAACTTGCGGAAAAATTTTTGCGGACACCTATACCTCTCCAACCTCCCTCAAAAATATGTCCGCAAATTTTTGTTTATCCGCAAAAATACAAAAAATTAAAGAAAAACCTTTAGTTCCCTTAACATAAAAGAGTATTGTTGGAGGCACATTATCAAAAAGACTAGCACGAAGGAAAGGTTGAACATCGTTAGATTGTGAAAATAAATATTTAAAATCAGTTGTTTCATCAAATTTTAGAGTTGTTGACTTTGTTGTTTTTGTAGAAGTTAATGAAGTCATTTGATTTAAAATTACATACAGGCTAAAGAAAAAAGACAAAAAAGATTAAAGTTGCAAAATAAAAATAGGTTGGGGCTAGCTCGGAATTCCAAATCACGGCTTTGGTCATTCCGTGAATTGTCCGTTCCATGAATTGTCATTCAGTGAATTGTCCGTTCCGTGAATTGTCATTCAGTGAATTGTCCGTTCCATGAGTTGTCCGTCCCATGAGTTAGCCTGAAGTCGAGCAAAAATAGAACGGATAATTCACGGAACGACTAAAACAAGCCCGACACCGATAAAAAATAGGGAAATTAACGGAAAGACTTGTGTCGATTTGCCTAATTATTCCCTTCTTGACATTTTTACATTCTCTTCTCTTTTTAACACTTTGACATTCTCCCTATTAATTCCGCGTAATTTCAAAATTTATTTTTCTCTGCCCCAACTTTCTCTTTTCAACTCTCTCATTTTTACTCTTTCCTCTATTCTGCCAAATCCATATTTTGCCAATAAGGCTAAAAATTTACATTTTGCCAACACAACCGTTTTGACAAAATGTAAGCTTATAGCCTTATTGGCAAAATGTGGTCTTGACATAATATGTGACACGAATCTCTGAATCCTTAATGAAGCGGATTCTTTTGATTTGAAAATCAAAGTCTCAACCTTTAAGCCCATCTTTTCTTCTCCTTTTTCTGAAAACACCCTTTCTTGCCCTTCAGTCCTTCCCAAATAAATTCATTTAAGCATTTGTTGATGATCATTTCTCCACAGCCTTATTCACCTCTAAACAACAGCAAAGCCTTTAGGGTTCGATTGCTTTCCTTTCTCTTCACTTTGGCCATCAAGGCAATAATGTAGTTTGCTTGCTGCTGCTGTTGTTGATATCCCCTCATCACTTTCTTCTTCTTCTTTTTGCCTGCCACAGCATTGCCTTCTTTCTCTACCCTTTCCATCTATGTCCACATATTTCGCCAATACCACATTTTGCCAATAAGGCTAAAAATCCTCATTTTGTCAACAGCCTTATTGGCAAAACGTTAATTTTTAGCCTTATTGGCAAAATGTGTTATTGGTAAAATATGTGGGAGCCCTCTCCATCATGAGGACCACCACCAACAAACTCATGTGTGTCAGTAGACGACGAGCAGTTCTTTCTTTTTCCTTTTCCCCCTTCCTTTCTTCCTTCTTTTTGCCCGTTGTCATCAGCGCCTCCATCCATCGAGCGACGACGACATTGTCGGCCTTGCTCGACAGCCACCACCACACCAAACGAGAAGAACTCTTTCCTCTCTCCCAGCTGCTGCTAAAAATATAGCCTTCTTCCTTTCATTTGCCTTGTGCTTTCCTTCTCCCATTTTTGCCTTCATCATCAACAACGACAGCAGCCAACCAACATATAAACGCTCAACAGCAACAGCCTTTCTGTGCTGCCTTTCTTCTCCAACACACAACAGCTAGCAAGTAGTCCTCCACCTCCAACCAACCAACCATTTTCTACTTCTACCACTACATAGACATTTATATATTGCTGCTTGCCACTCTCCTACATATTTTCTAGAAGAAAAAAATTTTTTTCTTCAACAACGACAAGGGTTTCTGGTCGGTATTTTACCTTGTTTTTGCGGTGTGGGGGCTTTGGGGGGGGGGGGGGGGGCTTTGGGGGGGGGGGGGGGGGGGGGCTTTCAGGGGTTTTCTACAAGAGAAATAACCTTTTGAGCGTTTGTCAGTTCCAAAACTATGAGGTTCTTTTCTTCAAAAGGGCAATGTACTAGCCCAAGACCCAGTGGCCGTAGGTCCCGAAATCAGTCGGTTAACTGTTCGGACGTTGAAATATCCCGATATGTCCTAATGCCCTTTTTACCTTAGCGGTTCTTCAATTTTCCTCTTTATTCCCCTTATTTTTCCAGATTTTCTTTTAAAAATGAAAACTTGTCAAATTTGTCCCAGTCAGGGACTTGAAGCTACTCACTTTGAAAACGGAAAACAATTACGAGAACACTTGATTGAGGCAAATTTTTAATTTTTTAAATAAATGACAAAATATCCCACTTTTCTAGAATCACTCAAAAATCGTCGCCCAAACTTTTTTAACGCCCAAAGTTGATGACAAAATACATTTATGGCTTTTGGTGAGTTAAAAAATTTTTCAGAAAATTTTAAAAATTCTTGAAAATTTATTTGTACAGGCCAGCGTGGATTATTCAACACAGTCCACTTCAAATGACACAAATATTCAAACGAATAAGGTGAAGTTTTAATTAATTTTGTGTAAAGTCCAAAAGATCACCACTACAATGCTTCTTTTTCTAATGGTGATCTTTTGGGTAGGTAAATAAAAAATAGAGGGATTTCCAAAAGATCACCATTACGATGCTTCCTTTTCTAGTGGTGATCTTTTGGGTAGGGAGGGGTTTTTTTGTATTTGATATTTTGAGAAGGTGATCTTTTGGGTGTTAGCATTTATGTTTAAAAATTTTTTTTTAACATTCCAAGTTCTTTAAATTACGAAAAAAATTTTTTCAGCAAAATACTGAATTATTCAACGTCGAAAACACCAAAACCAAAGACCAACAAGGTGACGCGTTAATGTTACTCAAAGGCTTCTTGGAATCTGTTGCTGAAAATAATGATGGTGGGCAGCAAAAACAATTTTGTGAGGAGGAAAGAGGGGAGGAGGAAATGAAAGAAGAGGTGAATGAGGAGGTGACTGAAGAGGTAGAGGACGGAAAATTACAAGAAGAAGAACAGCCAACCACTTCTAGCAATATTTTAGTTGCTAGTGGAGAAGAGGAACAACAGCAGCAGGCAACTGACGAGGTAAAAAAAATTTTTTGTCCCTTTTTTGAGAATACGATGGCTTCCTTCCTCAGTCAGAGGATTCCATTTAAAAAATAAAAATGACCAAAATGGTCAGTGGCAATTAGGTGATTGACCAAATTACCGGTGACTAAATGTCAACGATCAAATGTCACTGACCATTTTGGTGGCATTTGGTCATTGACATTCTGTCACATCCAACTTCGGGGTACTGTTTTAAAATTAAAAAGACCAAAACGGTCAGTGTCAATTGGTCGGTGACAATTGGTCAGTGATATTTGATAATTGACAGTTGGTCGCCTACCATTTGGCCGGGGACTCAAAATATCCATAATTTCGCTATTTTCAGCTTGATTTCTTCGCTCCCCTCAAATCCCTGCTACTTTCTTCAACGTTAGATTCAGCCCAAGGAAGTGGCACCTCCACACCTTCACGTGCTGCAGTTGTGGATTCCAAAGCTATAAGAAAAGCTCATTGTCAAGTAAATTTAATTTAATGAGGAGAGAATTTTTTTCTAATTTTTAGGTATGCGATTTGGATATTTGTTCTACAGCACGTCAACGGCATGTATATATGGTGCATTTGAAGAAGAAGGTTGTTTAGAATTTTATTTTGACTTGTACTATACCCGCCTGGGTATAGTGTGGGTTCGAGTCTTCTTGCTTCCATTTTTTATGGGTTTTTTGACACGATACAAGCCATTTTTGCTTTTTTGATTCTACTATGTGTGGTCGATGGGTTAACGGTTCTGACTTGCGGGGGTGAAGGGTGGGTGGTTCGAGTCCTCTTGTTTCTTTTTTCTTTGTTTATGTGTATAAATTTGTTTTTTTTTGTCATGGAGTTAATCTATATCAAAAAATTTCAATTAAAAAAGTTTTTAATCTTCCTATTTCTAGGACCTATTTAAATGCAGACTTTGTGAATATACAAATTCAAATTCATTATGGGAAGTTCAGAAGCACACACGGATGCAGCATTGTATTTTTTATAATTAAAATTTTTTTATTTAATTTTTATTTTCAGCCTCCGATATAAGGCCTATCAGTCAGGAAGAGAAGCACAAATTGGAAATACAGGTTAATTTATTTGTTCAGGTTTTGGACTAAAAATAGGGTGGGGGAGTTTTTGAGGTGGAAGGCCCTTCTCTGCTGGCTCCAAGATGCTCCCGGACCAATGAGGGGTATGAAGAGATTAGTAGTAATTAAGGAGGGATTTTGGGGATTAGCAGATGGATTTGGTGGGATTAAGAGTAATATCGCGGCATTTTGGATATTAAGAGGATTAACTCGGTGTGTTAACAATAAGAGGGATATCGGGGAATTTCCTAGGATTAAGGAGGATATATGGAGATTTTGGGAGGATTGGGGATACTGGGGATGGATTTGGAGGGTTTCAAGAGTATATCATCGGATTTAGAGGGATATCGGTGGATTTTCATGGGTAAAGATGGATTTGAGGGGAATATAGGCTAATTTGAGAGTTTAACAGGTTGACCGATTCATTGACCGATAGTCCGTAGAGGCATTTTCCGGACATGCCCTCTTTTTTTAAATTAATTCTTTTAATTTCTGTTCAGATGTGGGGTCATCTTTGCTTTCCCGAATGGAAACAAAAGCCTCAAAAACGAAAATATCAAACAGAGGAAGAATTAACTGAGGTAAAGGAGGAAGCCAAGAATGAAGAAGTGTTTCAAAAACGAAAAATGAAAAAAGAGGAGAAATTGGAAGAGCCTGAGGAAGACAAGGAAGAAGAAGATGATGGAGGGAGAGCATCCACAACAACAACAAGTGCTGGGGGAGGGGATGGAGAAGGAAGCAGTAATGATGTAAATGATCGTTTGTGTCATCTTTGCATGTTTGTTTTGAATTTTTTGGATTTTTAAAAATTAAATTCAATAGGGAGGAATCAAAATATCCTGGCAGACACATTGCTCAACGCCATTTAAATCAACCTCTCTATGAATGCCCTGTTTGTTTTAAATTTGGAAGTTATGAAAGTTGTACTGTTGTAAAGGTTTTTAGTTTTAATATTGCTTTTTTATTTTTATATGTTGGAGATATTCTTGGGAAGGGAAACAGCCTATAACGCATAGCTTAGGTGTTAAAATTTATAAAAAATGCTATTTGTGGTAAGACACATGAGAACATGTTGAAGTGAAATTCTAGGCTCCCTACTAGGCTGACTTTAAAATCCAAAGGAAAAATAATGAACGCGTTTTGTTTGTCGTAGGATTTATTTTCCTTGGTCGATCAGCCCAGTTCCCGATCAAGCGGTCTTGGCGACTATAACCCCCCTGAAATGTGCAGAATGGCCCCTTCGACCCCCTGGCTGCGCCTTTGAGGCAGGGAGTTTCCTTTTTAACTTCCAAAATGCCATCTGTCCGATTTCTTAATTCTTTTACTACTCTTCCCCTACGTTTTTTCTTAAAATTATCCTTTTAGCACATTAAAAAAGTACACCCAGAAGCTTCGGATTTCACACCAATAAGTAATTTGGAAAAATATGCTGATCAGATTCGTGATTTACAGGTTCTTTTAAACTTTTTAAATTTTTTCAAAATTTTTTCCTTTAAAGGCTCGTTGTTTTCCCAACAGACAAATGAAGTTAGTTCGCCCTCTAAACGCTGTAGGAAAAAGCCGGCCACGTGAACGGCATCATTGTGGAATGTGTGGGGCCGATGTAGCTCAATCCGATAGGCAAAGACATGTTTACCACAAACATTTGAGGAAGGGAAAGGTTTTTTTTTAATTTTTGGTTCTACCTGACTTAATGAGTCCAATAAAAAATAATTGGATTTTTCTTCAATTTTTTTAATTTCCGAAATTTTTAAAAATTGACTAACTTTCAGAAATTTCGAGGGAGAGGAGGTAAGGACTGGTCCCAGCCCCAGTGGGCGTAGGTCCCGAACATGAAGAAATGTTTTGGAACCATACCCCTACTTTCCAACACTAATTTGTAAGAAATATGCAATTATTTTTTGATTGGACTCATAAAGTCAAGTTGAACTTTGAGTTTTTTGAAATTTCTGAAAATTTTTTCAAAGATTTTTGAATGCCCTCTATGCGAGTTCTCTTCAAATTATGACATACATAGAGTCAAATGGCATATAAAGTAAGGTTACTTTAATTAAATATAAGGGGGTTTCTGGAAGAAATTGAAATTCTGGAAGAAATTGAAATCATTAAATATGAGCTGTAAAAATCGGAATCAAATACTATTTTTTGGTAAATTCTTTAAAAAATCAGAAAAATTCTGGAAAAATCAGAGCCTTCAGAAAAAATCAGAACCTTCAGAAAAAACGAATTTATCTTGAATTCTGCGAAAAACCAGAATTTCCTAATAAATTCTCGTCGAAAAAAACCAGAACCTTCGGAAAAAATCAGAAATTTTGATTTTATTAAGAATCAGAATTCTGATTTTTTCCGAAGATTCCGGTTTTTTCTGGTTTTTTTTACAATTAGAATTCTGAAAAAATCAGAACTTCGGAATAAATTCTGTTAGAAAAAAAACAGAACTTTAGGAAAAAATACGAATTTCTGATTTTTTTATTTTTAAACAAAATCAGAATTTCAAAAACCCCTTAGACCATTACCATTTTCCCCCTCTATATTTCCTCTTAATTTCCAGATGGGACCACAAAGATTTTGTAGCCAACAATAACGGTTCTTCCCCCCTCGAACCAATATCACACGAAGCACGTTTTCGAGATGAAATTGATGCAACAAATGAAAAATGTTTTCCTGGTTGGCAGCGTAAAAGGCACATTTCTTCTCCAGAAAGTGAAGATTTTAAAGAAGAAAAGGGAGGAAATGAGGAAAAAATTGAGGGGGAGGAAGCGACAGACTTTGAATTAATGCAGAAAGCATTGAAAACTATGGCTGAACTTTTTCAACAACAAAAAGGGCAGGAAAGTAAAGGAGGAGGAGGAGGAAATAATTTGATTCCGGAATCTTCTAATGCTTTGGATTGGACTTGTAGGGTAACGAAAAAAATTTTTTTTGAATTAATTATAAATGATTAAATAATTAGGAGGGAGGGGATAAGCTATATTGATAAGGAATAAGGGATAATAATAAGGGAGGGATAAACTGTCCAACTATAGATTTGGGGATGGACTATGGCTGTCAAACTATGGTTGTTGATATGAATCGAATTATACGAGAATCAAACATCTTCTCGGCTCTCTTGGAAAATTGGAAAATTTTCGGTTGGAAAATTTTCGGTTCCGGATCTCCGAGCATTTTCAAGAACTGACAATCCTACTTCCAACTCTTCCTTTACTTATCTCCTCCTTGGACACTTTAAAAATTTTTTAATTAAATTTCTTCATTTTACAGCTTTGCTGGGTAGCTCTCAGACCAGGCACAAACTTGTTAAGGCACGTAGCTAAAGATCATTTGAATTTGCCACTTTATCAATGCCCTATTTGTGAAAATCATGGGGCTCATAGTGCTTATGAAGGTTTTTTTAAAGTTTATTCTTAGGTGACCTCTGTCCACTATTTTTAATTTTATCGATTTGGATACCAGTAAAAAGGGTCTTCCTTTGTCTCTCGACTCTTACCCGTTTTTTGCCACCCCCTATTATATCCTGAATCAGGTATATCAAGGATAGGCTTTTTTCTACTTTTAAAATTTGGCATGATCTATCTCTGAGACGTATATCCTCAGGATTTCTAGTCCTCCCTATAACCCCAGGTATGCCACATTTTTATTTTTCTTGTATCCATAGAAGGCATGGACCAGGTTAAAAAAGAAGTCGAATCGGATTTTCAAAATTTATTTGGACCGGGTTTTGCGTAAAAAAAGGTCGGAGTTTTAGGTATAGGGTAACTCGACCCCCATCCCATATTTATAGTCAAGTCCAAAAATGGTGGTTTTTCGTAGACTTCCTTTTTACCCTTAAATTTAAATTTTGAGTAGAATTTTGTGTCAAAAAACGTTGGGTTTTGGGTATCGTGTATTTCAACCCACCCCTCCCATCCCTGATTCATAGTCAAGGTCAAAAATGATGGTTTTTGTAGACTTCCTTTTACCTTATAATTTAAATTTCTTCTAATTTTCAAGTTCGTTCACATATGCTACGTTCACACAATGCAGATACAAGTTTAGAACCCCTTAGCAGTTTAGAAGAAAATATTGAAGAAATTGAAAATATTTGGAAACAATGCTTTCCCCACAAAGATTTTAAAGCTGGTGGAGGGGAAAAAGCTTTGATGGTTTTGGAAAATGATAAAAATTTTTTGGATGAAGCTAAAGTTAGATGTAAAGAATGTTGGCAGGAAATGAAAACTGAGGATAGACAGGTTTTTTTCTGAGGGATTTTTTTAAAGTTTTTGAGGGATTCCTTTTAACTGTTTGTTATTTTGGGTAGCTTCAGAACGATATTTGCAGACATTCCCCTTTTTGCGGACATTTTCTTTTTTGCGGATTTTCTATTTGCGGCTTTCTTTCCTGTACTTTTTAAATCGTTCATTGGTATCTGATATCGATTCAGAAACCATGCTTAAGACCCAAAAACCTTATAGTGACCCATGACCAAATATCAAAGGTCTTTTTTCCAGCACTGATGATCCGCAAGTGTTTGTCCGCAAATTTTCAAAAAAAAATTTTTTACTGACTAGAAAAACGTTTTCTGCTCTCTTCGGTAAGAGAGCGGATGCTAGCTATTTTTAGCTATTCCTCCTTCACCTAACTAACTTTTTCAGTTTGTCTAGGTGGCTGGGAGCTTATAAGTTAACCGAGGATTGATGCCTTACCATTACCTCTAAAAAATTTTTTTTCAAAAATAATTCTTTAAAAAATTCAGATCCACGTCTACCGCCACCATTTACGAGAACCTCGTCTATATGAGTGCCCAATTTGTGATTTTTCTCATTATGCATGTTCCTCTGATGTTCGAAATCATATTTTGAGAGCACACAAGAATCAATCTGAAATGATGCCTAGAGCAAATTTGCTGAAATTTTCTAAAGAAATTGCTGAATGGAATGAACGTTGCTTTCCTGGATGGTGTGAAAAAAAATTGTTTTTTAATTTTAGAAAATTTTTAATAAAAATTTTTGCGGACAACAAATTTTGTCCGCAAAAAATTTTTTCATCCGCAAAAAAATTTTTTGTCCGCAAATATTTTTTTGACAATAAATTTTGTCCGTAAAAATTTTTTTTTAATTTTCTTGAAATTAAAAAATATTTTAAGGATAAATCGCCGACTTCCAGCTAGTTTAATTGAGGATTTCAACAGTTGCCGTCTTTGTGGAATGGATGTTAGACAAACTTCTAGGTTTATTTAATTTTCAATTAAATAAGGTGTGAGGCCCGGTCGTGCCAGGCCAACAGACACCGTCCGCAGAAAAAAATTTGCACATTTCCAAACTTAAAATTTTTTTGATTTTTAAATAAATCTGGACTGTGTTTTGTCTGTCTGTGTTATGCAAATCCTCGTTTTGCCCCTCACCCTTGTGGTGTAGTTGGTAGTGGTCTTGATTCCTTCCCGTATGGGGTGACGGTTCGAATCCAGCCTTGCGGAATTGTTTTTTTTTCTCTCAATCACTTCCAAAAACATCTTTTAAAAAATTTTTTTAGTAGAAAAAAATTTTCTGCATTTTATTTTTAATGTTGTAACCCCTTAATTTCACTTAAAAAATTTTTTTTTTAATTTTTAAAATTTAAGGCACATTGCTGAACAACATTTACATATACCTCTACATCAATGCCCACTTTGTGAATATGGCGCTGCCGAAGCCAGACTAGTTCAGAGACATATGCGAAATAATCATACGTTAACGGAATGCGAGGTTTTTTAATTTTTGAAATTTTCCTAAATTTTTTTTTTCAATTTTTTAAGGGACTAGAACCAATCGCCAACGTTGAAAAACGTCGAAGTGAATTTTCTGAATTACACAATCAATGCTTTCCTGGAAGGCCTAAACGTTTATCTAATATTACGATTGCTGATGAAAGCAGAAGGGCAAAGTGTAGAGGCTGTGGAATGACTATAAGGTAAAATTTTTGTTGGGGTGACATTTTGTCCCTGGGACATTTTGTCCATGTGACACTTCATTGACATTTGAGACGTTTTGTCAATGAAACATTTGGTCCAATTTGGAAATATGTGGGGGTGTTTTGCGGACAAACATTGATTCCGCTGAAATATTTTTTTGTCCGCAAGTTGTGTCCGCAAAAAATTTTTTGTCCGCAAAAATATTTTTGTCCGCAAGTTGTGTCCGCAAAAAATTTTTTGTCCGCTAGTTCTGTCCGCAAAAATTTTTTTCTGCAAAAATAATTTTTTTTAATTTTTCAGTAAAAAGCGTCGTTTAATTCATTTATTGGAAAAACATTTAAAAAAGCCAATATATAAATGTAAATATTGTTTATTCTCTTCAACACATGAACGTCTAGCTGTTGAAGCACACCAAAAAGAAAAACATTTAAAGCAACAAATAAATATTATTTCAAATTTGAATAAACACAAAAATGAAATGAAGAGATTGGCACAAGAATGTTTTAATGAATTTAATTTAAAACTTGAAGATTAGAAGAGGAAAAGAATTTTTTTTGGAAAATTTGAGAAAAAAATTTTTGTCCGCAAAAATTTTTGCGGACAGAAAATTTTGTCCGCAAATTTGATCCGCAAAAAAAAAGTTTTTTGTCCGCAAAAAAAATTTTTTTCCTCATTTTTTCTCCTTATTATCAAGCAAGTCCTTTATTTTATTAACCCCATATACAGTTGAACCTCTTTATAATATACTCCCAATACTAGACACACCTCGCTTTAATACGCCCCTCGATATCAATCTTAAATACACCTCTATTTGGGCTGGTAGTTGATTTGATTAAAAGATATTTTCCCTTATTACAATCTTTTTTAGTCACAAGAGTTGAGGTCCCCAACTGTATCTCATCTAAAAAATATTGCCAAAAAAAGAAAAAGGAATTTTTATTTTTAAGCCTTAAAATGTGCTGTATCAAACTTGTTTTTTTCTCAACACTCACATATGAATGTTATTTTTTTACTATCAAAAGTAAAATAAAGCTTTGCAAATTATTTGTAGAATTAAGAATTAGCCAATTAAAAAAATTAGCGGGGAAGCCAAGGGCAGCTATGGTTATAACTTTATTTCCTTACTCGCCACTAAGAGGCAGCGACCACCATGGACCCGAGATACAGCCCTCGAAAATCTAAAAACTATAGGGAGGGGTATAAGACTTTAAAAATTTTCAAGCCTTGAAACGGTTATTCCCTCTCCTATTTAAATCCCTTTAAAGAAATTTTTCCCAATTTTACTGCGGTTTAATTTACCCCAAGAAAACTAAAAATCTCCAAAAATATTTATATATTTTCTCGTTATTTTCTCAAATTTTTCTTTATTTTTACTAATCTTGACACTGATTTAATCTCGTTAATCGTTTCCTTTTGGCATTTTTCTTTTTCTATCCGTTTTGCATTCCAGCGATTATTTTCTATGCACATATTTTATGGGGAATTGAAGACTTTATGGAGGTGTGCGCAATAAAATCTTTGCAAAACGCCAAAAACGCGAAAAATGGGATCAAATGTCTCTTAGTATTTTTTTCTTGCTCAGAGAACTCCCTAGAATAATTCTAAAATTTTTCGTTAAGAAAATCCTCAAAAATGGCTCAAAATGCCAACCAAAAAACAGGCAAAAGCAATAACGCCAAAAACGCCAAAATTGTGGGATCAAATGTCTTTTAGGTTTTTTTCCGTTTAGAAGCCTCCCTAAAATAATTCTAAAATTTTCTGTTCAAAAACCCTCGAAAATTACCCAAAATGACCCAAAATGCCAAGAAAAAATAAAACGCCAAAAATTTTTGCGCACACCAAAAAATCATTTTCTCTCTGTGTGTGTCTGCGCAGCGCGAGATTGTCGGGGGGAAGGAGGATTTCTCTCTCTTCAAAGAAAAACCCAAAAAGAGGCATATTTTTCGTAGAATTTTTGGAGCAAAAAAAGGAAGTGATGAACAAACGTGTGAGAAGTAAAAGACAAAATATGTGTCAATTGTGTCGAATTCCTGTGGCGAAAAGAGCAATTGAAGAAGAAGAAAGAAGGGAATTTTTATTTTTGATCTTTTTCCTTGTTTGTATTTTTAGTTTATTTTAATTGTTGGGAATATTTTTGAGAAAGCAACCCCTCATTATAGAGATACACCCAATATAGGAACCCCTTCTGTTTAAGATACTTCTTTAAATTCTTTGGCTGTTGGATGGGAAAGACATCCTTGAGATCGTATACCTCGTTATAAGGTACGATCTCAAGAGTGTGAGGTTCGATTGTTCTGATCCCTCATACGTCCACAACTCAGAAATAGTTCAGAATTCAACAACCGAAAATTCTTACAAAACGCTCACAACCCAAAAATCAGACAAAACGCCTACAATACAAAATCAGACAAAACGCCACATCTCAAAAATCAGACAAAACGCCCACAACCCAAAATAAAACAAAACGCCCACACCCCAAAAATAAGACAAAACACCCACAACCCAGAAATCAGACAAAACGCCCAAAACCCAAAATTTGTACAAAACGTCCAAAACATATCGTTGAACAAAAAGCCCATAGACCAGAAATTGTTCAAAACGTACATAACCCACAAATCGTAAAAAATGCCAAGACGCAAATAACCAACACACCCAAAATTCACTCAAATTGTTTAAAAAATATTTAACCCCAACCCTTTTGTGTTTGTTTTGAACGTTCTTCCCCCTCTTCCCGCAATTTTCTTTTCATTATTTTTAAAGTAAAAACTTGGCCAGCCACACAACTTTTCTTTTTAAGGGGCGCGTCTTCACTCCATATTTGGTCTACCTACTCATCACCTCCCCCCCCCCTTTTTGTCAGTCACAACCAATTCATCATCAAACAGATTAATCGATTCTCGCCTTTAAATTCCTGCGCGATCTTCTTCTCCCCTAGAAAATATTTTCTCTCCCTCCCCTCCCCCTTTCAACAAATTCCATCATTATTAGTACTTGACCCATTAATTCTCTTATTAAACTTGTATATCATTTACATATTAGTTAAATATCCCTTCAAAATTTTTTATCAGTCAAAACGGCTCAAAAATAGACAAAATGCCAGTCCAAAATCGTAAACGCAAAAAACGCCAGAAATTTGCGCACACTAAATTTCATACCAAGTCGAGATCTCGAACAAAAATCTAGGTTATCGAGGTCGGGATTTTTCGGGACTATCGTATTTCGATACCCTTACGATCCCGTTAGTCCGGTCGGTACTTTTCGGTTCTGCCACACCCTCCCATATATTCGCAGGTTATACTTTATATTTTTCCTTCATACGTACAGAATGGTCAGACTTCCTCTTTTCTACGAAAAATTGATTGAAGGGAAAACTGAGTAAAAAATCATCTTTTCTTTATTAATGGCACTCATTGAACATGCCACAGGGAAAATTGGGTGAATTGAATGAAGGAGAAATTTACAATGAAGGAAAAATATAAAATATAATCTGCGAATATATGGGAGGGGTGTGGCAGAACCGAAAAGTACCGTCCGGTCACTAGTCCATATCTGAACTGACTTCTCTTTTTGATGATCGATGTGCGCAAAAATTTTTTTTAAAATAAACGCCAAAAATAAATACCGTAATTTTCTTGGACAATCAACCTTGGTAAAATTAATCAATTTTTCAACCTCTTGCCTGAGGGGGAGAAATTAATCGAGAAGCATTTGGCTTCCTAAGCTTGACACCCTTAGGGTACCTCTGTATATTTTTCCCTAAATTTTTAAATAATTTTTAGTTTGCTACAGTAGTCATTTCTACAGTATTTTCCCCTTACTTTTTCTTAAAAAATTAAATATTTAAATGGGCACATTGGGAGGCACTTCCGCTGCTTCAGGTGGTGGTGGTAGTCCTCCTACTCCTTTGTGTCGCTGTAGGGTTTTATATATTGGATGTGCTGTCCCCACTGTTACGAAAGAGGGACTTCAAGTAGGGAAGGAATTTTAACACAAAATAAATAAATTTCCCCTCAGGGCATTCAACAACCTTTGCGAGAACGATACCCAGCCAGTGAGAGTCCAGAAGCTAGAGGAATCGATTCTTGGTAAATATTGTTAAGAAACTTAAAATCGAAGGGATATGCCTCAGATCCGGACTCAAAATAACAGAAAATTGACACTACCAGACTCTAAAGACCCTTCGCATTAATACTAGACTCTAATGCTCCTCAATTTCAAAATGAGACTGTAATAACCCTACATAACCATACTGACACCCGTTCAAGTATTTCTACTCTTTTAGACCCACTAATTTAATTTTGTCAAATCTCGGTCAATTCACCACTAAGTGAAATTTTTGACATTTCGTCACTAAGTGAAATTTTTGACATTTGTCACTCAGGGAAATTTTTGACATTTCGTCACTCAGGGATAATTTAACATTTTGCCACAAAGGACAAATTCATTAGAGATCAGACTAAATGTCACACCGAGTGATAATTAAGGGGGAATGTAGAATGGGCACAGACTCTAATGTCCCCTCCACCCTAATACCCCCTAACAAATAAACCCCAGACTCTAATAGCACCAAAAATAATCACTCAAAAAATCTCTCCCCATTTTCCCCTCCAGGCTTTCCGTTTGGTATAATGGACTCTTATTAGAATATGTGGATGGAGAGAAGAGAACAGACAGTGCATTCTTTGCAATAAATTCGTTACATTATTGTGCTGCTGTTCGTTATGTTAATATGGGGGGATTTGCTGTAGAAGGTGGTGGTGAAAGATTTATCCCGTTGGACTCGCCATTTGCGCTAACTGATTCTCCACATCCCCCAATATTTGCTGCTATCTTTCGACGCACTACGGGGGTCAAGGTCGGTTTAATTACTTTTTTGCAGAAAATTTTTATTTGACCGAATTGTTTTGTGTCCAAAAAACGCAAAAGTTGACCATTTCGTCACTAGGGGGGAAATCTGGTCATTTCGTCACTAAGGAAAAATTTGACATTTCGCCCCTAAGGGAAAATCGGGACATTTCGCCACTAAGGGAAAAATTTGCCATTCCGTCACCAAGGGAAAATCGGGACATTTCACCACCAAGGGAAAATTGGGACATTTCATCACCAAGAGAAAATTAGGCCATTTCGTCACTAAGGGAAAATCGGGACATTTCGCCACAAATGACAAAATTGATCATTTCGTCAACACAAAAATCACTAAAATAATTTAAAGGTTTTGGAATGCCATGGATTTGTTTGCACAAACGAAAAGGCGGCAAATGCCCTCGTTCGTTGTTGTTTTCATGCTTACGCAGATACAGTAAAGACTTGAAAAATAAAATTAATTTGAAAAAAATTTTTAAAGATGTATTTAAAATTGGATGAAAAAATGCCCTCACCGGGAGGATTAAAAAGTATAAGAGAACCACCACCTCAACAACAAATACAAAGCAGAAGTGGCACTCCTAGCAGTGAACCAAACTTTAGCGAACAAGAAAATGGTAGCGGAATACCGCCACCACCGGGGCCGTCAGTAATAGTTGAGGGAACACAAGAATGGAATGATAGGGCGATAAGTCAAAAAACTTGGAAGCGAAGACAACAATCTGGGGAATATGATGGAAGCAGTTTAAATTCAAGTTTAATTAAAAAGGGAGGTGTAGGTGGAGGTGTTTATAGTAGAGAAAGACAACAACAACATGAAGGGGGTATTTTAGTACCTTACAGAGAAAATGGGAACGGTGTTGCTAATAACAACTTTAATAATGCTAGACGAACAACAAGTCATACAGGTAGAGAAAACAATGTTTGTAAAACTTGTTTTACAAAAAAGTTGTAAAAACAATAATAAAGGTTATTTGTAGAAACACTGTTTTTAAATCAGAAAAACATTGTTTGTAAAACAAGTTTAGGGAAAATAAAACTAGGTTTGTAAACTTAGTTTTTGTAAAGTCTGTAAAACAAGTTTTAAGAGATAAGTTTGCGAAACAAGTTTTACAAAAAAGTTTATAAAATAAGTAAAACAAGTTTGTAAAACAAGTTGTAGTTTAAAGTTTAAAAACAAGTTTTAGGAAGTATTTAAGTTTGAGGAAAATTAAGTTTGTAAAACAAGTTTAAAAAAGTAAGACAGGTTAAAAAGAGTTTTAAGATTACAAAAGTTTAACCTATACAGAATTACGCCCGCCTGTTGGACAACTATCATCAGCAGACCACTTTGAACAATTTGGACATCGCCCTCCTATGCCAAATCCTTTCATGTTTGGAGGGCCAATGTCTTCCCCACCACCACCTCCTCCTCATCCAGGCCTTGTATTTATACCGCCAGGATTAGCACCACAACCGCCTGGACATTTCTTTCGCCAACCACCACCAATGCATCACCACTCTCCTCCACATTTCTTCCCTCCTAGGCCACCATTTCCGCCGTTTCCTCCACCACCACATTTTGGTTATTTTTAATATTTTTTCAGAAAAATTAAAAAGAATTTTCTTTAAGGACGTATTGCCGCTCCACCACCGTTTATGATGCGCCCCTTCTTTATGGTCATGCCACCCCATTTTATGGGAGGAGGAGGACATCATCATCCACGTCCCAAATCCCCTGAAAGATTGGGTGGTGGCCCTATAATCACTGAGACAGCTTATGATACATTTCCTCGCAATAATCGAACAACTTATGAAGAACCTATAGTTAAAATATTTTTAAAAAAATTTAAAAATAAAAAAATTTTTTAGTATATGCCATCTACGGATAATACAGTTCCCCCTCAAGCTAGTTATAAACCAGGATCATTTTCACCCGAACTTTATGAACATTATTATGAAACATATAGACAGCAAAGAACAACAGAGAGAAAGGTAAAGAAAAGATATTTACAAAACAAAGTTTGTAAAATAAGTAAGATTGTAAAACTAGTTTTAAGAAACAAGTTTTAAGAAACAAGTTTTATTAAAACAAGTTTTAAGGAAACAAAAATGTTTTAATAATGTTTTTGTTTTAATTAAGTTTGTAAAACAAGTTTTAATAAAAACAAAGTTTACAAAAACATTTCTAAAAAGATATAAACTTCCCAACAAAACATGTTTTAACAAAACAAAATTTGTAAAAACAAAAACATAGTTGTAAAACATGTTTTAACTAATAAAGTTTAAAAACCCTTAAGAGAATCTCAAGTTTGTAAAACAAACAAATTTTTTAGAATGTTATGAGCCGTACTGATTCCGATGCGAGTGCTGATTATTGGGAAAGCGGTGTTGAGGCAAATACATTTAGAAAAACACGCAATAATGCAGGTAATATAACACCAAAAGCAGAAAGAGGACAAAGTCCCGCTGGCGGGAATAAAAAGAACGGTGATGGGGATAATGGAACGTTAACTAAAACAAGAATAACACAACAACAACAACAACAACCAGGACCGAGCACTAGCAGAACAGAATTAATAGTAAATGGAAAGGCTAGACCAGACACACCGCCAGCCGATTATGAAGTTGGGGGAGGACATAGGGCAACAACTGCCCATTGAAAAATTAAAAAAAAAGTTGAGAGAGATTCGAGGAATGAAAATAATGAAAAAATGATTTAAAATATTTTTATAAGAAGATACGAAAAATATGCCAATAATTATTTGTTAAGGGAAGAACCTTTGCAATCTTAAAAACATGTTTTTTAAGTTTTAAACAAGACAAAACTTGAAAACGAACATTAAAAACAACATAACTTTGTTGCTTTTGAAGAAAAACATTTTTTACAATTCAAACTTTTCTTGTTTGTTTTGATAAGGTTTGTATTTGTAAAATATGTTTTAGGAAATAAACAAGTTTTTAAAAACTTGTTTTAAAAACTTGTTTTTATAAAGTTTATAAAATAAGAAGTTTGTAAAACATGTTTTAGTTTTAAAAAAAGCAACAAAGTTTGTTTGTTTGGCTAGAGGTTTTACCCAACAAAACAAAGAGAATATGTTTTATTGTTTAATGAGATTTCGTTTAAAATTTTTAATAAAGAAAATGTGTGTAAGTTTTGGGGCAGAAGGAAAATTTGAAGAAATTGAAAAAAAATAAATTGAAAAACATTACTAATATTTTTGAATTGTTCAAGGTAAAACAACATTCCAATTAATAGGTTCTCTTCCCAATTCCTTCAATAAATCATTAGTTTTTGAAAAACATTTTGAACCAAAAAATTTTGTAACGCTTAAAGGAGAAGGATGCGCAGTCTTTAAATAAAAATGTTTAGGAGGCGAAAAATATAAAGAAAAACATGCTTGAACGAGTTCAGGAAAACATGTTTTTAAAAATAAAATAAACATCCCAAATAAAAATGTTTGTAAAAACAAGTTGGTAATATTCCAAGTTTGTAAAAAGATTAAAACTTGTTTATAAATTTTGTTTATTAAAACTTGTTTTACAAATTGTAAAAAAGTTGTAAAAATAAGTTTTAATGTTTTTAGAACAATTTTTAAAAAGTTTACAAACTTTTTACAATTTGTAAAACAAGTTGGAAACTTAAAAATAAATCAAAAACAAACTCAAAACCAAGTTGCAAACTTAAAATATTTAAAATTACCTTAATAACTCGATGACGACTTTTATCAACCAACTTTTCCTTTCGATGCGCAAACCCACCCCAAAGTAAAAACACCACTCCATTACTTGATTTTGAACTAATTCATTTAATAACTGAATCGGTAAATATTTGCCAGCCAATGTTGGAATGTGAATTTGGTTTATGTGCTTCGACAGTTAAAGTAGCATTAAGCATAAAAATTCCTTGTTTGGCCCAGCAAGTTAATTCTCCATGAATTGGAATTTTAAAGTCTGGGAATTCTGAGGAAAGCTCCTTTAAATAAATTAAAAAAAGTATTAAAAAATTTTTTTTTCTAACTTTATAAATATTTTTGAGAGATGGAGGAGGCGCCGTTCCCTGCGGAACAGAGAAACAAAGTCCATGCGCTTGAGACACGTTGTGGTAAGGATCTTGGCCTGTAAAAATAAATTATTTAACAATATAAAAACTCAATTATACCAAGCAAAACAACTTTAATTTCATTAAAAGGTGTCAAGTTGAAAGCGTTAAATATAAGAGAACGAGGCGGAAAAATATCGGTACCCTTAAATTAATTAAATTGTAAAAAAGGTTCAAGTTTGTAAACTTAAGAAAATAAGTTTTATTAAAACAAGTTTGTAGAATGTTTTTCTTAAAACATGTTTAAAGAAATTAATGTTTTTAATTTTTAATATAACACTTACAAACTTGTTTTACCAAAACCTAAAAATGTTTTAATTTGTCAAAACAAGTTTTGAGAAAAGTTTGCAAACTTAATTAAGTTTTGATAAGACATGTTCGTAAACATGTTTGTAAACTTAAAAAAACTAAGTTTTGATAAAACATGTTTGTAAGTTTATTAAAACTTTATAACGCTTAGGTTTGTTAAACAAGTTCACAAGTTCGCAAACTTAAAAAAGTTTGCGTAACATGTTTCTAAGAAACATTTAATAAGTTTTAATAAAACTTTAGTAAAATATGATTCCAAAATTGTAAAACAATATTAAAAAAAAACACCTTTTCATATTGGCTAATCAAAAATTGATGAATTGATTTGATATATTCCTTTTTTAATTCTGATGTTAACAATTTCCTCCATTCAGGTTCTACTAAAGTACAAAAAATTGAATCCAATTGTTCATTTGGCAACGGGGATGATAATAATGATTGTTGATTTTGTTCTTTAAGAATATTATCAAATGTTGTTGATGTGTTTGAATTAATATTTTCAACATTGAGTTTTATAGAAGGAAGTCTAAAAACATTAAATAATAAGCTTTTTTATTTGTAGACTTAAGAAAACAAGTTTTAATAAGACGCAAGTTTAATAATAAATTAGTCAAGTTTGTAAAACATGTTGCAATTAAAACTTGACTAAAAACTTGAAAATAAGAAAACAAGTTTGAAAATGTTTTTAAGTTTGTAAAACAAGTTTAATAAGTTTTAGCATAATTGTAAAACATGTTTTTATAAAAATTATTCAAGTTTACTATGTCAACCCAAACTCTTAAAAAAACTAGCCTTTTTCGTTCTGGAGAATCCCCAGTTGGTCGGCAAGCCACAACACGTTTATTTCCAACATTTTCCTTCCCAGCAGATTTTGAAAACAATTCAATAAGTGTTAGTTGTTTTGCAGGCATTAGTAAAAACTTGGAATTATTTAAAATGACTAAAAAATTTTGAAAATATAAAAGAAATTAAAAACTTCATAAATTTAAAAAAATAATTTAAAAAAAAATATTTATATTTAGCAGTAAAAACTGAAAAAATGATACAAAATTTAAACTAGAAGAATAATGCTAGAAAACAAGTTTTAAGTAAAACAAACTAACAAAGCAAAAAATGTTTTTGCAAAGTTTGTAAAAACAAGTTTTAATTTAAAACCTAAATAAAAGAAAACATAAGTTTGTAAAATGTTTTTAGTGAGTTGCTGAAACTTGTTTTTGTTTAAACATGAAAACAAAAAAACAAATTTGTAGTGTTTTTACTAGGTTTTGTAAAACAGGTTTTAATTTAAAACCTGAAAATGAGATACGTAAGTTTGTAAAATGTTTCTGCTAGGTTTGTAAAAACTTGTTTCATAAACTTGTTTTATTTTATAAACTTGTTTTTCAATGTTTTCTGAACATTAAAACATCTTAGATAAAATAAAAATAGTATCCTGTCCAAAATTCCTTTAAAAAATCATAAAAAAATGCAAAAAAATTGTCTAAACTCAATATTTTCCAATCCATCTCCCTTCATTTAATCCACTATTACTTGTACTTGAAACATTCTCAAAAACACAATTATTATTCTCCAATTGTTCTTCTTTTAATTCAACTTTTTGTCTCTTTTGTTGCTGTTGTGGAGGTGAAATTTGTTGCTGCTGTTGTTGGTCATTATTTAAATTATTAATTCCTCCCCCTCCTCCTCCACTACTACTGCTTACTACATTAGTTCCAATTATATTAATTAATTCTCCTTCACCTTTTTTTATTATTTCAATTTTTTGTTGTTCTTGTTGGTTATCTTCTTTTTCTGTTTTTTGAATATTTTTGTCTGTTTCTTCTGAAAAATTGTTTGAATAAAAATCAAATCTTTCTAACTTTATTACACCCAGACATTTATGCTAATAGTAAGATTGTTGGTGACCGGCAGATGTAAATCGGAAGGAAAAAACATCGGAAATCGTAATTCCGATTCACCTCTGGTGACCGGTTAATTCCGCTTGTTACGGCTAAATAGAGAATATAGATGGGAGGCATCACAGGCAAATATTCCCTGCCCCTTTAACAACCATAAAACACTACCTTTCTTCCTAGCAGCACCTCCACCCCCAGTCTTACGCTTTTGTGAAGTATTATTTGTTAATAAATTTGGTGTTGTTGTTGTATTTGGTGCTGGTCTTTTTCTTGCTTGTGAAGGACGTTTTCTAAAAAAATTAAAAAAATAATTTTTGAAAGAAATTTTAAGAACAAATTTAATGAAAATCTAAGGACACATTTAAGAACTGGAGATCGGTATCATCAAAAAATCTGGATGTAGATTTAGGTTAGAGACCTGGACTGGATTTTTGATCTAGATCCACAAAAAATCCAGGAAGATCAAAAATGTCTGGATCTAGACTTGGGATATAGGAAAAATCCGGACTGGATCCAGATCCAGACCAATCTCTACTAAGAACAAATAAGAAATTTGTCTTTTTTTGATTTCTTATTTGTCCTTAAATTATCTGTAAGATTGTCTTGTTAGACTATAAACAATCTAAGGACAACTATGATAAACAATTTCCCTCCTTACCGTTTAGGTTTAGGAATCCCTTTATCATCCAAAGTTTTCGTAGAGGTATCAGAATCATCACTAGATTCACTCAAATTTTCATGTTGTCCAAGTCTATCGAGCAAAAAATTTTTATCTCTAGATAATTTGAGTAGTTTACGTTGTAAATTACGCAATTCTTCTTGATAATATTCATTCTCCTTTTTAAAAAAAGATTTTTTTTAGAAAAAAGGTATAAAGTCGAAAGCCTCACTATAAGATAAACCCATGCGTCTGGAAAAAGCGTTCTTATAATAAGGTGTATTTTAAATAGAAGGCATCGTTTAGGGACATTCGCAAAAAGTTTGGGGCCGTTTTCAACTTTCACCTAATTTTTGTCTTTTTTTTGGTGCTTCACCTTTTGCTTTTTAAAATCTTTTCAGCCACCTTCACCTAATGGAAAACCAAATTTAAAAGAGATATTAAATAAAAGTTTTCTCCCAAACATTTCGCTTAGGTGAGGTCACAATCAAAATTCAAAAATTAACTCAAAAACTCCTCAATTAAATAATTTTTTTAAAAACTTACATAAACCAAAAATTTAAATTTCTTCTTTAATTCTCTATATTTTGTTTTTGGAGATAAACTTTGTGTATCCATATCATTTAAAACAGACATAGCAAAACGTTGTGAACCAATATAAGAAGAGTATATAGGTTGCTGTTGGGGGTGAATGTTTGTTGGATTTATCGTTGTTGTTGTTGTTAGTTGATCTGGTGATGTCATTAAAGGATTGTTTTGATGATGAATAAGAATACGTTGATGTTGTTGTGGTGGTGGATGTTGTTGGTGTTGTTGGGAGAGAGGAACAAAAGACGAATTATGTTGTTGTATGTTTAAAGGATTGTTGTTGCTAAACAAATTTTAATAAAAACAAAAAGAAAATTTATAGAGAAACATCTAATAAACAAGTTTTGATGATATAAAAACAAGTTTTAATAAAAGTTGCTAAAACAAGTTTAAATCAAGTTTATTAAAACAAGTTGTATTAAAAACAAAACATCTTTATTAAAACAAGTTTTAATTATTAAAACAAGTTTTAATAAAACTTGAACAACAAATATATTTAAGTTGCAAACTTTAAAGTTTTACAAACAATATTCAGCATGTTTTACTAAATGTTTTAATGGATGTTTTTAATAATGCTTTTGTTTTAAATGTTTTGATGGATGTTTCTAATAATGCTTGTTTTAAATGTTTTAATGTTTCAATAAATGTTTTTTTCATGTTCTAATAAATGTTTTAATAAATGTTTTTCCCATGTTTAATAAGTTCATAATTACAAACTTTGTTTGTTTTATACGAATAGGCCCTGATGAACTCGAAGGATAATTTTGTTGTTGCGTGTTTTGTTGTAATTGTAAAACAATGTTTCCGGTTGTTCCAATATCTGTTGGAGTTTCCGAAGTTTCATGTTGGAGAGGAATGTTTCTATTGTTGTTTTGAGAATACAACATCTCTATTGGACGATGTTTTTGTTGAAATTGTTGTTGCTAAAATTGAACAGAAACATTTGTTTTGAGTGAAAAAAACATTTGTTTTGACTAAGAAAAACATTAAAAACATGTTTTGATTGAGTAAAACATTAATTTTTAAACAAGTTTTGATTGAAAAAAACATTAAAAACACACCTGAACATAATTTTGTTTATTTGAAATTTGTTGTTGTTGACGTTGTTCAACGCTTTCATTTGAAGGAGAGGATGTAGTAGAAACATTTGTTGTAGCCAACGGAGCTGAATTTAATTGTTGTAAAATTGTAGGCGAATTGTGTTGTAAAATTGAATGTTCAGATTGTGAATGATGCAAAGGTATAAATTGTTGTTGTTGTGATTGTTGTTGGTAGTGATGGAGAGGAGTTGGGGGTGCTGCCATTGAAGGACTTGGGTTCTAAAAATATTAAAGAAATTATTACAAAGTCAAAACCTCTCTTATTATAAACACACTCCGCTCCTCAATTTTAACTGATATATAAGAGGAAAATTGATATATGAGGGGGAGTTAAATGAAGGTGAAACACACCTCTTAGGATCGAATCTTGAGGTGAAGCAAATTGTCATAGGAGGAACTTTTAGAAAATGATTACTTTTATTAGTTTTGGTAGCGAAATTGGGAAAACAATTTCTGACTGCCCAAAATCAAACAAATTTGGTGAAAATTCAAAAACGAATCAAAAATACCCCTTCTATCCTTCAAGTTGTTACCCTAACAAATAAGATGCCTGGCCCCCTATCAGGAATAGGAAAGTTGTTAAAATTTTGAGTTTTTTAAAAAAAAATTTTTGAGATTGGGGGAGAATCGTGTTTCTATGCAAATAAAAAAAGGTTGACCGAAATTGAGTTTTAGGTAGTTTTCGAAATTTTATTTGGATAGACGATCCACCCTTCCCCACTCCTCATACAAAAAAAAAAATTTTTTTTAATTTAAAATTAAACAAACCTTCATCCACTGTTGTTGTTTGTTATGTTGTGGAGAATAAATAATTTTTTTATTATTATTTAATTGTTGCTGCGATTGTTGTTGTACTTGTTGTCCAAAACCTTCATTTCCCCCCAATTGTTGTTGTAAAGGAGAAAAGTTTGTCGCTGTAGTTGTTGATGATTGTTGCGGGGCTACAACACTTCTTAATTGTGTATATGCTGTAGTTGTTGTGTTTGGGGGAGATAAAATTGAGTGAGAAGAATTTGTTGTATTTATTTGTTGTTGTTGTTGGTCATCCATTTTTTCTTTTAAAAATCGAAAAAAATTTTTAGCTGAAAAATAAAATTAAAAAAAAAAAGAATTTTCAAATATAATTGAACATTTACAATCAAAAATGAAAGAAAAATTTTTTTTAAAGATTTTACGTACAAATATAAAAAACGTGTACAATTTTCCGTTATCCTCCCCCACCCCCTCATTTACTTATTTTTTGCCTTTCTTTAGAATATAGGTAATTGTGAGCAATATAATCTATTCCGAGTTAAAAGGGTAGAAGAAAATAATGCCATATTAGGTAACAGAGCACACTTTTCAAAATTAAGAGCAGACATGATTAATCCATATTGAAAAAAGGGGAAACCCAATACTAATATTCTAGCCAATGCAGCTATTAAACTAGCACTACAGTTGATTTTTAAATTCACAAACCTTATTTTAGAGAAAGGAAGAAGGAAACTGGGGAGAAGATAACGGAAAATTACCAAAAAAAAATAAAATTATTTTATAGATTAGGCATCTGGGCTAATAGAATATTAAAATAATATAAGGCCGTTTTGCGAATTTTTTAAAATAAGAGAAAAATTAATAAAAACCTGGCAAAATAATAAATAACACTTTTTAAGTATACCCAATATTTTTTGGCAAAAAACTTCTTTCAATTGGAAGAAAGCAATTCATTAAGTAATTGAAGAGGGCGAAAGAGTTGAATCTTTAAAAAAATTTTTTTAATTAAAACAAATAATTTAAAAAATAAACCTCAATCCAACAAGGAGTTTCTTTAATGGTTGAACGTGGATAACCAATTCCCCATCCTTTTACAAAACTAATGGCAATTGTACAGCAAGTCTATTTTAATTAAAAAATTGATGAAAGGAGTAAAAAATTTTTTTTTGAAATGTTGAGGATTAATAAGGAAGTAACTAAAGAAATGCAGGTAAGAAAGGCTACCAATTTTCAAGGTAAACCAATTCCTGCCCAAAGGAAAAAAAGTTCGGAGACGTGGGGATTTAGTCGGAAAAAATCTGCCCTTTTCCATTTCCTTGGACAAGAATAGACATTTTTCTATTCTTGTCCAAGGAAATGGAAAAAAGACAAATTTTCACACCAAAGAATTGGTCAAGCCTAAAAATTTATTTAATATTCAAAATTTCCTTTCCAAGAATTCTTAAAAATAAGCATAATCGGAGAAATCAGATCACTAAAGGTTGAGGCCATATGAAAATTATTGAAGTCGTCGAGGACGAAACTTTCAAAGCAGTGGAGGACAGAAGACATTTCGACTAGACATTTTATCGACCCGAAAGTATCCTAAAAAATTTCTCAACCCGACCCGGCTTTTTACTCAACCATACCCATCCATGGTTTCATGACGGAACCCAATCCTAATTTGAATAATCCACAATTTAAAAATATATACCGCTCTAAGATCATCTACACCCGTACCAGAATCTTGAACCAAACCATTTTGAGGGGCAATGCCGGCTACTGCATAGGCTTTTACCATTGCTAAAAGAATTGGAAAAAATACAAAAAAATTTCAATTTAATAAACCTGCCATATTCGCTCTTCGTTTTTTCTCAACCATTTCTGTATAGGCCCATTTAAGATTAAAAACCTAAAAAGAGGAATTTGTTAAAAATATAAAAATAAAGAGCCCATTTCCAAAAACACATTTCCAAAAGTAAGAGATAAAAGTTTAGCCCAAAGAAAAGGAAAAAATCAAATTCTTACTACAAAGAATTGCAATCACCTTGCAGTTATTGGTGGGTGCTTTCCCCCCTCACAAGCTTTCCTAAAGTCCAAAATGTTGAGTCCACCTCAAGATTCACCGAAATCCCAATCAAAATATTAACCAGAATAAGAAATACCCCAACTATGGGATGAAGAGGGAGGGGGGTCTTAACAAAAGAAATCTGTCCCTATTCCCCATAGTTCCCCAAAACGATTCACCCAAAACGATTCACCCAAATCCAAATCAAAACATTAACCAGAATAAGAAAGACCCCACCTATGGGGGGGGGGGGGGGTCTTAACAAAAGAAATAAATCTGCGATAATCCTATTCCCCATATTTCCCAAAAACAAAATTTAAAAATAACCTTTCTAACAGCCCCAAAACAAAATTTATGTACAGCACTTCCATAGCCCAATCCATTTTGAAAATCAAGAAAGCAGCTTTTAACAAATATTCCTTTTTGAGAACAACATTCAACAAATATATTGCAATCTTCAGAAGAATCAACAATTTGTAAACGAATTCCTTTTCCAATATGTAATCTAGCCTTTTCTGAAGATTCACTTCTATGAACATTTGAAAGTGCTCCCAAACAGAAACGTCCATTTTCTGATCCGTTTGGATCCATTCCTGGAAAAAACAAAAAAAATTTCTGTGGTTTTTAAGAAAAAATAAATGTTGTAGGTTAAGTTTACGAATTTTTAAAAACTTAGATACCTTATTTCAAAAATTCCAAACTTAAAAATTCCTTGTTTTGGTTAAAACAAGTGTGCATCATAGACTGGGTCTCGTTCAAAATAACTAGTTCTGGGGTTTTCGAGTCGAGCCGTCGTTCGAGTCATTTATTCAAGCCGGTCAGACCGCAGCTTTTTCGGGCCAAAATTCAATTGCCAGACTCGATCTTTCGAACAGGGCCGGATCGGGCCCCCAACCTCTATAGAATCAAGTTTACAAAATTCGTGTTGCCGTACATTTCGGACGTTATTCGGAATCTAGAAAATCGATTTTTGGCCACTCAAGTTAAAAAATAAACTCTTTCCCTACCACTTACTGCGAGAAGAATTTTAAAAATATTTTTAAATTAAAAAATAACCTCCATCAACATAAATATTAGACATATTCCATGGAGCTTTGAATGTTTCACCAACTTGCGTGTCTAATTCAAAATAGGTAATAGAACACCAATATTTTGGAGCATCTATGAATTAAAATGTTTTAAAATAAACAGAGGAAAAAATATTCAAATGTTTTAATACTTATATAAAAAACCCACACTTGTCCCTATTTTTGTGGGTAAAATCCCTTTTAAAAATTCCGCCGGCCGAAGGCCGGCGGCTGGAATTTTTTGAGTGATACATTTGTCCTACAACTTTTTGCGCTCTATTCAGGAAAACTCTAACCTCGGCGCTGAAACGTCGTTTTCGCACTGAAACGGCCATGTGTGGTTTTTCAAATGGAAATAGCGAGGAGGGGTGAAGTGTGATCAAAAAGTGCTTGCTGGGAGGAACCTAAGTTGGGATGGGTACTATATCGTATGAAAAATTTGGGGGGCCTGGGATTAACGCCTGAGGCTGTGGCCTTGGCTAAAAATTGCACATCTATTCCCAAAATGACACATGGTGTCCGACGAAATTCACCGACAATTTTCAAACTATATGCCATTCGATAGAGCTCCATGAGTTGGTTATGGGAAAATTTGGTTTGATTTTTTCTGACCATTTTGGGCAAAGTTATAGAACGCCAAAGGTCCAAAATGTCCAGAACCCCTAACGTGAAGGGTGGCTCCCATCGAATGTAATTATAAAATTGCTTATGAGAGGGCGAATGGTTTCAACTCTTTTTTAGTATGTTAGGGCACTAAATGTACTACAATTTTGTTGGGGGACACTTGAGTCTGGGAATTTTTCCTGACATAGTTATGGGCACCAAAGTGACCTCGGCAAAACCGACTTTTTAACGCGTGAATTGAAACTCGATTTGAATATCCTATCTTGTAGAGCGTCCCTTGAAACCTCTAAAAATATATACTTTGTTGGGGGTACACTTGAGTCTGGGAAAGTTATAGGGCAAAAAGTGGCATTTTTGGGGCAAAAAGTGGTCGGTTTTTTGCGTATAACTTTTTTTAAAAAATTTTTAAAATTAAACGGACTTCAGATTCGTATTCAGCACCCTTTGGAGTACCATAAAACATATTTTTCTCGAGGTCGAATTTTTGACCCATTTTTGAAGGTAAAATTTTGAAATTCCCTTTTGAAATTTTTTGGTAAAATTTAAATTGGGCATAACTTTGTAAGTTTTTGTCGTAGCCAAACTATTTAAAGCTTATAAAATAGTGCAAAAAATTACAAATTTTTTTAACTATTTAAATTTTTGAAAAATTTCACCCGAGGCCTGGTAGGGTCGATTTTTTTAAAATTCAAAATTTTTCGGTTTTTTGAAAATTTGTGGGGTATATCGAGGCTGAGGGTAGTTGCAAATATTTTTATAAAATAGAGCAGAATTTTTGCTATATATTAAGCCTTTAAAATGTTTCAAAAGGAACACTTTTTGAAAAGTTATGATTTTTTGAAAAAATACGGAAATTTTTCGGTCAAAATTTTCGGCCAAAATTTTATTTTTTCCAAAATGACATAAAATAAGGCAAATGTTATATCAATCGAAAGCTCTCATCGAGCTGAGCACGAAAATATTTTTTCTGGAATTTTCTGACCATTTTGTACAAAGTTACAAAAGGTCGAAATTTTGGGTGTAGACGGTTTGGGGGCCGAAGGCCCCCAAACGGCGGGCCAGAGGCCCGCCGTGCGAGGGCCGAAGGCCCGAGTTTAAGACCCATTCAAGAACGATCGCGAGGGCCGAAGGCCCGAGCTTAAGACCCATCCCAAAACGAATCGCGAGGGCCGAAGGCCCGAAGCGATGAAAAGGCAAGGCTAAACTTTACCGGCGAGGGCCGAAGGTCCGAGCTGAAGATCCATCCCAAAATGGATCGCGAGGGCCGAAGGCCCGAGCTTAAGATCCATCCCAAAATGGATCGCGAGGGCCGAAGGCCCGAGCTTAAGATCCATTCCAAAACGAATCGCGAGGGTCGAAGGCCCGAGCTTAAGATCCATTCCAAAACGAATCGCGAGGGCCGAAGGCCCGAGCTTAAGATCCATTCCAAAACGAATCGCGAGGGCCGAAGGCCCGGAGCAATTAAAAGGCAGGGCATAACTTTACCGGCGAGGGCCGAAGGCCCGAAGCGATGAAAAGGCAGGGCTAAACTTTACCGGCGAGGGCCGAAGGCCCGAGCTGAAGATCGATCCCAAAATGGATAGCGAGGGCCGAAGGCCCGAGCTTAAGATCCATTCCAAAACGAATCGCGAGGGCCGAAGGCCCGAGCTTAAGATCCATTCCAAAACGAATCGCGAGGGCCGAAGGCCCGAGCTTAAGATCCATTCCAAAACGAATCGCGAGGGCCGAAGGCCCGAGCTTAAGATCCATCCCAAAATGGATCGCGAGGGCCGAAGACCCGAGCTTAAGATCCATCCCAAAATGGATCGCGAGGGCCGAAGGCCCGAGCTTAAGATCCATTCCAAAACGAATCGCGAGGGCCGAAGGCCCGAGCTTAAGATCCATCCCAAAATGGATCGCGAGGGCCGAAGGCCCGAGCTTAAGATCCATTCCAAAACGAATCGCGAGGGCCGAAGGCCCGAGCTTAAGATCCATTCAAAACGAATCGCGAGGGCCGAAGGCCCGAGCTTAAGATCCATCCCAAAATGGATCGCGAGGGCCGAAGGCCCGAGCTTAAGATCCATTCCAAAACGAATCGCGAGGGCCGAAGGCCCGAGCTTAAGATCCATTCCAAACCGAATCGCGAGGGCCGAAGGCCCGAGCTTAAGATCCATTCCAAAACGAATCGCGAGGGCCGAAGGCCCGGAGCAATTAAAAGGCAGGGCATACCTTTACTGGCGAGGGCCGAAGGCCCGAAGCGATGAAAAGGCAGGGCTAAACTTTACCGGCGAGGGCCGAAGGCCCGAGCTGAAGATCCATCCCAAAATGGATAGCGAGGGCCGAAGGCCCGAGCTTAAGATCCATCCCAAAATGGATCGCGAGGGCCGGAGGCCCGAGCTTAAGATCCATTCCAAAACGAATCGCGAGGGCCGAAGGCCCGAGCTTAAGATCCATTCCAAAACGAATCGCGAGGGCCGAAGGCCCGGAGCAATTAAAAGGCAGGGCATAACTTTACCGGCGAGGGCCGAAGGCCCGGAGCAATAAAAGGCAGAGCAAATGTTACCGTTTCTAGCGGCGCGCGAAGCGCTCCCCAAAGCCGTTAGGCTTTCCAACGGGCAAAGCCAAATTCAAACCCAGAGCAAAAATAAACTGCCAGAGTATGCTATTCGCCGCCATACCCCAATGGGCACAACTAGTTCTCTAGAGAAAGAAAAATAGAGAAACAAGTTAAAAAGATCAGAACAACATCTAAACATTAATTTAGCATGTTTTGGAAAATAAGAAGAAGAGAAAAACATTTAAATAAAGGAAAACAGAGAAACAACAACAACAAAGAAAATCAGAACAACATTTAAACATAAAAAACCAAATCAGAATAAAAATAAAACTAGAAACAAAAAATCAGAATTATAAAATCAGAATTAAATAAAAACAAAATGAAATAAGAAATCAGAAAAACAAAACAGAAAAAAAACATAAATAGAAGAACAAAAATCAGAACAACATCTAAACATTAAAAAACAATTAAATAGGAAAATCAGAATAAAAATAAAACTAGAAACAAAAAAATCGGAATAATAAAATAAGAATTAAATAAAAACAAAACCAAATAAAAAATCAGACAAACAAAACAAAATAAAAGAAATAAAACACAATCAGAAAAACATTCAAACATCAAACACAATCAGAAAAACAAAAGTAAAAATCAGAATAAAATCTGAACATTAAAAGAGAAATTTAAAAAATGCAGAAAAACACATCAGAATATATTTAAAACAAAATTAAAAATCAGAATAAAATCTGAACAAGTAAAGAAAAATAATTTAAACAACCAGAAAAACATCAGAACAAATTCAAAACAAAAAAAAAACAAACAAAACAAAAACAGAAAAAGACCAAAACTAGGCTATAGGGGAAAATCAATGAATTGTTGGTGTAGTTGGAAAATGCTTATGTTAATCCTCGCAGTTTATAAGTTAAAGGTTCGAACCCCACTCACGAAAATTAATTTTAAATAACCCAAAAAGTTGTTTTTAAAGACACAAAAAAAAATAAGAAAAAATTTAAAAGAATTTTTTTAAAGAAAATTTTTACTTTGCGGGTATAAACCATTCATATTACAAGGTCCAGAAATGTTGCTACAAGTTTCGAAAGGAGAAGATTGCCACTAAAAAATTTTCTTTAATTTTTAAATATTTTTTGATTACCCTTTCTAATAAAAATTTGTTTTTAGGTTATTAAAAATTAATTTTCAGTGAGTGGAGTTCGAACCTTTAACCCAACAAATAGCTAGAAAACTAACCAAAAATACCCCAACTAAACCCGTGTCCGGCTAACTCAAGGAACGAACAAGACAAAAAACAGACAAGTCAAGAAACGATCGACTCACGGAATGACCCAAACACGTAATATTTTAAAAATCAGAATTTTCAGATTTTTTTTTAAATTCTTTTTCTAAAGTATTTTAATTTTTTTGAATTCCTATTTTTAAAAAATATTCAGAATTTTCACAGAATTCCGATTTTTAAAATATTCCATGATTTGGTCGTTCCTTGACCTGTCTTTTCCTTGAATTGTCTGTTCCTTGAGTTGGTACGGTCCATGACTTGGAATCCCTTGAGTTGCCCCTCACCAACTAACCAAAAATATTTATTAAAAGAAAAAACCTGTTCATTCGAATAAAAATTCATTTCATTCCCAATCAACTGATTTTCTGTAGGCAAATGAGTGATTACTTGACACTTTTGTTCAGTAAAAACAGAGTTTTCCAAATTTTGTTGAGAAGAGGAAGGGCCATCCAAATTTGTTAAAACATGTTGAGTTGAAGTAATAGGAGGAAGAGGGTCCATTTGCAACGAAGAAAGCTCTTTAAATTTTTAAATTTTAAAATTTTCATTAAAAAAATAAATAAAAAACCGTAAGAAACCACACGATCATAATGATACGGATTAATACAAATTACATCTGGATGGTTTGTTGGTGTTTGGCAAACAGGCAATTTGACCAATTCTAACAATAAGGGTAAAAAATTGAATTTAATAAAGGTTAAAATGAATCCTGGAGCGCATCACAGGAGGGGATATTACGGGATCCCGCCTCGGAATCAGAGCTCCACGAAAATTTCGTTTTATGGACGAAAATAAATATATAGGTAGGAAGAAAATAAAGAGGAATTTTTCTTTAAGTTCCTCAAGGCGGAGGAAAAGAAGAGGAAGGAAATTCATATTTTCCTAAAAGCTAAAAGGAAGAGGAACACGAAACGAAAAATTTTCGTGCAGCTCTGCTCAAAATCCCGGGTCTTAAGCGACAACTACTGATTAACCCAGCGATATTTCTGTTCGATAATAGAAAATCAAACCCCATTACGGGGCTTAAGTCATGCGATTTTGTCGCATCTAGCAAAGAATACCTGGGACGCGTTTATATGCAAATTTAATCACAAAGAAGCAAATTTTAGAAAAATGACCTTTCAAAATAACCTGATTTATTCACATTTGGCCACCTCCAAATCCTTGCATACACAACATTTGGGACTCCTTTACGTCCAGCAACTTGTAAACGGCCGTCCAGTGATCTCTATAAAAAATTAGTTTAAATAAATTGAAACAAAAATACGTGGATAGCAACACAACCAGAGGGCTGCTTTCCAGCAGAAGTGACCGCAGAAATTAGGGCATCTCTAAAAACAAAATTAGAGGAAAAAATTGGAATCCAAACAATTGCTCGCGCCTGTCTTTAAGTTTTTTGACCAAACTTTCGATGGCCTTGTGAATGAATTCGGGGTCATCACCGCCCTGAAATAAAGATAAAAAAGAATTAAGAAATTCAGCTGAAAACAATTAAACAAATTAGGGTTTCAGGGCTTATGACCAGACTGGAAAAGCCTCAAAAGGTAGAGATCGAAATTTAAAAAAAACCGGGTCGGGAACCGGGTTCTGAAGGTTGACCGGGAGGGACCCGGACCGGGAAAACCGAGAATTCCCGTTCCGATCTCTATCAAAAGGTAAACTTAAAAATCTGTGAGAAGGTAACTTGGCGAAGAAAACCCAAAACTTGACTTTTCGAAGAGCAATTCGGAAAAACATAGCCCAAGATCCTATTCTAAAATACAGGAAGTAAAGACACTTAAGAACGCCATTAAAAACATAAAAAAGGCCAACTAAAAATTAAAAACCTGATGGTAACACATCAAAATATGGACAAGTTGAGCACACGGATCTGTTGTAGCTGGCTGCTGTGTATTTTGTACAAGCGGGAATCCATCCCCATTGTTGACAGAATTATTCATAATTCATAGGGACGCAACGATCCTGTTCCGCAAATTAACAAATGAAATTCGAGCACGGTTGGTTCGTTGAAGTCAAGGTTTTCTGAAAAATTATGGGTGCAATGAACGGGTACACCCCAACGTACCGTGAGGCCAACTTACCGCAGAGCTAAAATTTCGTTCAAAATGGTCGAATCCGGGACGATTTGGTATGGTTCGATGCCTCTCAACGAGCTGAATCGACTCATATCAGGGCGTCCCGGATTCGACCATTTTGAACAGAGTTATAGCTCTGCGGTACGTTGGGCTTGCGGTACGTTGGCCTGCTCACGAAATAAACAAACAAACAGAAAAAAATAAAAATGCAAATTTCTAATGCATATTAAACCGGCAAAAAGGACAATTATAATAAAATTTTACCCAATTAGAAAATATTTTAAGTGAATTAGTAAATTTATAAAAAAATTTTCAAGCAAATAAATACAAGAAAATACAAAATTTGTTGTTTCAATTCTCCCCATTTTCTTTAAAAAATTTGTAAATGACAGAAAAGTCCTTAGACGCGTAGTTGGGATTATTTAGGAGGTAAAGATAGAATTGATGTGCCAACGCTCCCATTGGTATTGGAATTTTGTTTCGAGTTGACAAGTTTTGGGCGAGCGATAAATCCTTTAAAAATGAAGAAAAAATCATTGAAACCTCTCAACACAAAGAAGGCCAACCCCCAAAAGATCAACATTCAATTGGTCAACCCCCAAAAGGTCAACCTCCAAAAAGCCAACCTCCAAAAGGCTAACACCCAAAAGGTCAACTTCCTAGTGATCAAATGACCCTTAAGGTCAATTCCCAAAAGGTCAACCCCCAAAGAGGTCAGATTACTCAAAAGGTCAACTCAAAATATTTGAACGTATAACGTAAGAGTTCTCAAATTCAAGAATATGTTGGCTTACTCCCTTTTGCCTTACCTGACAGTGCACCAGAGGATTTCCGTCGTATGCCCCTCAGGCATACTTAATCCCATATATCCCTCTTTGTCCGCCCAAATATCTTAAATTGACATTAAGGGTCATTTATTGATAGGGAGTTGACCGTTGTGGGTAGACTTTGGGTAGTCCTATTTGAAATAACAAGAAACCTTAGCCATTAATGTGCAAGTAAAACCAGGCTCAAAATTATTGGAAGCAGGAGTCCCCGGCATTACGCCTGGAACAGGGTTATAGGTATCACTGGCCCAGCAACGACCAGAACTGGAGTTGATTACTGATGTTAGGACATGTGGGTCCAATCCAAGTCTGTAAAAAATAAAATTGTTTTTGTTAAGTAAATGTTAAAGCTTAAGAGATTTTTGAAACATGCTTCAGGTTTTTGAAATCATTCTCAAATTTTTAAAAACATGTTTCAAGTACCTTGAAGCCAATATGGGATTTTTGAAACATGCTCCAGATAATTAAAATAAACGTCAAATAAAATAATTAATAGCTTCTGACCATTAAAAGCATGCTTCATAGTCACCAGAAACATGTATCATATCATCAGAAGCATGCTCCCATTATTAGAAGCATGCTTCAAGTCATTAGCATGTTTCATATCATCAGAAGCATGCTCCAAAGTATTAGAGGCATGCTTCAAGTCACTAGAAACATGTTTCATATCATCAGAATTGTGCTTCATGTCATTAGAAGCATGCTTCAAGTCATTATTAGCATGTTTCAGGTCATTAGAAGAATGCTTTAGGTCATTAGAAACATGAACCAAATTATCAAAAGCATACTTCAAGTTCTTAAAAGCATGCTTCAGATTCTTTGGATCATGCTTCACATTCCCAATTTAATTTTTAAAATTCTACTTTTCCCCCATATTCATAATCTCTGCCAAAGCAATCATTTGAGAAGCAAGAAGCATATTATTACAAAGTTTGGTAACCTGTCCACTTCCGACTTTTCCACAATGGACTTTAAAAATATTTAAATAAAAACACATATTCTTTAAAAACCTATATTCTTCCCCATTAATTCAAATAAATATTCTGCTCGTTTAATATCATTCAAATCACCCCCAATCATAAATGTTAAAGTAGCCTTTTCTGCACCTACAAAATTAAAATTTGAAACATGAAGCAAAAAATATTTTTTGAAGCAAAAAATTTTTGTTGAAGCAAAAAAATTATTTTTTGAAGCAAAAAATATTTCTTGAAGCAAAAAAATGTTTCTTGAAGCAAAAAAAATATTTCTTGAAGCAAAAAAAATTTTCTTGAAGCAAAAAATTTTTGTTGAAGCAAAAAAATTATTTCTTGAAGCAAAAAAAATTTTTTGAAGCAAAAAAATTTTTTAAGCAAAAAATGTTTCTTGAAGCAAAAAATATTTTTTGAAGCAAAATTGAAACATGAAGCAAAAAAATGTTTCTTGAAGCAAAAATGTTTTAAGGAAACCTAAAACTCCCCCAGATACAGGGGCATCCAAAAAACTAGCTTTTTTAGTTTGTACAAGTTCAGAAAGTTGAATAGAAGTTGCCTGATCGATAGTGCTACAATCAACGCATAGAGTGTTTTGTTGAAGCGTTCTGTTTAAAATTAATTCTGAAATAATTCCGGAAAATTAAATTTGTGAGAAGATAATTCCGGAAATAATTCTGAAACTTTTCCGGAAACATTTACAATTCTGAAACTTTTTCCGGAAAACTCTTACAGTTTTCCTTGATAAACTCTTTCCAAAAGTTTTCCGGAAACTCTTAGTTTATTAACTAGTTTTTCAGAAACATTTACAATTCCGGAAAACATTTTTACAATTATAAAAACTTTTCCGGAAAACTTTACAATATTTTCCGGAAATATTTTACAATTATAAATATTTTACGGAAACTTTTACAATTTTGAAACTTCCGGAAACATTTACAACAAATTTTTCCGGAAACATTTTACAATTCTGAAGCTCTTCCGGAAAACATAACATTTTCCGGAAATATTTATAATTCCGGAAAACTCTTCCGGAAACATTTTTACAATTATAAATCCTTTCCGGAAAACTTTACAATATTTTTCCGGAAACATTTACAATTCTGAAACTTTTCCGGAAACTTTTACAACCCATCCTTAAACTTTTACAATTCTTCCGGAAACTTCCGGAAAACAAATAAAAATAACTACTCCATAATTCCTTCTTTTCCTGTATACAAACAAAGCACATCTTCCCCATTCGGAAGCATTGTAAATATTTTTTCACATTTTGAAGCTAATTCTGCTGCACTAGAACAAATATTAGAACCTTTTTCTTTAAATTCCAAAAGCTTTTCTTTGTTGTTATCGAATACAGCCAAGCGAATATTTTTAGTTAGCAAGTTTCTGGCCATACGCCCGCCCATAGAACCCAATCCAACAAATCCAACATATCCTCCCATTTTTTGTTTATTTTTTGTGGGCTGGGCAAAATCAAAGAATAAAAAGCAAAATGCGGAATGCGAAACTTTTCGCGTTGAAAAATGAATGCGAAACGCGAAATGCGAAATTAGCGGGACACGCCCAAAACGGCGCGAGGCCATAACGGCGCAAAGCCATAACTTGCTTCAAGATGCCCGAATCTTACCAAATTTAGTATTAAACGATTCCTCTCATCGAGCTAATGAGAATGGTATCAAAATTGATCAGGACCAGAAATTTTCCACCAAGTTATGGCTTTGCGCCGTTATGGCCTCGCGCCGTTTTGGGCTGTACCCGAAATTAGCACAGCCTTGCTGTATAATAATAAAATTGATTTTTGGTCTATCCATTATAAACAGCTGTTGTTTTTTGATGTGACAATATACTAGTGATGTTCGAGACTCTCGGTCTCGACTCTCGAGTCGAGAAATTTCTCGGGTTTTTTGAGCTCTCGGTCTCGGTCTCGGTCTCGGTGTTTTGGTCTCGGAAAACGAGACTAAATTTACACCCCTAATGACGGAAATTTTTTGAACTTTACTCGGACCTTGCGTACTTTGATATTAAAATTTTTAAGGAAAAGTCTCCAAAATTCCCAAAATTTTGCCTGCGGCGCTGAAAAATGGAAGAAATCTGGCTTCTTGAGCTCCAAAATTCTCAAAATTTTCGCCTGCGGCGCTGAAAATGGAGGAAATTTGGCTTCTTGAGCTCCAAAATTCAAAAAATTTTCGCCTGCGGCGCCAAAAATGCAGCAAAAATTTGAATTTAATAAGATTAAAGGATTAGATTTTGTGGTTTGTGGTATATTAGATACTGTGGATTCTGAAGGATAAAATTTAATATCAAGGGATGGGTGCATCGATGGATCAAAAAGATATTGTTGGATTTGTAGGGATATGGAAGGATATGAGGGGATTTTAAGAGATTAATGTGAATATCATTGAATATATATTGTGGACAAGGGGATTCAAGCGAGTATGGGGATTTTGAGGTATATCAAGGGATTTTTGGGGATTAGGAGGGACATCAAGTGATATCCCTCTTAATCTCTCGGTCTCGACTCTCGGTCTCGACTCTCGACTCTCGTTTTGGTCTCGGTCTCGGGGTTGATTCTCGGTCTCGGTCTCGACTCTCGACTCTCGGGATTTTTTGACTCTCGAACATCACTACAATATACATCCTATAAATATCTTCTATTTATTTTAATTTTTTCATTTAAAAATATTTTTCAGGCTTAAAAGTTCTGCAAATTTGTAGGAAAAAAAATTTGCGGACAAATCTTTGCGGACAAAAACTTGCGGACTTTTCCTCAACTAAAAATGGATAGCATTTATTTCATATTTTTCTTGCTGATTTATTGGAATTATTTAGTGGTAAGTGCTCTTATTTAATTTAAATTAAATTTTCTTGGTAATAGTTAAGTTTGTGTTTCCCCTTTTTTCTTTCGGCTGTAATGTAGTGTACCGAGGTAAAAGTTCAGGACGTGGCATGTCATTCGATTCGCCTCGTCGAGCTGAGTCGGACGGTACCACTCCCAATTTCAGGAAAAGATTCTGGACCGAGTTATATTATACCAAAATCGACCTTTCTCCCCCATGGTTTTTCAATTTTTCGGGGCCTATAACTCGGTCCAGAATCTTTTCCTGAAATTGGGAGTGGTACCGTCCGACACAAACTTAACTATTGCCTTTTTCTTCTAGACTATAGCAGCAAATATAAATTATAATTTAATTTACCCAAAATTTTGTATTTCAATTTTAATCAAAAATGAACATGTTTTGCCCTATTTTATGGGATTAATTGAAGATTGGCGTTATCCAAAGGACAGAATTCATTTAAATTTTTTTGTTGAAAATGAGGATAGTGGGATTATAAGGTTTTTTTTTGGTTTTTTAAATTTTTGCGGACTTTTGGGGTTTGCGGACAATTTTTGCGGATTTTTTAAAATTTTGCGGATTTTTAATTTTTGCGGACAGTTTTTGCGGATTTTGGGGGGTTTGAGGACATTTTGTGAGTTTTCGGACCCAAAATTTTGCCTTTTTCAGATTATTTGCATCCTATTCAGTGTTATCCACCAAATAATCCTTAAAAACTGCAAAAATGAAATTTGCGGACAAAATTTGCGGACTTTCTTGGAATAGCTTTATGAGGTTTTTCACTCCATTTTTTGTCCAATTTTCCCCTTATCCGCATCTGATCATTATTATTTGTCCAAAAACTGCAAAAATAATATTTGCATCAAAACTTGCGGACAATCCGCAAAAACTTGCGGATTGTCCGCAAATTTATTTTTCTTTATTTTTTTCGGTTTTTCCCATCTTTTCTTTATTTTAGATGGATTCAAGACTTCCCCAAAGGATTGTACCTCTCAATCAGCTTAACAGAAAACGAAAATCAAAATTGGAGAGAACTTTCTTTAAACTTTGGACGTCGCAGATCTTGCAATTTTTTATTAATTTTGGACACCAATAATTTTTTGTTGCGGGATTCTCTTCGTCAATTAATTTCTTTTGCTGAATTACCCGTCGTATTATCGCCTTTTTTGGATTCTCCGATGGAAGGAAGTGTTAATAATGCACAAGAATTGGAGTTGGATTTTGAGTTTGTTTGGAGGGAGAAGCTGGATTTTGTTAGGGTATATTTTAATTTTTAATATTTTACGAGTCTGAGACATCCGGACCGCCCTCTAGGTTGGGGGACTGGGTACTGGTTGTGGGGCTGGGCCCAGTCCCCCAATTTTGGTGGGCGGCTGGTACAGCCCTTAAGGGCGCGCGGCCATAACGGCGCAAAGCCATAACTTGCTGAAAGATTTCTGGCCCTTATCAATTTCGGTACCAATCTCTTTAGCTCGATGAGAGGAATCGTTTATTACTAAATTTGATAGGATTCGAAAGTCTTTTAGCAGGTTATGACTTTGCGTCGTTATGGCCGCGCGCCCTTTGTAGCGGGTGAAGATTTTGGGAGATTTCCTAAATTTTGGTACGACGCAATAGATTTGTGAACTAAATTTCAGTGTTTATCTATTTTTTTAGATATTTTAAATTTCAATAGGTTTAGTAGGGCAAAGAAACGCAAAAATCAATTTTTGCGGACAAAAAAATTTTTGCGGACAAAAAATTTTTTTTTATTTTTTAGGTTTATTATTCCAATGGCCCACTTTTGATAAATCTAAAACATCCAGACTCTTCTTATTTAACATTTGAAGAGAACAATTTAATTGGATATGAAGGTTCTAACGATCCAATAGATGTTTTTGCTGCTTCCGCCTACAAAATGAATATTCCAATTTTATTTTCTAATCACTTCTATTATGGATATTTTTTGTATCCTTCAAGGTTGAATAGTGAACATGCATCTCTAGTTTGTTTTTTTAATTTTTTTGTATTAGGATTAGGTGAGAGAGAGTGGAAATGTCAAAAATTTAATTTGCGGACAAAACTTGCGGACAAAATTTCTTTGCGGATTGTCCGCAAATCTCATTTCTAATCGATTTTATTTTTTCCCTAATTTCATAGGGTAAATAAAGACTTGAAATACTAGGATCTTGAAATACCAACCCCAAAAACGTTTGAAATACCATGCAGTGAGAAAAAGCTTAAAACTTTTTGCTATTTTAAGCTGCCCACTGTTTGGTATTTCAAGCGTTTTTGGGGGGATTGGTATTTCAGGCTCTTGGCATTATAAGACGTTCCGTTAAGGACTTATTTAACTTTCCAAGACTTCTTCTCCTAATAATAAGTTTGAAAAAAGCATAGAGGTAAATAAATTTAATTTGCGGACTAAACTTGCGGACAAACTTTTTTTTGCGGATTGTCCGCAAATCTCATTTTTAATCGATTTTTTGCAGTATTCAACATTCTTGGCCCATTTCATCTCCGATTCTGGTTCAATTCCATTCCCATCTTCATCAGTTCTTCCACAATGGTATCCAATCGAGACAAAGGTTTGGCTTTCTTTGTATTAAAAAAAATTTTTTAAAGTTTGGCTTCGATCAAATTTACCTCATAAATCTCGCTCGACGACCCGAACGCTTAAACAAAATGTCACAAATTTTGCGCCTTGTAGGAATGAAATTTGAACGTTTTGAAGCTGTAGATGGCCAAAATTTGACAAAACGCCAACTCGATTCACTCAACTTTTTGCCTGGTTATTTGGACCCGTGGCATAAACGGCCAATGAAGTTGGGAGAAATTGGATGTTTTTTGAGTCATTATAAGGTTTGGAAAGATGTTGTGGCAAATGGATATGATAGAGCGATTGTTTTGGAGGATGATATGAAATTTACGCAAAATGGAACTTTAATGTTTATTTTTTAATTTTAAAGGGGATGGGGGTAGTTTGGGGGGCTGACCTAAGGGAATATTTGGACCCATATCTTTATTCATTGTTGACTTGCACATATAATTTTAGTATTATTTGAAAGCTAAGAATGTCTAGATTATTTTTCTCCTTGGGACTTTACCATTTTGAGCATTTCCTAAAAAGTTATGACCATTTGTGTGAGCACGGACAACATTTTTCTGGGCTTAAAGGAATATTTAGGCGGCTTTTTGGTCTAGTGGTTTCTGTTCATAATTGACTTATACAAATAATTTTGGTATCAAATGTCTAAATTATTTTACCCAAAAGGACCTTACCATTATGAGCATTTTTCATAAAGTTATGACCATTTAAGTGAACAATTATACGATTTTTCTGGGCTGACATAAGGGAATATTTGGACCCATATCTTTGTTCATAGTTGACTTGTATCAATAATTTTGGTATCATTCGACAGCTAAGAATGTCTAGATTATTTTACCCAAAAGGACATTACCGATTTGAGCATTTCCCAAAAAGTTATGACCATTTAAGTGAACACGGACAGCATTTTTCTGGGCTGACATAAGGGAATATTTGGACCTCTATCTTAGTGTATATTTGACTTGTACAACTAATTTTGGTATCATTCGAAAGCTAAGAATGTATAGATTATTTTACCCAAAAGGACATTACCGATTTGAGCATTTCCCAAAAAAATTATGACCATTTAAGTGAACAAGTACGATTTTCTTGATTTATTAGTCTATAATTTTTTATCGAGTTATTGGATTTAATAGGTCCCTTTATATAAAATAAAGCTGACATTTTTAGCTTTTTAATTATCAAAAAATTATCCAGAAAGACTAAAAAATAACAAAGTTATAGGTCGGTAAAGCGGGTAGGGTTTCAGGCATTTTTAATTTGTTACAGCCTTTTTGGTTTAGTGGTTAGCATTGTTGGTTTTTTGTGGGCGATGTTGTTGGTTCGATTCCATGAGGGGATCAGAAGTTTAGTGGGCATGTTTTTAGGCTTTAGAATGATTTTTAATGATTTCTAAGATATTTTTAAAAAATTCTAAAATTTTTTGAACCCTTAAAAAATTAAAAAAAAATAATTTTTTTCAGACTCAACAAAATGGTTCAAGATTTAATGAAGACACGTCTGGATTGGGATTTTATCTATTTTGGACGAAAGATAAACAATAAGGGAATTCCAGAATTTTTTGTACCAGGTTTGTTCGATTATATTTTTTAATTTCTTTTTCACTATAAGATACCCTCTTGAGGCTGGAAAATAATTTTGCTAATCGTTTATTAATTGTTTAGGCATTCTCCTATCCCCAGCCTTCTCTCCTCTTTAGCACTTAAACTCGAAGTCCATAACTCAGTCCAAGGTTATTTAATCTCGGTCGAAAGGGCCCAAGGTTAAACAGGGATATCACTTTGCAATAGGTGACTTCTTGTGACTGAAAATAATCATTTACCTTTTAATCACAAGCCTTGCATAAAAAATCGCTTGGCTTCTTGCAACAGAAAATATAATGGAAAAAGAGGAGAGACAATATCTGTACTATTTTATCTTTGCGTCATCTGAATGTTATATTTTTGTAGCAAGACGCAAAGCGAATTTTTTATGTGAACAGAAAATTTAGGAGAAATTAATAAAAAAATTTTTTGGTGAAAAATTTGGTGTAGTTGGGTAGTTTTAGGTTACTAACCGTTAGGGCTCATGGTTCGAACCCCGTCATGGGAATCTTTTTTTAAAATTTAAGTAAAATGTTTAGAGGGCTAAAAAAGGTCATTTTAACATTAAAAAATAATTTTTAAAAATTATTTTAAAGGTCATTCCCACCTCAGCACAATTTCATATTCTTACTGGACTATAGGCTATGCAATAAGCCTGTCTGGAGCCAGAAAACTAATTGAAGCAGATCCTCTAAATAATTTATTGACTCTAGATGAATTTTTGCCTATAATGTATTCTCAACATCCCAACCAAATTTGGTCAAGATTTTTTGAGGAAAAAGAAAAATTGAACGCCTTTGCTGTTTACCCACTAATTTTGGAGCCTGAACGTTACTCTTCTCATTCGGATTTTTTGAGTGATACAGAGGGAAGTGAACAAGTTGATTTTAATTATTTGGGTAATAGAGGGGAGGAGGAAGAAGGGGAAAAGAATTTTTTGAAAAATGAATTGTTTGTTGAAAATTTAAATTTTAAGGATGAATTCTAGTCTTTCTTTAGTTTTGTACATAAATGATGGTTAGTTAATTTCTAGTTAATTGTAAGCTTCTCTATATGATCTTATTTTAAATTGGGGAAAAATTTCTAGAATTTTGGGGAAGTCTATTTTAAATTGGAATTCCATTAAAGTTATTTTTTTAGTTAAAAAAAATATTTTATCCGCAAAATTTTTTTTGTCCCCAAAAAATTTGCGGACTATTTTTTGGGTAAAATTTTTTGTCCGCAAATTTTTGCGGACAAAAAATTAATCCGCAAAAATTTTTTTAATCCACAAAATTTCTGATAGTTAGCTAATTGTTTTTGAATATCCCTTGTAAATTTTGATACATAGAGAAGTTTTTTTTGTAATTTTACTTTCATTAATTGCTCATTTTTAACATTTTCTGTATACCTATACCCATTAATTTGCTTTAATTTTAATTAATTGCTTTAATCTTTGTAAAAAAATTTTTCTAAGTGCCATAAATTAATTTTTTAAAAATTGTTTATTTATTCTAAAGGCATAATTTCCATTAAAATTATTTTTCAAATTAAAAAAATTTTGTCCGCAAAAATTTTTGCGGACAAAAATTTTTGTCCGCAAGTTTTTTGCGGACAAAAAAATTTTTTTAAATTTTTTTCGATTGATGGGAGGATGTGTGAGTAGTAGAGATGTAGACGTTGAAATTGATGGAAAACTGTTACGCTTGAAAAGAGTAATTGCTACAGGGTTTATTTTAAATTTTAATGAAGAGATTTTTTTAATTTTTAGAGGATTCAGTCAAATTTACCTGGCAGAGGAAGCTTCAAACAACGAAAAATTTGCAATCAAGAAAATTCTCTGTCATGGGCAAGATGAAATTAAATGTGTTAGGAGGGAGATTGAGGTTTTTTTAGGAATTTTAATTTTTTTTTAAATTTTGTCCGCAAAAATATTTGCGGACAAACTTTGATTTTTGCGGACAAAAAATTTTTCGAAAATTTCTGATGTATTGGCTTTCCTGTTAAATTTATCTGGTACATTACTGGATGCAGTTAGTTTGCAAAATTTGTCCTCAAGAAGTTTTTCTGTTCGCAAGAAATTTTTTGCGGACTTTTGTCCGCAAATTTTTGCGGACAAATTTTTCTTTTTAAAAATTTTCTTTTAAGCTGCTCACTCGTTTTGCTCATTTACCGCACATTTTACCATTCTTGGGGGTTGCAGAAGGCCGCTCTGTTGATCCAACTTTTGCAGAATTCTGTATGGTTTTTCCTTTCTGCCGCCGTGGATCGTTACAAGAAGATTTGGCTAATCGACGACAAAATAGACAATTTTTTGAAAGAAAAGTTTTGCTTGAATTTTTTAGACAGGTTTCTTTTAAAAATTTTTGTGACGAAATGAATAATTTATTTGTGGAAAATTGGAATTTTTGACCTTCTGACCATTTTGGTCATTTTTGAAAATTTTTTAGTTGAGGGCATTTTTGGTTGGAAAAATTGTTTTAGAAATTTTTTAAAATATTTTTTTTCCTCTTTTTATAGATTAGCGAAGCTATTGAACATTTGCACAGTGCTAAACCTGCAATAGCTCACAGGTTTGAATTTTTTAAAATTAATTTTCCTAAGGGGTGTCAGTTTCGTCTTTCGCCCAATTTCGCCTTTTTTGGTGTTTCTTCTTTAGCTTCTTAAAATGAGTTTAGGCACTTCCCTGGGTGTCTAACCAGTTCAATTCTGTTTGAAATGTAAAAGTCCGCAAATTTATTGTCCGCAAATTTTTTGCGGACAAATTTTTGTCCGCAAAAAAATTTTTTTTAATTTTCAGAGATTTAAAACCCGGCAATTTAATGTTCTATCAAGACTTTTATACACTTCAATTAATCGACTTTGGTTCAGCAATGGAATGCCCTTTAGTTATTTCAGATGCCTTAACTAGCAGAAAAATGTTGGACGAAGCTGGTCAATATTGTACAATGTTGGGAATTTTTTTAGTTTTTTGAATAGAAAATTTTTTTAATTTTTTTAAAGGCCTTATAGAGCACCAGAATTGTTTACTTGTGAAGTTGGAATGGAAATAGACGAATCTGTTGATATTTGGGTTTAATTTTTTTTTATTTTTTGGAGGGGGGGGGAGGATTGCTGTCAGGGTTGTCCGCAAAAATTAAAATTCCGGCTGCGGCAAATTTTATTTGCAGACCCCTGATTAAATTATAGAGAAGAGGGTAGGATTCCGCTTCTGAATTTTGATTGGGGCTATCTTTTAACGCGTTATGAGCTACTTCCTCGAAAAAAAATTTTTAAGCTAGGAAGCTCTCTATAACTGCCCTTTTTACGTCAATGCTACTCCGTCCCGTAGGGTGACAGTTATGTATTTCCATCTACTAATTTAGTTTATTCCATCTACTAATTTAATTTTAATCTCTTTTAAAGTCGCTTGGTTGTGTATTTTATGCCCTTTGTTATTTTGTTTCACCCTTTGATGAAGTACATGAACGAGGAGATAGCGGTTAATTTTTTGAATTTTTTATTTTAATTAAATAATAAAGGGGGTTTTAATTAAAAATTACCCCTCTAGCCCTCCCCCTCTCTCGCTCTCATCAGAGTTATTCCCAGACGGTGGGAGGGCTACGGGGGAAGTTTTCGAGAGGGGGGGGGGCTAGGGGCGGGGATATTTTTCTTTTTTCACGGGGGAGAGGGCGGGGGCGTGGAATTTTTAAAAAATGTCTCAAATCCCCCGACTTGCGGGGACGGGGAGCAACTTTATCTCTCACTCTTCCTATTTCCAAGTCAAAAAACAAAAAAAAAATAACTTTATGATAAGACGCCCTCCTCTAGCCTCTCTTTTCTTTCTTTCCTCTCCATTAAAAAAAATTTTTTTTTTAATTAAAAATACCTCCGAGCCTCTCTCACCCTTTTTCTTATGCATTCTCTTCTCTAGTCAGAAATTTTTTTTTAAATTTTGTAGTAGCTCTAGCCGTTCAATCTGCCAAACTCTCCTTTAACTCGTCTGCACCGTAAAAATTTTTTTTAAATTTTTAAAATTCCCCTAAAAATTTTTTAAAGCTTCTCAAATGACATAATTACCCTAATTTCTTCGCTAATTAAAGTTTCCCCTCAAGAAAGACCAAAAATTTTTAAAATTAAAAAAATTGTTGAAGAAATGATTTTGACACAAAATTAATTAAATTTTTAAATTATTTTTTTTTAATTCTGATGCCTTCCAAATTTTGTGATTTTTTAAAAATTTTCACTTTAATTTTTAAAAATTATTTTTAAATTATTATATTGACATTCTTCCTTTAATTTATTTTTTAATTAAACCTTTTTAAGCTTAAACTTGTGTTTTTAAAAAAAACTTGAGTTTATTTTCACAAAGCTTACACATTTAAATTAGAAAGGGGTTAGCCGGCTACTTAATTTGGCCAGGGATGAGCCCAAGAGGTAATCGTGAAAATGCAATGTGCTTATCCCTGACCCGGGCCTATAGCCTGATAAATTTTGTTTGATAAAATTAGGTTCTTTCCGAGTTTCAAGGTTTTTAGCCCAGAAGCCAGCCCGAATCTAAGCTTAAAAACCCGACCGGCCCAGATCCATTTCGAGTAGATTTACTCCTGACCCGGGCCTATAGCCTGATAAATTTTGTTTGATAAAATTAGGTTCTTTCCGAGTTTCAAGGTTTTTAGCCCAGAAGCCAGCCCGAATCTAAGCTTAAAAACCCGACCGGCCCAGATCCATTTCGAGTAGATTTACTCCTGACCCGGGCCTTAGCTTGGAAACCATGTATATTTTAATAAAATCCGAGTTTCAAAGTTTTTAGCCGGAAGGGCTCGCATTTTTTTTGCTAATTTTGGTACAAAAAATTTTCTTGGGTCTGGGGTTCGAGTCGAAAAAAGCCGGGTTTTGAGTAACCGACCCATCCCTACTTCAGAGAGTAGTATTTTCAAGTGGGACACGCCCGAATAGTCGCGCGGCCATAAGGTCGCCAAGCCATAACTTGCTTTAAAATTTCCGAATCTTTCCAAATTTATTATTAAGCGATTCTTCTCATCGAGCTAAAGAGATTGGTACCAGAATTGATAAGGGCCAGATATTTTTTAGCAAGTTATGGCTTGGCGACCTTATGGCCGCGCGACTATTCGGGCTGTACCCTTTTCAAGTTTGTGTTTTTATTAAAAAATTCCTCCAATAAATTTACAACCTTTTTGAGGAAGACAGAACAGTTGTTTGTTTATTACCCTATTCTCGACCAAATATTAAATCAATAAATGTTGGAATAAACTTTAATAAGTTGAAATCCTCTCTCATAAGGGGATCTTCTCTCTTAACAAAGGGAAAAATAAATTTCAAAAATAAATGTATACCCCCCAATATTTCCGTCATTGGAGACGTTCATTAGCAACTACAACCCCTGAAGATGACAAAAAAGAATTTGGGGGTGAAGAAGAAAGAGAAGATTCTTTAAAAAGTGAAGATAACAAAACTGACAGTTTTTTAAAGTCTTCAGAAATTTATTCAAAAAATACAAGGGGAAAAGATGAACAAAGCCTTAGATTAGCCGGATTAAGAAGAAATTCTTTACTTTTGTTGTTTATTTGGTTAGGGGTTGTTGCTACGTTGGCTTTAATATTGCTTATTGTAAGTGTTTAAAGTTTTTAAGTTTGTAAATCTGCAGGATTATTTTTCAAGTTTAATTTTAACGTTTAAGTTTACAACTTATCTTAAGTTTATTTTCAAGTTTTTAAGCTTGCCATATTTATAATTAAGTTTGTAAACTTATTCCAAGTTTTTTAGACTCGTCAAGTTTATTTTTAGTTTTCAGGTTTTCCAACTTTATATTCAAGTTTGTAAATTATTCCAAGTTTATTTTCTATTTTTAAGTTAGTTTAAGTTTACAAATTGTTCAAAGTTTTTTTTAGTTATTGTCTTGTACTTAAAATTGTTATTATTTTTATCTTAGCCCAATTGTTTTTTTTAATTTTAAAGTTTGTTATTTCAGCTCAACATTTCTCTCGTGCTAGTTTTACAAATGTCCCCTCAAGGAATGCGTTCTTTACGTATTTATTCTTATACAAACCCAAAGACTGGTTATTCTGAACCTGCCGTTCATTTTTCTGCTGAACAAACTCATTTGGGACAGGTTGTGGCAAATAGTGGTAAAGTACTTGGACAGAGGGGAGTAAATGTAGGTCAAAACATTATTTTTACAATTCAAGTTTATTTTTGTAAAGTTTATTTTCATATGCAATTTGCACACTTAAGTTACATTCTCAACTTAAGTTTGTAACCAGGGCTTCGATTTCTGCGGATTTTTCCCCATTTTGTGGTTTTTTGATAAGGCGATGAGGATTATTTTTTAAAATGCGGATTTGCGGATTTTTGTGGTCTTTTGAAGATTATGAGGATTTTTTATATTTTCTTGTGGTTTTTGGCAAAAATGTCATTATTTTTCTGCTAAGACCTCCTAAAATCCTTAAAATTTTCGCCTGCGGCGCAAAAAAAGAAGGAATCCGTGTCCTTGATCTTCCAAAATGTTCAAAAAATTTTTTGCCAGGCCTGAAAATGAACGATTTTTGGCTTAAGGATCTTACAAATTTAAAAAAATTTTTGCCTGCGGCGCTGAAAATGGAAGAAATAAAAATTTACGACATCTTCCGCGACAAAAATACAATTTTTCAGATAATTGTCGTATTTTCATAAGATGATCATTAGTAATAAAAAATTGCTTAATTCAATTGTACTATAGAAGACGAAAAATACAATCATAAAGAGATTTTAATTCAATTTTTGTGTTTGATAATTTTTTGAGGATTTTTGATATAAAATGCGGATTTTTTCGATCAATTTTGCGGATTTTTAAAAATTCGAGATCGAAACCCTGGTTTGTAACTCATATTAGTATTCCAAGTTTATTTTTGTATTCGAGTTTCGTACATAAGTTTATTTTATATATTCAAGTTTGTAATTCAAGTTTCACACTTAAGTTTACGTTTTCAAATTTAGCTTGTAATACAACTAGTTTTTCAAGTTTATTTTTTATATTTAAGTTTGTAATTCAAGTTTATATTTTGAGTTAAGTTTGTAATACGAGTATTTTAAGTTTATATTTTATTCTCAGGTTTATTTTTGTATATTAAAGTTTACGCTTAAGTTTATGTTTTCAAGTTTAGTTTGTAATACAAATTGTATTTTTTCCAAGTTGATTTTTTATTTTCAAGTTTGTTTTCCTTGTTTATTTTTGTTTTCAAGTCTAATCTTATATAAACCTGATTACAAACAAGTTTTAAAAAATAAACTTGAATCGCAAACTTGAATTTTAAAAAAATTCTAAATTTTTTTTACTATCTAACTTATATTTCCTTTTAAGCTTGAGATTCTTGGCTCTCGTGTGCTTATTCAATCCGGAAATGAAACTAAAACTGTTTTACAAGGAGGAGAATGCAAAGTTGAAGGGGTTAAACAATTCCAAGTAAAATATAAGTAAATCTGACAAAAAATATTTTTCCCTCCTTTAGATTAGACAGCCAGGGACAGATAAAGTGCTGTTTAGTGCTCGCCACCCACTCGTTTCCATCGACAGACGAATCAAAAAAATATCTTCAGGACACATTATTACTAATAAATTGAGATCTCCAATAGATGAATCTATTCATATAACAGCTGAAGATTTGGGGTTAAGAGGGAATGAACGGATTCAACTGGAGGCTAAAGCAATTAATTTTACAGCAAAAACAGGCATTCGATTTTCTACTACGGTGAGGATGAATAAACTTAATATACTTAAGTATATAAAAATAAACTTGAACCACAAACTTGGATTTTAAAAAATAAACTTGAATTATGAAAAATACGAATTACAAACTTGAATTAAAAAATAAACTTGAATAACAAAAAATAAACTTAAATTACAAACTTAAGCTTTAAAAAATAAACTTGGATCACAAAAATAAATTAAACTTGAATTACAAACTCAAGTTTTGAAACGTAAACTTGAATTGCGAGCTTGAACTTAAAAATAAACTTGAATATTTGTAAACTTGAATAAATAAACTTTAATTACAAACTTGAATTATAAATATATTTAAATCCCTAGTAATATTTTCTAATTTTTAAATTAATTTCCACATCAATTAATTAATTTTAGGAAGACGGCTCTATCCGCTTAACATCAAAACAAATTTTTCTCGGCAGTAAATGGCTTTCTTTGCCATTAAGCCCATCACCAGCATTAATAGCTTCTGTGGAGGCCTTTCGCGTTTGCCTTTGTCGCTCGTCAGCAGTAATGATAGAAAGACCAAAAGTCTTTATAGTGCCAGGAAATAGGCCTTGCATTGCCTCTGCTAATATATGTCAATAATTTGAGGTTTTATAAATGCATGAAATGAAATAAAACTTGTTTTTGGTTCTTTTAAGTCTTTGTTATTTTTTTTAGATTTTTAGAACAAAAAAATAAACTTGAATTATAAAATTAAACTTGACTTAAATAAAATAAACTTAAGAATAAAAGAATAAACTTAAAAACATAAAAATAAACTTGACTACAAAAATAAACTTGAATTAAATAATTAAACTTGATAATTAAGATTAAACTTAACTTAAGCTTAAGTAAATAAACTTGCAAGTATATAATAAACTTGAAAATACAAATATTAAACTTGGATTGCAAACTTGAATTGTAATACAATAAATAAACTTGAATTTGTAAAAACTTGAAAAAACAAACTTAAAATATTAAACTTAAGTTTATTAATGTTAATTAAGCTTAATCTTAAATTCAAAAAATAAACTTAAAAATAAACTTGTTTACACTTAAGTAAACAAACTTGAAAATACAAGATTAATCTTAAAAATACACAAATTCGCCTACAAATATTTTTTTTCTAAACATTTTGTTTTTATTATCATGCATGGGTGATGATGAATTTGTGGGTGGGCCACTATACTACTTTAAAATGTAATGAAGCTTTTGCCGCCAAGTGTTGGCCTTTTCCGGCAATATTTCTTCTATTTTCTTTTTTTCTTATCGATTCACTTTTATTCATCATTCTTTTTTGCCACACTTTCTATGGCACAAAACACTACTTTATTTCCTTATATTTGCTATATTAGAGATAAAGTCTTGGCAAAATGAAGTTGAATTGACATTTTTGTTGTTTTATTTTTAAAAAGGAGAGGAGAAAAGAAGAAAATTGGAAAAGTATCTCTTTTCAATTTATTTTTAAAGAAAAATGAACAACAAGGGTTTATCTGTAAATATGCATAAATCAACAACTAATAGGAGTATTACTGTGAGTAGTTTTAATAAACTTAAGTTTGTGGAAAATAAACTTGAATTAATCCAAGTTTTAAGTTTGCAAACTTGAATTTATTCAAGTTTTTTTTAAATAAACTTGTTTTAAGTTTGCGAGTCTGTGAAAAATAAACCTGGAATTAATTATTCAAGTTTTGATTTTGTAAACTTAAGTTTTAAGTTAGTAAGTCTGTGGAAAATAAACTTGAATTAATTCAAGTTTTAATGCTCAAGTTTTAAAAAATGCTCAAGTTTAAAATGAATATTGTCAAGTTTTGGCGTTTTTAAACAAACTTGGCGCACACTTAAAAATATAATTTCTGCCAGGATGTGCGCCAAAAATTTTTTATGTACAAAACGCCAATTTTTATTTCAATATTACTTAAATTCTGTATTTTAGAATCAACCCGACTCTGGAATTGTCTCAAGAAGTGGATTAGGAAAAAGAGTGATAGTTAACGGTCACTATGGAGGTGTTTTACGGTATATGGGTCAAGTTGCTGGCAAGGAAGGAATTTTCTGTGGGATAGAATTGGATCAGCCCGTAGGGAAAAATGATGGGACACATGAGGGTAAATTTAAAAGATAAATTAGAGACAATAGGAAGTGAAGAGATTTTTCTCTGACCGAAGGAAAAATTAATTAGAGATAATGGGAAATTGAGAGATTTTTCTCTGACCGAAAGAATTTTTTATTTCTCCAAAATTTTTTTCCCTAAAATTTTTTTGTTTTCTTTAAAATCCCATTCTTAGGAGCCTTTTATTTTGGTTGTCGCCCAGGCCATGGTGTCTTCGCTCCCTGTCATAAAGTGCAAATGGAAACAATGAGAAGACAAACAACAGAGAAGGGAGGAAAAGCTTCACTTATAGCTAAAGCTGAAAGGGTTGGAAAAATATTTTTAAAAATTTCTATTTTCCTTTAAAGACACTTTCTCGATCAGCAATGCCTTCATTAAACATTGACAGAAATATTAGTGAAATTCCGTCAACTTCAACTCAAATCCCTCAGATGCCTATGGATTGGTCTTTAATGTCTATGTCTACTGTTTCTAATAATTCTGATTCGTCTTATGTGGTAGGAAATAAAGGAAAATACAAGTATATTCTAATTGTAAGGACACCATATAAAAACGAGGATATTTAAGAACATTTAATTATAAGGACATTCTAATTACAAGGACATCCTAATTATAAGGACAATATAATTATAAGGGCATTCTAATTATAAGGACATTCTAATTATAAGGACATTCTAATTATAAGGACATTCTAATTATAAGGTCATTCTAATTGTAAGGACATTTCTAAGGACATCTTGTAAGAGCATAAGGGCATTTAAAGACACTCTAATTGTGAGGACATTTTAAAGTCAATTTTGTCAGCTAGCTTGCCCAGTTTTTGGGTATTATTCAAATCTGTGACCATTTTCTAATTAAAACTAAAAGGATATTTTCGCAATAAAAACATTCTTTTCTCCAAAATTTTAATGTAAATCCAAGGTCATGTAACTAAAAAGTAAATAAATAAACTAATTAAAAAAGAAAGGCCATTGATATATAAATTAATTTAGTTGACATTAACAACCGGAAAAATTAGGTTGCATTTATTTTTCTACAAATTCTTTTCATTTATTTTTTGACAAGAAAATTTATGTCCCTATTCTATGAGAAAAAAAAATTTAGGGGTTATTTTGTATTTTCTTGTGTTTATTTTGTGTTTTTAAGTTTATTGTTGTATTTAAAGTTTTATTTTTGTATTTTTTTGTGGTTTTCAAGTTTATTTATTTAATTCAAGTTTGTTTTTCTGTGTTTTTTCAAGTTTATTTTCTTAAGTCAAGTTTATTTATATAAGTTTGTATTTTTTTGTATTTTTTGTATTTTTCTGTGTTTTTTCAAGTTTATTTTTATAAGTTTGTATTTTTGTGTTTTTCAGGTTCATTTAAGTCAAGTTTATTATTTTGTATTTTTCCAAGTTTATTTTTATAAGTTTGTATTTTTCTGTGTTTTTTCAAGTTTATTTTTACAATTTCAGTCTATTTTTAGGTTTGTATTTTCTTACTTTTGTATTTTCGTGTATTTTCATAATTCAAGTTTAATTTTTGTATTTCTTGTGTTTTTAAAGTATTTTTAGTATTTTTATATTATTTTAAGGTTTATTTTTATAATTCCAAGTTTATTTTTGTCTGTCTGTTTGCTCTTCATATTTAAGACTGAAATTCTGGTATTTGTATAAAAAAATCTTTTATGTCAATAAAAATATTTTTTGTTGCCTTAATTTCAGAAAAAAAATTTTTTTTGAAAAGAACGATTATTTACTACTTTTTTATATTCTCTATTAATTTTATTACTTTGGCCGATTATAAAAATGCGAAAATAAAAACCTTCTCTCCCTCCCCCATTTTTATTGCACTTTTATATATTTTTTTATATTTAAAGTCAATAGAAAGGAGAGACTGATCACTACCTACTAGCTGGCAACAATTGCCTTTCTTTTTTAAATTTTATCATTCTGAAATTTTTTTTTCAAATTAAATGTGACAGGGACAAGGAAGGGAAATTTATTAAATTTTTCTTTTCTTAAGTCTCTGTCTTATTCTTAGATCTTTAGCTTATCACATCCTTAAGGAGAGACCCGAGTACTGGTATAGCTTGAAGGCTGTGATATATGGGAAAAATTTTTTTCAAATATGTATGGGGTAACACTGAGCTTAGGAATATGGTTGGGATGTCTGGGAGTTCTCAGGAAGGTGTTGGATGCCTGGGAGGTCTTAGGGGGATTTTGGGATATCTGGGAGGTTTTGGGAAGGTGTAGGAGTTCTGGGAGATTATAGAAGATTTTTGGGGTATCTGATGGATTTTGGGGAATGTCTGGAGTTTTAGGATATCTAGGGATTCTCGGGAAGGTGTGGGAGTTCTTGGGGATTTGGGAGTGTGTGGGAATGTCCTGGGATCTTAGGGGATTTTTGGGATATCCGGAAGGGTTTGGGGAACGTATAAGACAAGAAAGACATGAATTTGTGTATTACTCAAGCCTTTATTTAACTATTAGAGTCCCAAACTAAGCAAAATATTTTTTAGATTCGAAACCATAATATCGACTTAATGGCCAATTCACAAGCAACTTATACCGTCTTTGAATCAGACTGCCCAATGTTGTCAGATTTGGAATTGAGTGAATCATCTCTACTTAGATTGGATGAGGAAGACGATGATGATGATAGAACGGCAATTATTGGGTGGATATTGAATGAAAATGGTAAAATTGTGTTTTTGTGTGTTTTTGTGTATTTTTGTTTTTATGTGTTTTGTTTCTATGTATCTTTGTATTTTGTGTTTTTATGTATTTTTGTGTTTTCATGTGTTTTTTTTTATTTTATGTGTTTTGCGTGTTTATGTGTTTTTGTGCTTTTTTGTGTTTTCATGTGTTTTTGTGTATTTTTGTGTTTTTGTGTGTCTATGTGTTTATGTGTATTTTTGTTTTTTTTTGTGTTTTTTATGTGTTTTTGTATTTTCATATATTTTTGTGTTTTTGTAATTTAAATAAAAAACAAAATGTATTTTTCTCATTTGTACAGGCTATCCTCGAACCTTTCGTCCAGACGAATCAGTAATATTAGATGGACCTAGCTTAGGAATGGATTTGCCAGTAATTACAAGTCCAGAACCTGAAGAGGAAGAAGATATGGCAGAAACGCCAATGGCTGAAACAAAAAATTTTACTAGTGGATTAATAAATTTAAAATCTGAAAATAGACAAAATAGAAGTCATTTGAAATTAGAAGGGCTAGAACAAGGAAATAAAGAAGAGAATAAATTGGTAAGGAAGAAAAAGTGTGGGTAGGGGTACTTTTTTGGTGGTTTTTAAAAATTCATAACTTTTTTGATTTTCTACCTTTCTGAAAAATTTATGTATCATTCGATAGCTCTTTGAATGAGGATTATTTTTCTGTTAAAATTTTTTCTATCCGATCATTCCCCGAAAAGATAGAAAAGAATAATTACGAAAAATCACGATTGCACGCATTTATTAGGCTATAACTTTTAAGGAAATGATCGGATCGGTTCGACCCTTTTAAGAAAAATATAGAGCACATTCACAGCTTTCGAATGATATATAATTCTGTTCAGATTGGCTGAAAATTAAAAAAGTTATAGGCAAATAAGTAACTGGCTTGTTTAAATTTTTGAATAAAATTACATTTTTGGCGTTATGTAAACATTTTTGGCGTTCTGTTTAATTAAAGACATTTGGATTTTAAATGAGAATAGGCTTCTATTTTTCACTTTTTTTGACTGATAGGAAGAGTTTCCGATCTTTGTTTTATCAATTTTTACTTTTTTCTCGTTTTCTGGTTCCTTCCTCTTAAGTATCCTTTAAAGACGAATGATTTTTACGGTTTTTAGCCAAACAAAGTAATGGCTGATGGAAAGATCGTCGTTGACAATGCTTGTTATTTGAGAACAACAAATGTTTCAAACAGCCACAATAATAATGCAAATCCTCACCGAGAAGAAAAAGCGTCTAGTAAAGAAGAGAAGAAGACAAGGGCAAGTTTATGGGGGGGGGGGCTGATTTTGTGGGTACAGCCCAAAACGGCGCGCGGCCATAACGGCGCAAAGCCATAACTTGCTTCAAAATTTCTGGCCCTTGTCAATTTTGGTACCAATCTCTTTAGCTCGATGAGTGGAAACGTTTGATACTAAATTTGTTAAGATTAGAAATTCTTGAAGCAAATTAGGGCTTTGCGCCGTTATGGCCGTGCGCCGTTTTGGGCGTGTCCCTGTTTTTGTGTGTGTGTATTTTTGAGTGGACAAACAGTCTTAACGCTCTTGTTTTTTTCTTTTCGTTACTTTTCGTTTCTTTAGTGTTTTGGAGAAGGGGAAAAGGACTCTTCTTTTTAACACACATTTTTGCTTATTAATAATTTTTAATCTTCATTTTTGCTGCAGCAAATGCCCAATGTCCACAAAAATTGAAGAGAGGATACCCTCCCATATCCTCTCCCTCCACACGCTCTTCCCCATCCCTCTTCATTTCCAATGTCCACAAAATTGAGGGAGGGGGGGGGAGGGCTTCCTCCAAATACACATCTAACAAATAAGAGGGGCCTCCAGCCACACATCCTTTCCAATGTCCACATCACCTACAACCACATAAAGCACATATCCTCTCCCTCCACACATCCCCTTCTCCATCCCTCTTCATTTTTAATTTTAGTTTTCTTCTTGCTTGCCGCGACATTTTTAAAGCTTTTCTTTTTTTTCTTGTCGAGTTTTATTAAAAAAAAATTTTTTTCAAGTCTTAATTCATTTTTTGCTGAAGCACTGCCCAATGTCCACACAAAAATGAAGAGGGATGGAGGGCTCCCTTCAACTACACATCGGCTCCGGGGCCTCCAACCACACATCACCTTCAATGTCCACCACCCCATATCCTCCCCCTCCCACTCCCCCAAGCCACACATCTACTCCTTCCCTCCCCATCCCCTCCCTATCCTTCTTCATTTTTAAAGCTTTTATTATTTTTTTCGTTTTTCCTCGTGCTTATTGAAATTATTCGCCTCTTAAAATTAAAATTTAAAATTTTCAGACTTCTATATTCCAAACAATTCCAATGGCTACACAAAATCATTCAGCAGCAGCCCGATCCAAACCCAAGCAGCCATCTAAATCGCAAATGGTTATGGAACAACTTAAGGCTAGTATGGAAGCTGAAAAACTTCGGGCAAAGAAGGAAATACGTTCAAAATTGGTTACTACACCTAATAAAGGAGGAGGAGGTTTATTTAAATTTTTTGTTACTTTTGAATAATTTGGGAGTAAGAATAAGAGTACACCCCAAACCTACCGCGGGGCCAACCTACCGCCTAGCTATAACTTCGTTCAGAATTGTCGAATCCGTGACACCCTGGTATGGTTCGATGCGCCTCGACGCGCTGAATCGAACCATACCAGGGCGTCCCGGATTTGACAATTCTGAACGAATTTATAGCTCGGAGGTAGCTTGGGCTCCTTTAAAGGTTTAATCAGTTATCCAAAAATTCACAGGGCATAAATCTAACGTTAGTCCTGCTGGCAGTTGTTTCTATACGTTTTGCTCACCAGGGCACGCACTTGCGGATTGCGTGTTTTTTTGACTTGCGGACCAACTTTTTTGAATTCTAAAACATTCTCATTCTTCCTTTCCTTTCCCTCTAATTTTTTTTTAAATTTTTTAGAAAAACGTGGAGACGATGTCGGCAAATCCAAATCAACCACAAACGTTACAACAACTCGTGGCGATGCAATAACTCCAAGTCGTTCAGCAGAAACGAATGCATCAACACCAACTTCAACTTTAGGACGTCGCAAAGAATTGGCAAAATACCCTAGTAGTGACAACAGGATGCCTAGGACATTTCAACGTTTTTTTTAAATTTATGTTCAGAATTTTGGGGTTACTATAATAGTGGGATCCTAGATCTGGATTCGAAATATGTACCATTTGGGCTTCTTGTCACGTTGTGTTCGGATGTATAAGAATTTTTTTTGGGAGACAAACCTGAGAAAGAAGCCCCTGAAAATGAAAAACCATGGGGAGGGGGGGGGGGGCAAGCTCATTTTCGGGAATTTTGTTAAGCTGATATGAGTAGGGGTCACCCGTTTTGTCTATTTTTCCCTGTAGTTTTAGTCTCATAGAAAAAAGGATTATAGATTCAAACTCAGCGTGGCTAGAGGAATTGACTGGTTTATCTTTAGGTTTAGGGTCCAAAATTCGTCGGAAATAAAAAAAATTTTCGCGATGCAATTTTAACCTTAAAATCCGACGCAGTGTCCGAAAGTCAAAAAGCACGCAATTTGCGCAGTCCGCAATTGTGTCCAACATTGATCGGGTCCCGCGTACTTTAGACATCTTAGAATTTGAATTTTACCAAAAAATTTGGTAATATTGAAGAGTACAGACCCCATTTTTTCCTCCCTATTTTTCCCCTTATATTTTTACAAAATAATCATGACTTTTTCCTTCCTTCCATTCAATTTGCCTCTAATTTTTGTCTACAATCAAACAAAACGGATTATTTTTGATGTTTTATTTCCCGTTTTAATAGAGAAAATGAGTCTTCTCAAAGCTCATACTTGTTAAATACCAAAAAATAATCCTCCTTTAACTTGTTTTTTTACTTTTTTGTTTGATTGTAGGAAAAAATTAGGAAGGCAAATTGGATGGAAGAAAGGAAAAAGGCTGACCATTTTGTAAAAATATAGGGGAAATTGGGGAGGAAAAAATGGGGTCTATACTCTTCAATATTACCAAAAAAAAATTTTTTTTTGAAGGAACACTCACTAACAGCAACACTCCTTCAAAACCTCTATCTTCTGGAAGGAACGTTACTTCACGTCAAGTTTTGGGGTCTAAAGAGAACACAACAAAAGAAAATCCTTCCTTAAAAACTCCGACAAAAAATTCAACAAAAATTATTGCAAGTTTGGTTAATAAGGAGGATATTGAGCAGAAACAAAAATTGACTGAGCAACTCAAAATTATTGAGAGACTTGAAAAGGAATTGAAAAATGAGAAGAAAATGGCCAATTTCTTTGTTATTTTGTGCAAAAATTTTAATGAAAAGGTTTGCGATTTTATTTATAAAATTTTCAAAAAAAATTTGGCGGACTTAAAAAGTCGATTAAACTTTGAATAATTCAAATACAGCAAAATTTACTCAAGAAAAAAATTATTTACCCCGGACGGATTCGAACCTACGCCCTTTTTCCCTCTAAAATTTGGATTATCCCACTGAACCACAAAAGGTCAGGAGGTCTTAGGTTCGATACCAGTCTGGGATTAAACTTTTTCCCTTCTTACTATTAAATAAAAAAAAAATTTTTTTATCAAAGAAAAATTTCATTTTTCTATTTTTAGAATATTAATGCTCAAAAACAAGTCAATAAATTGGAGAATTTATTAGAGCAAAATAATTCAAACCATGAATTAGAAATGCAAAAACGTGGGTTTTATTGCAATTTTATCTCTTTTTTTTAGTCTTCTTTTTTAATAAAAACTCTTTTAAGGATGGAGGGGAATTCCTTCTCTTTTTTTATTAGGAAGAGATTGTTATCGAATCGCGTGTGTGTGGGTGATCCTTTTTGGTATTTTAGTACTGAGAATTTTATGTCTTTTTTCGATGAAAGTTGAAAATTTAAAATTTTTTTCTGAGGGGGGGGGGGGATAGAACGAATTTTGGATTCCCAGAAGAGGTGGGTCGGAATTCCGACTTCCGTTTTCCGACGTTTTTTCCTTCCGAGTTCCGACTTTTGAGCCAGTTCCGTTTTCCGGCTCTTCCGATTTTCGACACCTTTGACTGTTCCGACCTACCTCTGATTGCCATTGATAATTTCCAAAATTTTGGGGCCAAAAATCTTGTCTTCTTATTGTTAGTAGGTTTGTATACTCATACCATACGAACAAAAAACGAAAATAGGACAGTCCTTCAGTGCTTTTGTAGTTTTCCCCCCTAAAATTTTTCTTATTTTGTATCAAGTACGTAAAAATTTTGGTATAGGTATCCAAGTATTACCTCTTTAAATATTCTTAAAATTTAACCCCCCCCCCCTTCTCTCTCTTTTTCAATTCTCTCATTAATTAAAAATCTTTCTTCTCAGTTATTATTCTTCTCAGAAACCATTTAAAAAAACTCGATTTTTTTCTAAATTAATTTTTAATAGTTCTCTCTAAAAATATTGTCTATTTATTCCAATTATGGAATAAAAATATAAAAAATATCGCCGTTTTATTTTAAAAGAAGCGCAATAAAATAAAACATAAAAACACGCATTTTCTTTGTGTGTTTTAAAAATGGGGTTCTTTTTTATGGAAATGGATAGGGAGGAGGAAGGATTGAAGAATGGGAAGGATTGGAGAGGGGTTATAGTGAAGGAGATATATGGGGGGAAGGGGATGATGAAGATAAGGTGAAGGGTTGGATAATGACGGAGGTTAGAATAGGGGGAAGGACTGCATGGGGAGAAGGAGAGAGAGGTGGTTGATAGCTTGGAGAGAGAGGGGGTTATTGAGGAGGAGGAGGGGAAAGGGGAATGGCTACTCTCTGGTCAATCAGTTTTAGTAATTAAATCCTCTCTTGCTTCTTGCTACTCTCTTTTTCCAAAAAAAAATTAATTTTCTCCCTAAAATTAATTAAATTCTCAAAAAATGTATTATTATTGCCTCTATTCCCTTTTTAAGCCTAAAAAATTTTTTCAATTAATTATCATATTTATGGCAACAATTTCTCTATTTGTCCTAATATATTCCCCTTTAATCTTCACTTTTTGTAAAACCAAAAATGAATCTAAAAATAATTTTTTTAATAATCTACTATTTTTAACAACTCTAAATTTGTCTAAAATTGTCTTTATTTGCTTCATTTTTATTTTAATTTTATTTATTTTATTATTATTTTTACGTTTTGTAGTTGATGACAAGTGGAAGAATGATTTTCAAAAGGTTGATGAGTTGCACAAAAATGAGGTGAAAAAATTTTTAGAATTTTTTTTTTTGAAATTTTAAGGAGTGGAAAATGAAAATAAAATATGTAAATTTGCCGAAAATTTTTTTTTCCGGCTAGCGGATTCGAACCCGTACTCCTTTTCCTCCCAAAATTAAAATTTTAACCACTTAACCAGAAATATGGTTTTATTGATTTTTTAATGATTAAGTTAATAGTTAAATGAATTAAAATTATTGAAAGGATTTCCTTCATCAAAAAATACAAGGAAAAAATTTTTCGGCAAGCGGATTCGAACCCGCACCCCCTTTTTCCCTCAAAATGAAAATTTTAACCACTTAACCAAAGAAGGGCTTTTTAAAAATTTTTGTATGGTCGAGTAACTGACTAAATTAATAAAAATTAATAAAAACTTTTCGACTTTGAAGAAAAAAATTAATTTCGGCAAGCGGGTTCGAACCCGAACCCTTTTTTTCGGTTCACTTTGAAAGATTTAAGCCACTTAACCAAAAAAATAAAAAATTTTATTTCTTTTTTTAATAGGTTGATGATGTTCGTAATTTGCTTCAAGCTGAACAACAAACAAAATTGGAACAGTTACAACTTGAATTTGAACAAACTTTAAAAGAATATGAGAATAAAGTGGCTGAAATGAAGTCTCAATTTGTTGAACAAGAAGAGAAGCATTTACTTAATGAATCGCAAAGGAATCGGGTAAAAAATTATTTTTTTCTTTGAGAGGCTTCTCATTTTGTAATTTTTGTTTCGAAGTTTAAAAGTTATTTTTTAAGCATGCTTCTAAAATAACTTGAGCTTTAAATACGTGTCTAAAAGGGAGGGGAGTAGACCAAGGTACCGCAAGCCCAATTTACCGCAGCGCTATAACTTCGTTCAGAATTTTCGAATCCGGGACGCCTCATTACCTTGGGTTGTTTTTTCGACTAAAACTAGAAACTAAAACATTTTTGAAAAATGTTTCAATAACAAAAAAATTTTGCTTTGAAGCATGCTTCGGAAACATTTTTTGACGAGGAAACTTTAGAAACTTTTAGTTTTATAGGGATAATTTCAGAAAATTGAGTTTTGGAAGCGTCCTTCAGAAGCGTTTAGTGTTTGAAAGCATGCTTCAGAAATATTTTTGCTGAAGCATGTTTCAGAAACTTTTATTTTTTAAAGCATGCTTTTCCTGAATGTTTCTGAAACAATCCTTTAACTTCTTGTTAATTATATTCTAATTTTTTTAAAGAGATTAATGGATGAATTAACCAGCCGCTCTTACGAACTTCAACTAAAAAATGAAGAGCTTGGCAAACTGAGAAGTGAGAATCGCGAGTTGCAATTGAAAGTTGAAACAATAGCAGAAAAGGACGTTCAAATAATTAAATTGGAAAATAAAAATTCGGAACTTCGAGAAGGAGTTTATCGTCTAAAACAAATTGAAAAAAATTTAATTTCACAAATTGATGTTTTGAATCATCAACTTAGTCAGGCTATTAACAAAACTAAAGAAATTGAAAAAGACAAGGAAATTCTGGAATATCGTTTGACTGATGAGTGAGTTTTGAGTGTTTTTTGGGGGATTTTGAGGGTTTTGAAGCATAGGGGTTTTTGAAGCTTCATCAATAATGAAACATGCTTCAAGTGTTTTTAGTGATGCATGTTTCTGGTTTTTTGAAGCATGCTTGAATGCTTCTTGTATTTTCTGAAACATGCTTTCTTGGATTTCTGTGAAGCAAGCTTCTTAAGGTATCTGAAGCATGTTTCTTAAGTTGTTGAAGCATGCTTCCTAGTTTTTGAAGCATATTTCTGAAGTTTCTGAAGCATTTTTCAAAGTTATTGAAGCATACTTTTTGAAATTTCTGAAGCATGCTTTTTAACTTTTAAGGCATGTTTCTAAAAGTCTCAGAAACTTGCTTCTTTAAGTTAACGAAGCGTGCTTTGCTTAAAATGTAAAGAAGCATATGTAGTTCATAAATGAAGCACAGTTGAAGCACCATCAAGCGTGTGCTATTTTCATAAACCAAAAAATTTTTTTCACCAATTTTTTAGTTTCAAATCTCCACGTTCTTCAACTACAACAACTCCTTTAAACTTTCACACTCGAACACCTTTAATTACAACGGCAGAAAGGCCAAATTCTTCATGTTTGTCGTTGGGACGTTCTCAGCCTTCTCTTGAAAACGATATGGCAAAATCGGTCGATTCAGCTTTGTCTTTAGTTAAATGTTACCAACAAGAAGGACGATCAAAATCGCAAAATACTCCTACCAAAATTTATACTCCACGTGAATGCTATGAATGTGAGTTTGCGTGATTGATACCAGAGGTGGGTCGGAATTCCGATTTCCGAGTTCCGACTTTTGAGCCATTTCCGATTTCCGACACCTCTTACTGTTCCGACCCACCTCTGATTGATACGAGACACTAAATACCAGGGGTGTGCCAATTTCGTATTTTTTTCGACTTTCGAGTTTCACTTTTTAAATTTAGTTTCGCATTTCGCTTTTTAAAATCTATTTCGGCACACCCCTGCTAGATACAGTGGAATCTTTGTGTAGCGACGATGAGAGGGCAAAAGAAGAATCATAGTATGATCATAGAGTAAGACGGAAAATGACGTATATGAGGGGGCACTGGGGATCCTTTTTTTGATTTCTTGGTCTTAAAAATCCAGATCTTTTGGTTCCCATGAACTAAAATCCGATAGAGTTTTTGTATATAGGCAATACTTTTCTAAAGTCTTCGGGATTAAGAAGAGAAGAAAAAAATATTTAAAAAATTCTAATTTCAGTGCCAGACCCCTCGCCTGTTGAAGAATGCAACAGTCCTGTTTTATTTGCGGATCAACAACCACAGCGCACTATTGACTTTGGGGAGGTTAATGAAGACGAAGAAGATTCCTTGCCTCAATGATTGGAAAAATGAGAGAAAGAGATTTTTATATTAAATATAAACACATAAACGCTTCAATTTATAATTGAGAAAAATGGAGGGTCCGAACTTTTAAATACAGTAGAAGCTTTATTTAACGATACTATTAGGGACAAACTTTGGCTATGTGGGAGCGGAAGTAAAACCAAAAGCGTCTTCGGGCTTAACTGGGCCAACGAAGTGGTGTCGTATGGGCAGTTTGTCGTATAGGCATTTGACAGACATTTTGTCTTTTGGACATTTTGACCTCTGGGGCATTTTGTCCCTTTGGGTATTTTGTCGCATGGGCATTTTGTCCCTTTGGGTATTTTGTCTTATGGGCATTTTGTCTTATAGGCAGTTTGTCAAAAATCCCAGAGTTTAATATTTTTGATCAGCAAGTTCGGTCTCTCTATTTTTTTAGTATTTTCAAATAAAACAAAAAAATATTCTAAGAAATACCCCCTTCCCCTTTAAATTGTACCAATTTTATTTATATAATTTTAACGGACACAATATATTTAGGGTTTTTCCTATGCTGAGTGCTTAGTCTTTTTAAAAATATAATTTTTGATCTCATGAATAAATGACACGCATTTTAAAATTTTTTTGGCTTAATTATTGGGTGATTAATTGGATATTTTTGGTAACTTGTCTAGTTTAGAGGTACCTGCCCCATTTATTCGCAAGGAGTAGGCCTATGAGAAGGAGTGAGGCATTGCTAGGTTTTGGGCTATTTCTTAAGGAAAATGGCAACCGTTAACTTCAGAAAAACGCGTGACACAAGCTTCTCCTAAGCCAAACAGGATCCCCATAATCGACCAAGAACACCCCCTGGCAGGATTTTGAGCTTGCGAATAAATGGGGTCCGACGCTCTAGACAAGTTCCTAACTATTTTTTGGTTTATTTTTAATTTCATTTTTTACTCTAGAAAATTTTTTAAAGCCTTTGTTTATTTAAATGGACGCGTCTTTTGATCAATTTGGAGGTTATGGATGGGGAGAACAATCTGGAGGAGGAGGAGGACAAGATTTTAATATCCCTACACCATTTCAAAAAAGCCACATAACTGATAAAATTCCAATCCCAGCAATTGTTGAAGATTTGTTGACAATGTCTAATGATGAGGAAAAGTATGTGATTGGTGGATACTCGTTCAATACGGTTTGTTTAAATTTTAAAAGGTTTTGACAAGTTTGGTGTAGTGGGTTTTGTTAAGTTTGAGATGAGGAGGGTGTCGTGGTTCGAATCCGTCTGGGTAATCTATTTTTAGAAGGTTTTAGCTGGCTACAAATTAGTTGGGGCCTTATAAAGGCAATGAAATTTTTGGTTAAAAATTTTCTCGGGTCTGGTTTAGTGGGATAGTTTCTGAACATCAACTCTGGGGGGGGGGGGGGGGGGGTCGAGGTTCGAACTCGTTTGGGTGCTTTATTTTTTAGACGCATTTAAATGCCTAAAAAAGTCAATTGGACCTTCTAAAGGCATTAAAATGTTCGGTTGAGAATTTTATTGGGTTCTGGTTTAGTTGGATAATTTTTACTATCAGCTTTATGAGTCATGGTTCGAACCGTTGTGGGTGTCTATTTCATTGAAACGTGAATTGTTGTTTGGCTGGGCGGGTTTACATAGGAAAATTTGAAGTTTTATTACAAGTTTTGTCGAAAATTTAGTTTAGTTGGATAGTTTTAGGTTATCAACTCTGAGGGGTCATGGTTCGAACCCTTCCAGGGGAAATCTTTTTTAGGGCTTACGTTAAATGTTTAATAGGTTAAAGAAGTTATTTTAACCTTCCAAAATTTTTTTAAAAATTTTTTAAACGTTATATTAATCAAATTTAGGTCAAAATTATGGGCAGGATTGTGAGTGTGTTTACCGATTCAAATCAATGTACTACCTACGAGATTTGTGATGGAATGGCTGATGATCCACGCGTAGCTAAACGATTTACTGTTATTCGTTATGGAGGAACTGATTTGGTTATTTTTTAATTTTTGAGAATTATTTAAAAAAAAATTTTTTAGCAACCAAATATGGAGCAAGTCTTTTCTGAGGGTCAAACAGTTCAGGCGGTTGGAAAACTTCGACTGGTTTATTTTTTTAAGTAAATAGGGCTTCACAAAAAATGCAAAACCCTTTCCTTTCCCATTCTTTGGAGAATAACAACTCGAGGGCATGACACGAACAAGTAAAGGGACCCCTTTAAAGAGGAACGGAACTCTGAGGTAGACGTTTTCTGGAAAATCTTAAAGTATCCGGAACCGTAAAACAACTCTTAATATACCAATTTTACATGTTTTGTGAGGCCATTAGGGATTAGAATTTTTTGAAGTTTATTTTTTAAAGTTTAATAACCGCCTCAGTCTTGTCAGTTTTCACATTCGTGATGTTACAATGGAAGAAGTTGAAATTTATAAAATGGAGTGTAAACTTGCAAAATATTATTTTTCTAAGGTTTGAAAAATATTTTTGTCGAAGGGGTTTTTGAGTTTGGGATTAAATATGTTCGTTATTTAAGTGTGTATAGTCCCAAAATTACAAAAATCCTCGATGATGAGCTCTCACAACATTAACCGGTATTAACACTGAAAGTCAAATCCTAGGAGAGCAAGACTTAGGAGGTCAAATCCAAATATTTGGGAGATAAAGAAGGATTTGCTTAATAAGACTTGTGGGTTTAAAGGGAATATCAGTGGATTTGAGCGGATTAAGATGGATTTGTTCGGCTTAAGGGGATTAAGGGCCATAAGACGTAAATTCTCTCGTGAACCTATAGGGTAAAGTAAAAGAAAGCAGGCTTATTTCAAATCTTTAAGAAGGTCAAAGTTTTTGACCTTCCAAATTTTAACAGAATTTGCCTGAAAATACCCACGGATTAGAAAATACAATTTTCCGCAATGCACAAACATTGCCCCGTCCAGGAATGTCTTCCCAAGCAACAGCAACAACTCCAAGTCGTTCAACTATAACTATGTCAAATTCAATTACTCCAAGCCGTCAACAACAACCATCAAAGCAATATGCCAATTTATCACAACAACAAGCAAAGGTTTTTTTATTTTACAAGGAGGAAAATATTTTTCAATTTTTAGATAATGGATTTTATTAAACGCTTTGGGGATGCAAATAAAGGTTTGTGGGGAAAAATATTTTTTTTGGTTTTTTAGTTATAACGGTTCCTTATTTTTAAATCGTTTCCTTTCCTTCTATTCGGGTGGGGGCTAACTCAAGGAATACTAACTCAAGGAACAGACAAATTGAGGAACGATCAACTCATGGAATAATTTTTTTTTTGAAGAATCTGAATTTTTCAAAAAAATTTTTCAATTCTGTTTTCTGAAGTATTTTATTTTGTTTTTAATTCTTACTTTTTTTTAAATATTCAGATTTTTCGAAAAATTCCGATTTTTAAATTATCCTATGAGTTGGTCGTTTCTTGATTTGTCCGTTCCTTGAGTTAGCCCGACACGTTTATTCAATCACTTCAAAAAATTGAATCGGGGATCCTGCTGGCAAAAAAAACAACAACAAAATTTCCTGATTTTCGTGAAATTTTGGGAATTTTTAAGGGGAGATTTTGTCATCGATTGGACGGGTTAAGAAGGATATCGAGGGAATTGAACGAATTATGAAGGATATCAATAAAAAAATTCTTAAACGTCTTTATAAAGTTTCCCTTTTTTCACTGATTTTTAAAATTAAAAAAAAATTTTTTTTCAAAAAAAGATGGAAGAGGCGTTCATGTAGAACAAATCCGTTCATCAGTTAAACCTGGACAGAATTTTATAACTGATATTCAATTTTTGTTGGATGAAGGAAAAATTTATACAACTTTGGATGATGACCATTTTTCGATTATTGACGATGTTTGTTGAGAGGAAATTTTTTGGGGAGAGAGGAAAAAATTTTTTGGAATTTATTTAGTTTAAGAGAATCTCTCGTTCGCTTTAATTTATTTTTAAAAATGATATAAAATTTGACAAAAAAATTTTTTTCGGTTTAATTTTGAAAGGATGTTTTTATTTCCTTATATTTCTCACTTTTTTAAGCTAAGGTGACTAATTAAATTAATAAATTTTAATTGAAGAGGGGGGGTGTGTGTGTGAGAGGTTCCCTGAGGATATAAAACGCCGAAAATACCAAACAGCCGTAAACCGTGTCTATCATCTCGACTATTTTTAATGTCTAGAATTTCGACTTTTGTGTGTAGTTGACGCCTTTTTAGTGGTTCTTTCAGTCCAACTCTGTCGCAGAGTTTGAATGTCAGCGAGGGTCAACGACTTTTCAGATTTATTGATTATTCCTCTGATAGTAGTTCCTCTTTTAGCCATTTTAAATTTTTAATTTGCTGGGAAATTTTAAATTAAATTTGTACAATTTTGGCATAATGTACATTTATTTTAGAGACACTAAAGAAGACATAGAAAGGAAGTTGACTGTTTTTCTTTTCTTTTTTCAAATTCCAGTTTGCATTATTTCTTTCTTTTTCGTTAGTTTTTTGTTTTTTAGAGATTTAAAAAATTTTTTTCAAAAATGATATTATACTGCTATACCATTCTACTAGTGCCTATGATAAGATGAAATGGATGAGCGATGGTTCTTGCTTGAATGATGGTTCTCGTTTGTTGGCGATAGATTCTGATTTTTGTTTAAATGATGAATGCTTTCCAGTTGTTGTGAGGTTTATTTTCTAAATTTTTGGGGGTTTTGAAATACCGGATCAGGTTTTGTAGGGGTTTTGTCCGTTTGGGGTTTTGTAGGAGTTTTGTCTGCATGGACATGCATTCCTTGGACACGTATCAGGGCGGGTCGGGTTAACCGAAACCTGGTCTTTTCGTCTCGAAAAGGATGATTGAAGATAGGTCTGAAACATTGCTTTCAAAGAAATTTTTGTAAAAGAAAGCTGTCTTTTCGACCTTCCATAATTTTAAAGGAAAAATCTGGTTTTCTGACATCACCGAACCTATCCATTTTTCTAACCCGACCCTGATATGTGTATTTCTGAAAATGCAACGATTTGGCGGTTTAACGTGCGGATGAATATTCTAGATTTATTAGGTATTTATTGGGTCAATCAATTTATTTTTCTGAATAAGTTGAGCAGGGCACACTCCCTCCATTGCACAATCATGTAAATGTAGACGGGACTAATTCTCAAACAGATTATAAAAGCGTTCATGTCTGAAGGCAAAATTTTGTATGGCATTTTCTAGAGATGTCCGAGACTCTTGGTCTTGGTCTTGGAACCAAGACTTTTCTTGGTTTTTTTTCGGTCTTGGTCTTGGTCTTGGGGTGTTTGTCTTGGTCTTGTCTTGGTTTTATTTTTTGGTCTTGGTTTTTTGGCCTTTTTGGACCTAGTGCTTGGCCATCCAAAATCCTCAAAATTTTCGCCTGCGGCGCAGAAAATGGAAGAAATCTGGCTTCTTGAGCTCCAAAATTCAAAAAATTTTCGCCTGCGGCGCTAAAAATGTGAATTCTTTTGGCCTACGGCGTTCCAAAATTTTCAAAATTTTTGCCTGCGGCGCAGGAAAAGGAAGATTTTTGGCTTCTTTGCTTTCATAATCCTCAAAATTCTCGCCTGCGGCGCTAAATCCCACGGCTATCCCTCTTAATCTTTTGATATCACTAATATCCCGTTAATCCACCCAAACCCTCTGAAATAATAACCTAGTTTATTGATTTTCCAGAATAAATTCCCCGAAATTCTTTGAATTTCGCATAAATTTTTCGAAATCATAGATAATTGTGCTGAAGTTGACTGTGATCGTATCAAAATAACAAAAAATAAACCAAAAATTTGACCTATGGGATTTAAAAATTTGGTCTTGATTTTTTGTCTTGAGTCTTGGAGTTTTGGTCTTGGTCTTGTGTCTTGGTCTTGGAAAAAATTTTGTCTTGGGTCTTGAGTCTTGAGTCTTGGAAAAATTTCGGTCTCGGACATCTCTAGCATTTTCCCCCAACCACTCTCTTCAACCCGATTACCTATTTAACTGTTATTTGTAGTCTACTTGACTGTTTTGCATATAAGTCAGCAAAAACTGATTTTGGGCAACCCACAAGTACTATTTCTAAATTAAATTTAATTGGTACGTCCCACTTTGTCGTTAGCTAATTTCTCTCAGTTTACCTTAAACCCAACCTTAAACTCCTCTTATTAAATAACCTTAACTTTGGATGGGTTTCGGAAGCAAAAAACCGTTTTTTAATCACTGCGACGAAATGGGCGAAAAAAGTAGCCAACGACAAAGTGTCCTGTCCTAACTTGGTAATGAAATAGTATTAGAGAAACAGAAAAACCATTCTTATTCAAATTTAAAAATGGCTTCCTTTTCTGCTTTAAGTTTTCGATTTTCTGTTTTTGAGATTGTGCTACCTTTCACCTGATTTTTTAAATTAATTTGTTCTTTTTCAGATTCATTTATTAAATTTTTCTTCACCTCAATTTATTCAATTGTGTTAAGAAGGTGGATCTGAATCATGGCAATGATGTTGTTTCTACTCTTGTGAATCCAACAAGGTTTAGTTTAAAATTTGGTGGTTGGGCTTCCAAACAGCTTTGGGGTTTTTACTTAGATTTTGTTGAAAATGCTCTATATATTGGGGTGAAGTTTGGTGCCCTTAATAAGTTTATTCCTCCGTTTCACTAGTTATTGAAAGCTCGCTCAGCCAATGAGGAACCTTTCAATGAAATAAGGGGATAGGTTAGGCATGGCGTCGATGGTTGAGCTTTTTTACGCTGGTGCTTACTTGGCTCGGGAGCAGGCCCGTAGCCGGGGGGGGGGGTGAGGGGGGGAATTCCCCCCCCCCCCCCCGAAATGGGAAAAAGGAAAAAATTTGGGGAAGGGCTGGGGCAAAAAAAGTGAATTTTTTTGGCCTACGGCCTCTAAAATTCTCAAAATTTTCGCCTGCGGCGCTGAAAATAAAAATTTTTGGCGCCTTCGGCGCCAAAAATTTGGCGCAGAAAAAATTTTCCCTTCTTGGCCCCCCCCCCCCCCCCCCCCCGAAAAAAATCCTGGCTACGGGCCTGCTCGGGAGGCAAAGAAGTGGCGGTTTTCGTTCTAGGATTATGTTGAATTTTGCTGACTTTCTGTCCTTCTAACAAGGGAACATTTCGAACTGTGAGTAAAAAGTTCGAAATAAAAGTTATACCATCGTGTAGAGCATCGTCGAAAACCTTTATGGTTTCCGGCTTTTTCGGCTCCGACCCCCATTTCGAAAAGTTATAGGTCTTCAAAGTTTTCGACTTTTGGAGCGGTTGAGTCGCCCTCACTTTTCTTATTATTTGTCTTACCAAAGAGAAAAAATCCTTTTCTCCATTTTTCCTTTCTTCTTCTTTTCCCATGTCGGTTAAAGAAAGAGAAAAAGAGGAGAGGAAAGAAAAGGAAAAGAGGCATGTCTGCCATTTCCTCTTTCCTTTTTAATTGACATTAGCTGCAAGGCAGAGGTGCCTCTTTAGTTTTCTTTTTCTCTCCTCCTTTTCTCTTTCTTTAACTAATATTGAAAAAGAAAAGGAAAGGAAAAAAGGAGGATGGGAGTCTTATTTTTCTCCTAATAAAAGAAAACTCTCTCTTTGTGAGGGCGACTCAACCGCTCCAAAAGTCGAAAACTTTGAAGACCTATAACTTTTCGAAATGGGGGTCGGAGCCGAAAAAGCCGGAAACCATAAAGGTTTTCGACGATGCTCTACACGATGGTATAACTTTTATTTCGAACTTTTTACTCACAGTTCGAAATGTTCCCTTGTAAGATTTTGTTTACTTCAATTTAAGGTTGTCAGTTCTGAACCGAACCAATGATTTTTCGGTTTAGTTTCGGATATCCGAAGATTTTCCAAGAACCAACAACCCTACTTCCATTTATATTTTCATTTAAAAAGTCTCTATTTTTTACTCATTTCTTTATTTAGGAGTGACTTGTGTGAAAGTTTTGGACTGTATTTCAACCAACCATTGGAAGTGTGTGGCTGCAGATGGTATTTTTCGCAAGTTTAATTTTTTCATTAATTAGCTAACTTAAAAAAGGGAACTTATGCAGTTTGGGTACAAAACTGCATAAGTTCCTAAAAAAGGATGGCGCTACTTTAGAAAATGCGCCTCTGAACTTTATGCGTTCTTTCAAAGTATAAACGTCCCTGAAAAAGTATAAGCTAGCAGTAGAGATCGAGACGGGTCCATTAAGGTTTTTAATTATTCCCACAAATTTCCACAGGCACTGAAAATGGAAGGAATCTGGTTTCTTGGCCTTCTAAAATCTCAGAATTTTGCTTGCGGTATGAAACGGTAGTTCTAATGGAAGGCTATAGAGGGCTTAGGAGTAATTAAAAGTGTATTTAGGAGATTAACAAATATCGAGGACTCTGAGGATTAATTAGTTTTGGGTCATTCAGATTCTGGGTTTGTGATTTGTGATGAATATTGAGGGATTTGGTCAGCCTAAGAGGATCTGGACTGATTCTCTGATGGGACGCATATTCTTTTTCTAGAACATATACTCTAGGGTCTCGCTTATACTTTTTTGTGATACACATTTACTCTGATGGGAACTTATGAAATTCTCAAACTTTGTTGGAACGTATAAATGGGCAATAGTTAAGTTTGTGTTTCCCCTTTTTTTCTTTCGGTTGTAGTGTACCGAGGTAAAAGTTCTGAACGTGACATGTAATTCGATTCGTCTCGACGAGCTGAGTCGAACGGTACCACTCAATTTCAGGAAATGATTCTGGACCGAGTTATTATTTGCATATTCGAATTTTTCACCCCAAAATCGACCTTTCTCCCCCTATGGTTTTTCAATTTTTCGGGGCCTATAACTCGGTCCAGAATCATTTCCTGAAATTGTGAGTGGTACCTTCTACTCAGTTCGTCGAGACGAATCGAATGACATTCCACGTTCCGAACTTTACTTCGGTACACCATACTACAGCCGAAGAAAAAAGGGGAAACTCAAACCTAACTATTACCCATAAATGTTCATGGAACGCATGTCCAAAAGTAGAGCCGTGTGTCCGGCTTTGACCTGCCTGGACCGTGTTTTGAATTCCTTTAGTTGTATCGAAAAATATTAAAATTGAATTATTGAAGTTTATAAACACTAATTTTATTTAATTTCCAATTTCAATTTCTGAAATGTCAAAAGCAAAATCTGCCGGACAGCTCGCTGCTATCAACCGTGATTGTTAATTCAGATGGGCATAATTTTAAACATAATTTTAAACAAATTATTAAGTAGTTAACCCCCAGGGTACGTTTTAAAAGCAGTAAGTTCAAATTCAACTATGGAGACAAAGACGCCTATGTTAGAAGTAGCCTATTAGAAGTAGCCTATGTTAGTTTATTTAATTTCCAATTTCAATTTCTGAAATGTCAAAAGCAAAATCTGCCGGACAGCTCGCTGCTATCAACCGTGATTGTTAATTCAAATTCCCATTTTGCAATATTTTAAAAACTGTTTTAGGTTCTATTATAGTTTCAGATTGTTGGGCAGCCTATGGTTGAAAAAAAATTACTGGGTTAGCGAAATTCACACTAAGTAAATTTCAATAAGGGGCAGCACACAAACACAATTGAATCAATGGCGATTCAAATAGCACCTTCATATTAATAATTGTAATGGACCGTCTGGGGCGGTTGCAATTAGATTAAATCATTGCATATGCATTATAGGGGTTCTAATGGGGGCAGCACAAAGCCGCGTTCGGTGGGTACAGCCCAAGTAGGCGCGCGGCCAAGTAGGCGCAAAGCCATAACTTGCCCAATTTGAATGCTTTTGAATGGTTTTGGGTGACCCATTAAAACCCTAATTCCCTCATTTAAAAAATTTATTTTTTCATCAATATTTGGTTTTTAACCATATATTTTGGTTTTGGGTCATCCATTAAAACCCTAATTGATTTATTTGAATGTTATGGTTTTGGGTAAGTAGCCTTAGGCAGAAGCCAGTGAGGGCGATCCATTAAAACCCTAAGTTGCATTACTCTGAGTCACTTCTCAGGTTATTGCGCACGGGCATTGCAAACTTGCAGCCCTCAAATTGCTGGATATGGCTCATTTCGTGGACCGAGGTAGGACGGGAAAGGCTGCAAGCCAAGTACCATCACCGCCCGGAGCGTCCCAGTGCTTTTGAGGGCACCAAAGGTCGGCTCAAGACTGTTTCCCCTATATGGGGGTATGGTGTATTGTCCCTTTGGGCAAAGTTTGCCAGACCCCTGGGCCACCTTCCCAGGACTGTAGCTCGTCCATATAGTGGGGGTCATGGATAGTTTATCCCACTGCGTTAGCATGGTTACTCGGTGCGTGAACTTAACACTCACGACCACATCATGCGGCGGAAGTGGTACGCAAAGATAGTCACGTTATGCGGCGTGATGGCTATCCTAACGGCTCTGTTCGAGCGGAGTACGCTTTTGCCTACTACGCCTAGCAACGGCTAAGGACCGCACTGCTGGGTTAAACTCGAATAACCGTAAATGGCCCGTGATAAATCCGAGGGCTGAACGATGTGTCAGACGACCGTTTCGGCTTTTGCTGATACACCCATTTTGGGGAGGAAGTCTCACTCCCGTTCAGTTTCCGGTCCCTAAGCTCTGCAGAGCCACTATATGTAGCCTACTGGTGGCTTCTGCCATTGGTTTGGCTGGACCTGGATTAGGAGGGGCACCCGTATGGACTCTCCGCTTCTAATCTAGGGGCCTAACACAGGTCTGTGCGGACGGGTCATGCCCAAATTTTTTTTGGGTCTGCCTTACAAGCAGCTTGTGGGGGGTCCTGATGAAAAGAAGTGGCCCATGCGGCTTTCCGCTCCTTATTCAGGGGCCAAAAACAACGTAGGATAGAGGGGTGCTGCCAAAATTTTTTTTGAAAGCCCCCTATAACTGCCTGTTTTTGACCCTGAGCCAGGTACTAGCCGGCAAACTATATTTTGGTTCTGTGCTGGGGTGACCGGACGGTCAACGCTTAACCTCTGAGGGGGATGTTTTTAGCGCGGCAATTTGGAAACAGCAATTACCGAGATATAGGGAGTGATCAATGTGTGGAAGCGGTTTGGTTGTGGGGTCTTTTTCATATCGCCATGTCTAATTATAAATTCATGGTACTCTATTTCGGTAGAGGTTGGATCTGATACTCACATAAAGGGCTCCACCAGTTTTCCAAATTCAGATATAATATGGTACACAAGGATCTCATTATCCTCCGTAAACGTCCACGTCGTGTGTGCTGGGCTCTGGACATTATGTCTGGGGGCGAACTCTGGCTTGTCTGGAGGCGCGGTTAAAAATGAGCTGCAATTAGATTAAAAATTCATTGCAGAAAAATTCTTTAAAATTTTAAAACATTGTATATATTAAAGCTTCGCCTGTACTACGCTAAATAAATTTGAGTCGCTGTTGTTAAATATGAAGTATTGAAAATTGAGTCGCTGTTGTTTGTAAATATTTGAATTGAAATCTGAGTCGCCGTTGTTTGTAAATATTTAAATTGAAATCTGAGTCGCTGTTGTTTGTAAATATGTGAACATAAATGATTTTCTGTACTACGCTAAATAAATTTGAGTCGCTGTTGTCAAGAATTATATGAATTTGAAATTTAAATGTATTATAAAATTGAGTCGCTGTTTTTTAATAAATCTATTAAATATTAATAAAACTTGTCTATAAATTTGAGTCGCTGTTGTTAATAGTTGTATGAGTTGAAAACGAAATATTTCTACGGTTATAGCTCTGAATCATGCTTTTTACACGATTTTGAGTTACTCTAATTTTTCTTTACACGATTATGCTTTCACTCAATTTTGCTTTATCTTATTACTGCGCTTCATTCACGGTTAGGAAAATTTTACTGTCGCAGAAGTTTTTTTGTCTGGTCGGGGTAAAGAATGGAATAATCCAAATTACTGTCTTGGGAGAGACAGATCGTAACTTAGCCTCTTAGCTGTCTTCTGACAGAAACTTAGCCTCTTAGCTGTCATTTGACAGATGATCCGAAAGGCTTTTACGCCTAAATATTTTGTAACTTAGCCTCTCAGATGTGTTTTTACACATACTCGGTGCACGAGGTTTCTCATTTTCCTACGCAAACGTCCTCGTCGTGTGCACTGGGGAATCCGGATCGTTGAAATATATACTTTTCGGATTCGCGAACTCTTGACATTATTGTACCCCGTGAATAATGTCTTGAGGTGCGGATTAAAAATGAGGGGGATTCCGCCTTCCCCTAATTTTTGGAACCTTTCCATGCGGGCGGATTCCCAAAAGGTCTCCGCACTCCCAACCGCAACCTTTGCCTCGTCCGGGCTAAAAATATGAAATAAAATTAATTCAATGCCTACTAGAGATCGATTAAAGCGAAAGAAAGCACGCGACATGCGCACTATCCCAAACAGTCCTCTTCAGGACTCTGACCAGTCTGTCCAACCAGAGCAGACTGTTCCGAATATTGATCTGGGAAACCAAAACTGTCCTCTTCAGGGCAATGATCAGTCTGTGCAGCAGGAGCAGACTGAGCATTATACACGTCCGCACATCCATAACACTTCCATGGATGTTGAACAAATAATTGATAATGAATTTAGCCCTGGGAAGCCTTCGAGCTCGGGCAGATTTACCTTTAGAGTAGTTAACCCAACGGGACCTTCGCCCTAAACAAACAAACCTTAATCCTTTCAACATGTTTTTCGGCAACAGCAAAGGATAAATTGTTTGAAATCCTCTAATCCCTTCAACATGTTTTTACGGTAGGTTCAAAAGGTATTCGAAACGCTTAATCCCCAATACAAACAGAGCAAATATTTTCTACCATTTTATGGTTTAATCTATTTTTTCCCAGCTCTTAATATTTTTAATAACTCCCTCGGTTCATTTTTCAAATTTTCTCATTCCAGCCTATTCAAATTGTTGCCTTTCAACCTTTATTTTAATTTTATTAATCAAATACATTCTTTATGTTTTTGCCATCCTACCGCCTTTCCCATTCCCTATATATATTTTCTGTTCTGATTTTTCCTTCTGATTTTTTTGTTCTGATTTTTTCGTTCTGATTTTTTGTTCTGATTTTGTGATACATGTAAGTTGTATGTCGAGTGCTGAATTGGTGAGATAGCGGAGGATAAAGGGCAAAATTCCATCATAAGTCCCGGAAACAAATTCGAACAAACAATAAATCATTTGAAAGAGCTCGGCGAGTTGAGTCGAATGACACCAAAATCATCTCGATGGGATGATCATGGACAAAGTTATGACCATCTTAATCTTCACCGTAAAAACTGTTTTTGTGCTGCTACGGAGTATGTAGGTGTGTGCTGCTACGGAGTACATCAGAACAAAAAAAAATTTATAGGAAAAAATAACTTCGGGCGCCTATTCGTCCCGCGCCTATTCGTCTCGCGCCTATTTGTCTCGGCGCCTATTCGGCCGCGCCTATTCGTCCGCGCCTATTCGACCGCGCCTATTCGTCGTGTACCGATTTTCAATGTGCATTTTGGACCATTTCCCTTGAATTTTTATTTTTACTGATCATTTTTCTGAATGATTTATTTATTTTGTATTAATTTATATATAATTTAGAAATGGCAAATAGGGCAAATAGGCATGTTGTCGAGGCCATCCTCGACGATAAAGTCGAGGATGGTGATGTTTATTATTTGATTAAATGGGCTGGATATTCTAACAGGAGAAACAGTTGGGTGATCAGTGACGATTTGGTCTTTTATTTTTCACTAATTAAAAAAATTTTTTTCTTCTTAGGACGCCGATTTTTTGCTTCCACAGTATCTTCAAAATAAGACTAATAAATTTTTTGAAGATTTTGTGGATCAAGATGAAATAAATGAAAAAGAAGAATTTTTTGAAAAATCACTTGAGGCAATAAATGAAGTTAATGGAAAAATTGAAGAAATTGAAAATCGTTTGTCAGACAAAACGAAAGGGAAAGATTTACGTGGTGTTAAACAATTAATTAATAAAAATGTACAAACTGGACAGGAAATTCAGGCAAAAAACAAAGGAAAATGAATAAATTAATTTTTGAATTTTTTCAGTTATTAGAAGATCGGTTGAATGAAATTTCTAAAAAAGTAAATAAAATGAACGAAAAGAAACATTTTGCTGTGCCTGAACTTATTGAAAAAGTAGAGGAACTTGTTGTTCGCTTTAACTCGTTACATGAACCATTGGAAAGAATGAGAGCAGAATTAGATGAATCAATGGGTTGGCATCAATTAGCTTTTGATGTTGATGTTGAATTACAGTGGATTGGGGTAAATATTATATTTTTTATTTTAAAAAATATTAAAAATTATACGTAATTGGTAGGGGTGAGGGGGGGGGGCGGATTTGAGTAGTTCGGTTATGTTTTTCGTTTCGGTTAGTCGGTTCTGGTTCGGTTAACCGAAAGTTTAGTTCGGTTAGTCGGTTCGGTCAACCGAAGAATTTGGTGAGCCCGACAACCCTACTTCTCACCCCTAGTTATTAATTTATTTTTTTTTGTGTCCGGAAAACAAAATGGTAATTCCAAGGCTGGTACCCCTTTTTTCCTTTCTATTTTTTTTCGATTTTTTAAGCTTTTATGGCATATTATATATCGTTCGAAAGAGCTCTTCAAGCTGAGTCGAACGGTACTAAATTCATCGAAATCCAACTTAGATAAACATAGTTATGACCATTTGTTTTAACCCCTTTCAACATCACAAAAAGCATGTCCGTTGAGGATTTAGCTTCATAATTCTGCTCAGAATCTCCAAATCGAACCTATCTTAGTATCATTCTACTCAGCTCGAACAGCTCTTTCGAATGATATATTGTAAATTATATATCAAGCAAACAAGCTCAAAATGGTCACAGAAAAAAGGTGGTCCAGACTTGGAATTACCAACAAAATCAGATTATATTTTACTAAATAATCTATATTTTAAGGAAAAAAAATTAATCGTGGAATGTCCACAACTTGGCCATTCATTAACAGAAGTTCAACAATTAGTAAAACGACACGAACAATTAATTGCTGAACTAGATTGTCATCAACCTTTAGTTACCGAATTATTAAATAAAGGAAGAAAATTGGCAAATGCTGATGGAATAAATAAACATTCTTGTCATCAGGAGATCGATGCAAAATGTTTGGAATTATCTAATTCTTGGAAAAATTTAATGGAAATATCAATAAATCGCCGAAACTTGTTGAATAAGGCCCATTCAAGGTATATTAACTATAACCCCTAAAAATTGATTTTTTTAAAAAATATGGGTTGGCTTTCCATGGTTAGTCGGTTCGGTTAACCGAAGAATTTGGCGAGACCGACAACCTACTTATCCTAAAATTTTTTTTTTAAATTTTCTAGCAAAAATTTTTAAAGTTACGGCTCTGGTTCCGGCCGGTTCCTAAGAAAAGTTCCGGGAACCGGAACTCAAATTGGATCCGGTTCTGGTAAAAATACCGGTTTCGGTGACACTAATATTCTCTCAAATAAAGTTAAAATTCCAATCTTTTAGATCACATGTTATTTAAAAAAATTAATTATTTTGACAAAAAAAACTTATTTTAAGAGAACAATTATTATTTGAATTATCTGAGGCTGAGAATTGGCTGTCTGAGAAAAATAAACAGATTGAAACACGTGAAGGAGCTATCTCTGAAGGTCATGGTGGTGCTCAAACATTACTTGCTTGGCTCAAGACTTTACAAAATGAATTAGGACCATTTCATTCTGGCCTTGTTGAATTGAAAAATAAATGTATTAACCTAAAAGATTTTGGAATTTTTGAGGAAGAAATTGCTGAAAGAGAAGTAAAAAATTATTTAAAATTTTTTTTAAAAATATTCGTTTTAAGTCAAAAATAGAAGAACAAGCTAATAATTTAGTAGAACGTGCTCGATTATCTCTAGTTAATCTTAATAATGAAGAAAAGGAAAATTTACCTCAAGGACAAGTAAAGAAGAAGAGGACTAGAAATAACGCAAGTTTAATAAATAAAATTAATTAAGAATTATTCTAGGAACTAAGTTTAAAATAAATAGAAATGGATGAGATGAGGCCTTGAAAAAAATCTCGGATATCGAGATCGAATTTTCCGCGAAAATATTTAAAAAATTTTTAAAGTTTGCAATATTTTCCGAAAGTAAGACAATATTTTACAAAAAATTTTTCATGAAGCGCCGAAAAACAAAAATATGGACAGATATATATATATAACTTAAATCTGCCTGGTTAATCTACCTTGTATTTTTGAGATTTCTCGAGATATCTCGTACGACACTCCCAGTCCGGTTAATTTTCCGTTAAAAGGTAGATTAAATTCTGATAAATGTCATATATAAAGCCCACGCCGTAGGTGGTGGGCCCACGCCGTAGGTTGTGGACCAAGGTCCACGCCGTAGGTGGTGGGCCCACGCCGTAGGTGTGGGCTTTATAAGTGGGTATTTTTGAGATTTCTCGAGATATCTCGTACGACACTCCCAGTCCGGTTAATTTTCCGTATAAAAGGTAGATTAAATTCTGATAAATGTCATATATAAAGCCCACACCGTAGGTGGTGGGCCCACGCCGTAGGTTGTGGACCAAGGTCCATGCCGTAGGTGGTGGGCCCACGCCGTAGGTGTGGGCTTTATAAGTGGGTATTTTTGAGATTTCTCGAGATATCTCGTACGACACTCCCAGTCCGGTTAATTTTCCGTATAAAAGGTAGATTAAATTCAGATAAATGTCATATATAAAGCCCACACCGTAGGTGGTGGGCCCACGCCGTAGGTTGTGGACCAAGGTCCATGCCGTAGGTGGTGGGCCCACGCCGTAGGTGTGGGCTTTATAAGTGGGTATTTTTGAGATTTCTCGAGATATCTCGTACGACACTCCCAGTCCGGTTAATTTTCCGTATAAAAGGTAGATTAAATTCTGATAAATGTCATATATAAAGCCCACACCGTAGGTGGTGGGCCCACGCCGTAGGTTGTGGACCAAGGTCCATGCCGTAGGTGGTGGGCCCACGCCGTAGGTGTGGGCTTTATAAGTGGGTATTTTTGAGATTTCTCGAGATATCTCGTACGACACTCCCAGTCCGGTTAATTTTCCGTATAAAAGGTAGATTAAATTCAGATAAATGTCATATATAAAGCCCACACCGTAGGTGGTGGGCCCACGCCGTAGGTTGTGGACCAAGGTCCATGCCGTAGGTGGTGGGCCCACGCCGTAGGTGTGGGCTTTATAAGTGGGTATTTTTGAGATTTCTCGAGATATCTCGTACGACACTCCAAGTCCGGTTAACTTATCGTATAAAAGGTAGATCAAAATTCTGAACAAATTATATATATAAAGTCCGCGCCGTAATTTGAAAGTCTCGGTCTCATCCATTTAGAGAGAGAGGATCTACGTCTCATCCATTTTTTTTTCCATTTTTTATAAGTCTCCGTCTCATCCATATTTTTTTTACATTAATTTTTCCAATTTAAATACTTCCAGAGAGTATGCGGCGATGAAAGGAAAAGGCGAAGATTAGAAGAACTTAAACAACAACAAAAACAAATTTAAATTTTTTAAATATTATTCTTCAAAAATAAATTATTAAAAATAAAAATTTTTTAAATTTTTATTTAAAAATGAAAAATTGGTAAAATATTTATATGTTTAAGTTGGTTAGAGCTGTCCAAGAGCGAAAATTTTGCATGACCCGAGACTAAAGTACTAACAAGACTTTTTGGTTTATTTTTCGTGACTTTGGCATATGATATATAATTTCAAAAGTTTAAAGGAAATAAATCAAAACTTAAATTAAATACAGGGCTTGTGAAACGAAGGCGCTTAAAATATCGTTTTCTAAAGGAAAATTTTTCTCCATTCTATGTATTCCTTTTGTGTCCACTCGAAAAATTTTGAGAATTTGAAAGACTCTTTTTTACAGTTTTTAACTTTCTCTCCCCTTTTCTCCCGTCTAAAATTTTTTCGCTCTTTCTTTTAGTGATGTATTTTTCAAATGCTTTAAAGTCGGGACAAGGAACACTTCACCACCAGAACCAAGGCCGAAAAACCCCAATAAAAGTCTTATGGCAAAAATCAAGGCCGAATGTCCCGGACAGCTCTAAGGTTTGGGCACATTTTAATCAAAATTGGCTAAATAATTAAATAAGCATTAAATAAAATTAACAGCCCACAAAAATTTCATTATCAAAAAATTACTTAATCAAATATTTAATTAAAGCACATATTAACTTATGTTACCTAAAAATCCAAACAGTCCTGCTTCTTAGCATTCTTGAACGTCTGTGTATTTTGTCCACACAAAGGACATGTAGGACATTGAATTTTTTTCCATGCGATTGAAACTCGTTCCTTCGCATGTTTTAAACAAAATACATCATGGCCACAAAATCCGGCAAAATCAGCTGGATCTTTACACTTTTTAGCAATACAGATTTCTCCACCAAGCTTCTTTTTATGAAGCTTGGTGGAGAAATTGTTTCCATTCATTACAGCAGGTAGATCAACTAAAGGAAAAAAATTTTTTAAATTGTTTATACTGATTAAGAAATAACTAGATGTATACTCACAATTTGAGGTAGATTGAACATTTGAATTAAGGTCCCATTCTTCATCATTTAAATTTTCTTGTAACCCTACAGTAAGGAGTAGATCATTTGCGACTGAATAGAATCAAATAAAGGGTAAGATAGGAAATATACCTCGGTCGGCAATAGGATATGCTCCGCAACGATGAGGTGCCAATACATTATTTCGCTCAAAATTTCGCATCGAGCTAAACAGATCCAATTGTACCTGGCCAACGGAAGGGGCAAAAGGCATTATGAAACGTCGAGATGCGGGTACCCGAAATAGAAAAAATTAGTACAATGAAATAGAGAATAAATAAACCCCTTCGGACCACTTTTCTAACGTTTCTACACGTATTGCATTATTTACCATAGCCATGCGCAAAATTTGGATGGAACGTTTATCCTCCTTTTTTTCTTCGCGCAATAGCTGAACTTCAGATCGCAAAAGCTTTATTTCAACAAGAGCGCTTGCGAGATCCTTCATTGTTACAAAGTCGGACATTTTAATTAAAAGATTTTAGAGAGACAAAAGCTAAAATAGAACAATTTATTAATAAAATAATAACAATTAAATTTTATGAGAAAACAATTAAAAATTCAAAAAAAAAAATTAAAAACATAAATGAAATATATTTAAAAATAATAAAGTATAAAATATTAAATAAAAATATCAACTAAAATTCATCGAGAAATAAATATTTCAATGTTTTTGACCATTATTTATATATATTCTCCACCCATTTGCCAAGCGTTGCTAATCTGCTAAAAATAATATAAGATCTGCATTTACTCAAAAAACTATAACTTTCAATTCTCAAAACAAACGGTGAATTGTTTATTTGCCAAGACTTTTTTCTACAATTGCGCATTCATTTACTGAATAATATCTCTCTTTAGGATAAAAGGAGTAAAAATAGTGGACAGAATTTTTATAAGTGTCAAGATCTAATATAAATTTCTAGACCGGCAATAATTAATCTAAGAGGAAAGAAAAGGATTAGAGATTTTTTTAAATAGCGTAAACAAAATTTATATATTTATTTACCAAATAGTAAAATTAAACAAAATTGGAAAAGAAAAAGCAAAAAATTAATTTTAATTATCAATTTTAATTATATCCGTTTTATCTTCAACTTTTCTATACTTCCTTTTTGTCTTATTTGATAGTAAATCTGTTGCTTCACAGTTATCTAATGCACATTTTTCACAAAATTCAATTTTAAGAATTATTTTATCCCCTTGACGAATTATTTTATCTTGAGAGTTAAAAAGACGTTTCTGACAATCTGTAATAAAAAATATTAAAAAGTTTTTTCGAATTTAAAAAATTACCATAACATAGATGGTATTGTAAAACAGTTTTTCCCTTAGTTAACTTCCAGAGGTGAGTTGCGGTTTTTGATGTTTCTTTGCTAGATTTTGGAAACAATTTTTTCTCATTAGATTTATTTGGCAATTCTTTGATAATTTTAGGAGAATCTTTCATTTCTAATGATTTATTTAGTTCTAAGACAGGAGGAGGAATGAGAGGATTGAATTCAGGGATTTCGAGATTGTCCATTTTTTGAAAATTTTTAAAATGATTTTAGAAAATGAACGGGAATGAAAAATATCAACCCTTCCACCATTTTCATCGAATTTTCAATTCATTCTAAATATTTTAAAGAAATCTATAATATCCAACTATTCATTTCTAACATTCATTCATAAAATCTAATTTTTTAAAATGGTACTTCTAATCGATGAGGTTGCAAAAATATTAAAATGCAATGTTAAATCTCTAAGAGACGAGCTTAATCATCCCTCTAATCGTGAACTTATTTTGAACAAATTAAAAGGAAAAAAGCTTAGAACAACTTATAAAGATAATAATGGATTTTCTAAAACAATTTTCTTTGACGATCTTAGCAATAAAGGTGCAAACAATCTTCAAGCATATGGCCGTCTTTCTAAACACTTTAATGTTACCGTAGCGGCACATTTTTATGCACGCCACAGAATTAGATTATTTCATCCCTTTCTTCATTGCGTCATTGAGTCCTTTCATCGAGGAGAAAACCGCTTTTATCCGCTGGAATTGCTTGAACTTATTGAGGAAAAGGAAAATCCAAAAATATTTATGAATATTTTTAAAAGTGACACTTCAGAGAATCTAAACAAAACTCTCATCCGAGAGAAGAAAAAATCAACGACTCTTTCAGATATCGAAGAGGAGGATGATGATGAAACCTATCTAGAATTTGTTAATGGATGGTAATGTATTTCAGAATAAATTACAATTCAAACACCTATTTTGTTAATTATTCCTAAATTGTATCTTCTCATTACTAATTTTGCTATTTTTCCCCTAAAAATACTATCTTCCTAACATTAAAATTTTATAAATTGACTCTTTAAAATAAATTTATTTGTAATAAATATTATGAAATGGTAAAACAATTTTAAAAATAATTAAAGAGATAAACTCTTAACAAAACCAAAGTCTAAAACAGAAAAATCACTAGGACGAATTATTCCTTTTCCAACAAAAGGTTTATAAATTTTAGTTAATGGTTGAGAGATGACACAACCTTTTTTGACAGATGGACGAAGAAAATTAGGATATATTAAAGGTATTGAGATAGGATTACAGGTTTGAACATATTGTAAAATTGAATTTTTGAATGTTTGATATCTTAGTCCTTGATTATTTATGACGTCATAATTTAGTGTTATTCCCCGTACCTTTAAGACATATTCTGGCTCTTCATTATGTACAAATTTTCGTTTAAGTTTCAGACCATACTGCTTTGCACCACCGCTACAATACTCAAGTATTTCATGATTAGGGTATTCATCTGTAAGATCTCCAAGGTGAGGTCCAAGTTCCAGAGGATTATTATCTTCAGGGTGTGAAAAAATCAAAGAATCTGTATCAGTATAAAGGAGGGTGCAGTCTGGAGTTCGTGCCACTTTTTGCATAAGGCGAAGGAGATGGAGTCTTGCAGCAGAAGTAGTCCATAAGGATATCACTACATTTGAACACTCGTGTTCCTCTATCCATTCCTTCTTCTTCAGATATCTCAGCATAATTGCTTCCTTTGTTAATTCATCAATTGATACCATCTCTATAGAACGATTATCTAGGAAATCAGCTAACTCAGATGGATCATCAGTTATATAAGTTTGTGTTAATCCTTGGTTTCTAAGTGAAAAACGTCCCCATAAATTATTAACAGCTAATTTAGCTATTGCCCTTTTTCCCTTATTCGGAATCATCTTTTCTCTCTCGATCTTCATTCCAAATTTTTCCCAACATTCTTTAACAAACTTTTCTTCTTCAATGGCATTTCCTTTAATTTTATCATCAAATCCTGTGGCATGGATTTTTTGAGCTAAAAATTCTCTCATATATGGACGAAAAAGCTCATTATCTGACTTTGTATATTCCAGAACGCGATAAACTTTTTTAACTTTATATCCTTCTTCCAAAGCAGCATTTAATTCTATAGATGTACAACTGCTCACCCACCCTCGTTGTCTTTCTGTATGAGTACAACTGTAATTCTCAATTATATTTCCTTTTGGGTTTAATTTTGAACATTCGGCGCATAGGGGAAAAAGCAACCTTTCTTCATCAAATTTAGCTGGCAGAACTGGAATGTCAATCTTCTTCGGAGGAATAACGAATACTTTCAGTAATGCTAGTTTGTAAGGATTGTCTGCTGCGCAAGTCCAATGGACTTCTTCATTTAAAGTATGTACAATAGGGTGACCGATTGGGTAATTGGTGTTAAAATTTGTAAAGGGATAAAGCGAAGTCACGTCAAAGTAAGAGATTTTCTCGCCGGGCCTTGCTTCATGTATTAATTTTAATGGTCCCGTCCTTCCACCAAAAAAGCAAGCTCTTATTTCCAAAGGTCCTTCATCAAGATAATTGTTGAATTTTTCCTTCATATCACGGTCATTTTCAAGCATTTCCCTAATCTCGCACTCCCAAAAAATTTTTAAATCTATTCCTTGTTCCAAAATAAATTTTTTTCTTTCGTAGTCTTTAAGTCTTCTTTTTCCAGCTGTCATTCCATTAGGTAACATCATATTATCATCAGGATAGCAACTCTTTTTTGGGCATCCATGCCATGCACACCCATTTACTTCAATACCAAGATTTCGTTCCTCTACCCATCCATCTAACTTAAAATTTCCAACTTTTTTCTCTCCACCAACTGAATGTGCTGTCTGGATTTTTATATTATTTTTTTCAGAATACCATTTTAAGAATTTAAGTGCCAATAGACTCTGGTTATCGACATTTTCATAACCGCGCTCTGGAACAATAGAAAGATGTTTTTCTTTTAAATGGTTAGTGCGATAATGCTTCATGCACGCACTAGCTATAGTCATGCATTCTTTCAAAACATCGATACCTTCGTGATTAGATCGTTTAGTTGTTTCAAAAAATTCGTTCCTAAATGCCACAAGAGCACACATCAAAATCTCAACATCGTTAGTGCAATAACTAGCGAGAGCTTCATCTAATAGAAAGGGATTTTCTTTATTCTTCTCAAACCATGCATCAAATTCCTTTCTTTTTGTGGGCATCATACCAGAGGCCATATAATCTTCCTTAGACAAGTATATCTTTTTCCCATAATTTTCCGGACGATTGGCAAGATGGGGAAAGAAAGGTTTGTCATCAATATCAAGACCAAAAGTAGGAACAAGTGCAGCTAATGCCATTGGCATTAGATTGAATGAATCACGAAATATAATATTCGAATTGTAATTTGGCCTTTTCACTATTTTCATTTCATATAGCTTGTTTCCTTTCATGAGTACTTGTGGATTGATACCTTCAGAGTATAATTGGCTTGCTACTATTACCATGTCGAACCGACCTCCAAAATGTGAATATGCAACTGTATCATAATCTTTTGGTAATTTATAAAGAAGCCAATGAACAAAGGCTTTTAATGGATCTTTATCTATAACTTGTTTATCAACTCTTGTCTTATTAAAAGGTTGTTGGGAGAATGTGATAAGACGGTTTTGACCACAAACTTTACAATTGTATTTTTTCAAGCTTTTTCGCCATTCTCCATTAATTATACAATCAGGACAAGCTATCTTTGCAGCAATAAAATTAGGTTCATGAATCCTTTTATCGGGTGAGACTGAATTAACTTTCTTATATTGAGTTGTTTCCAGATCAAAAGAGATAAGTCGATAAGGGAGTTGTCTCTTTGGATTGAGTATTCTGATAAAACATCCTCTTTTGGGATCATGGAAGTCCCCACATCTACCACAGTATTTTTCCAGACATATATGACCACTACGCCCATTTCTTTTGTTATCATATACATTCCATATCTCACCACATTTATCACACTGCTTGGAATTGTTACAAAATCTACTAACCAAATGATGATTATAACAATTGTAGTTGTCAAATATTTTGTTGCATCCAAAGCATTTTTTATTATAATTATCCTTAGATTTGCAAGGAAAACCAATCCCTACTTGAGAGCACTTTGAACACCGGGAACGACATTTAATTGAGTGATTTTGCGATCTATTATAAATTTTTTCACAAGAAAGGCAGTATGGTTGACCAAATAATCCACCAATTTTCTGTACCCCATCAAAATGTTTGTTGTTATAATAGAGAACGATAGGGATATTAAATTCCTCTGGACCAAACTTAAACAAAGGTTTATAATGTCCTGAAGATCCAAAAATGTAGACTTTAAAAATAAACTGCCCTGTGAAGAGAAAATTATTCCAGTACTCAACGATTTTTGGCACCCATATTTCTGCATCGTACTCCTTTAAACGAGTTGGAGCCCCAACTTTTCGCATTAATATCTCTGTATTTTTCTGTAGTTCACCTTTTTGACCTTTACGGTTGTGAATATAATCAAAATACTTCCACCGTGGCCATTTTTTTATTTTATCCATAAGTGAGGCCTGAAGGGCATAGAAGAGACAATAATTACTCGAGTTATTTATCTAAAATTTTTTAAATTATTTAAATTTAAAAATTAAAATTACCTTAATCAAACATTGACTATCGATTCGATGATGAACTGGAGCAAGTTTTCGATTTCTAGAAGATCCACCTATAATTTTTCTCTTTTCTGGAAGAGCACTGCGATCTACCGTTGTCAGTGTTACAGTAAATGGTTTACCCCAAAGTGTGATATCCTGTTGTTTTTTACTCTGGCCCACTTGTAGAAAACGATTAAGTATTGCGTCAACTGTATTGTCGTTCATCTCACGCACTGGAATCCAAACATCTGGATCAAGCAATTCACTACTAATTATACATCCAAGTTTAAGCGGATTTACACCCTCATGATCACTTTGGTCTACCGCTTCATCAATGCAATATTGAAAAATACCTTAAATATTAGTAATATTATTATAATTCTATATAAATATACCAGCTAGTAAACCTTCAGGATCAGCAGGCAAGTCTTTAATTTGAAATTTTATACGTTTCTTGAAGAGTTGGAACTTTGGATTGTGGAGAGAAATATTTTCTAACTGTTCAACATATTTTTCAGGGTTAGGGATACCTGTACCATGTTGAGTAATACCAAAATTAGGCGAAAATTGAGGTATTTCTTGAGAATTAGGGAAAAATGGATTTAATATATTTTCAATATAAAATTTATTGGAATATTTTGATCGTTTTGTTTTCGGCGATGATGACCGAGATGAGCTCATTTTTTTTATAAATATTCAAGAATGATTTCCAATATAGCTTTTCTATCCTATATATATATCTTTTCACATAAATGAAAATATTTGAACTCATCTTTTTATAAAGCAAACACCAGCTCAATTTGAGCAAATACAAAAATTGTAACAACAGGTGTTTTTAGCGGCATTTAAAACGAACTTTTCTCTTTATTTGTCTTCCATTATATTAAAAAATAACTAAATCTCGTTTGAAATTCCTTTAAAGGATGCGGCCAGGACTAATACGGATGAATAAAAATCTCGGCGAATTCAAATATAGAATAATATTATTTTTATTTAACATATTAAGTAAACATTTGCAGCATATAAAAACTCTTATTTATCACTTTTATTTTTATTACTTATATTTTTTGTTACTTATATTTTTTATACTTAAGTCTTTTAAAAATAAAAATATTTTCGAATTTTAATGGAAGAAACTTTTTCGTCTTTGAACATTAAAGATGTTGAGCAAAAAACTGTAGAGGTCAATTTTTAAAATTTTATTGTTATCTAATTTTATTTACTAAATTTATTTTTAGGGAACGGCTGAATTTTGGGATTGCCCATGGCACCCATCAATCAAAGAAATAAATCAATTTATAAAAAATGGAGAGAAATTAGATTTGTCTACGTTCTGGATCTTTTTGGATCATAATTACGAAGTTTCTACTTGGTGCTGCCAATGTCGTGAAACAGTCTTTGATATGGATCAAGATGAAATAATTAAACTTTTAGAAGGGAACACTTATTCTTTTAAATTTTTTGTCTGCTCTGAGTGTGCTCAGATCATTAAATACGCTACATTTCACTATTAAAAATTTTTTATCATTTTATTTACAAATGTTTTGACAAATAAATCTGGGTTGTGATTATTTTCTAATATATTTAAAAAGTGTTCATATTTCTGACCTAACGATAAAAAATAGATAAAGCAGATAGCATGATGACCACATGTGTTCGAAGAATAGGATTGATAAGCTCTTCTATTTCTTACAATTGCTGGAAATTGTTTTAGAAAATTTGAAATCTGACATTTTTTATTAAGATTTTCGAAGGAAAATAGGGCTAGACTATCGTAATAAAGAACTTCTTTATCGATTCCTTCAGCAAAAATGGCAACCCAGTGTGATCCATCCATTCTTCTTGGATCAAAATTCATTATAAAAGATACTGGGTAGTTGAGTGTTGATGGGCTAGGTAGACTATCGCATGGCAGACATCCCAGAAAATTGGATTTTGTCTGGAGATTTGAGTTCAAAATTCTTTCTATCTGCAAGCTGATCATCATCAATTGATATAGAGCATAAATTTACTCTTTGAACATTATTTTTATTATTAGGTATTGTAGATTTTAGCCAAATAATTGAGCGTAACTGATATATAATAAGACTTAGAATGAGCAAAGCGTAAAGAGCAAGCATCACCCAGCAATATATATTAGTGTAGTAACCTTGACTTGAGGTGGGTGCGTCCTTGCATAATTGAATCGAAGGAAAATTAGAAAAATGAGCAATAGGTGATTCCATCTTTTTAATCTTAGGCTCCTTTGTTGTTTTTGTATCTTTCCCGATTATATCTCTAGTTTTGTTATATCCTATCCTTCTTAAATATTCCGAATATTCAGGAAGACTTTTGAGATTTGAATCTTCACTAAGTACTAAGGCAGAGATTGGAAGGATTATATGAATAAATAATATATTTTGAATAATTGTTTTTGAATACATTTTCTAAAGTATTTAAATTAATAAAAATATTTTTTTGAGAAAAATTACAAGAATTATTAACTTTTATTTTCCAATAATAATAATGAAAATATTTATTAAGAAATATAAATGATTTATAATTTACAATTATGAGTTTATTAAATGGTTGTATCACTGGTTATTGTTCGATTCTTATCCAACATTATAAGTGAGTCTGCTTCTCCCATTACAATTAGCATCACACCACCATCGGGAACTGGCTTGCTGAATTTAATATTGACCGCTGTTGTCCCGTTTCTAATTAGATCGAAAAGCCCCCCTTGATCCTCCCCACTGTTTGTTAAATTAAAAACGTATATTGCATGAGTATATCCATACTGTTCGAAAGTAATACCATTACTTTCCATAGAATTACCAAATCCAATAGCTTCATTCATATCATTGAATGCCCTAACAAATTTTCCGTTACTATAATCAAAATCATATGGTGCTTGAGGGTAGCTTCGTCCATTAGCAATTATATTTATCTCTCTGACATTAAAATGTTGAAAATTAAAAGGACTTCGTGATATATTGCCTACATAATCACTATTTGCAACAAGACCTAGTATTACTCTTCTTGGGATTTGGTCCATAAACAAATTTGCATTGAACTCATAGCGGCCCTGACTTATAAAAAGCGGCTTCATCATAGTTTTGCGAATAGCATATCGAGCAGGGCTTATTTCTAATTTTTTCGCAATATCCAATGCTAGTCCATCCATTAAATCGACTTTTTTAACGTAAAGTTTACAATTTAAAATTTCAAACTGGTAACGGTTGGCTTGTGGGACCACCCCGACTGGAGGAGCAATCAAAACAAATCTGCTGTCATTTGGCAAAATTTCAATGTCCACTTCACAGTGATTAATAAGATATAGGGGTTGATTAAAAAGATCAGCATCTATTTTTGCAATAAATTGTGCTGTGTTACTTGATCCAAACCGTACCTTTCTTGAATTAAACCCTCCTCCTGATTCTAGACTTAATCCAACGTCTCCATAATATCCTGCTGCATTGAGATGAGAACTTTTAGCTGCTAGGGAGAAACTAAGCTCGTGAGAAAGATAGGATTTGTAAGCCATAAGAGAATTCGAGTTAAATACTTCTCTACCATTTATACTAATCCTCATATTGTTTATAAAAGTATGCCCAATAAGCTGAATTGGTGCAACATTATCTCCTGCTTCCAAATTAACCCATGATCCATTTTCATTCGCTTTCCGAATACGAAATTCAGTAAATAAATAGCATTTTGATAGGTCAATATAATTTTGACTGGAATGAATTTTGAAATGATAAGGTGTATCAGTGAGTGGATTGCTTGTCAAAATTTCAAAAACTTTAGCTGAAGATATACTTACATTTGTAGGAGGAATTTCAAAAAAATCAAGAGCGTTTGTAACTGAGTTAATACTATCATTGTCGATTTTATGATATGCCATTTTAAAAAATATTTAATATAATCCAAATGCGTCCGATCTAATACGTTTTTTTCCAATAACTATTTTATGATTTGAAATTTCTCGTTTTCGTTTTCCTTTTATACTCTTTTTAGCCGTGTGAGATTTTGAAAATCCCGTTCCGAATTGCCGAGGTAATCCTCCTTTTTCTAGAACATTATCTATTCCTTTTTTTCCTTCGCTGGTTATTGCAGTTTTTATTGGTTCTCCTTGACTAACACGTTCAAGAACGCGATGACCTGTGTTAAGGGCTTCTGCAGTAACATTAGTTCCTACACGCTTGACAATTGGAAGGAAAAACGCCAAAGTCCCCTGAAAACATTGCCAATCCCCGCTCCTCCTTGTAATCCATAACCTCTTTGAAATGGGGAAGATCCTCTAAAATATGAATAATTGTTTTCATTACCAATACTTTCTAATCCTCTTCCATTTTGATCAAAAAATTTTTGAGAATTTTTCGGCGAGAAAAAATCATTATAACCTATTAAGGAAGTATCAAAAACAACATGAACCATTTTTAAAAATTTTATTGATTTAAATTAAATGAATAAAAAATGAGAAAAATATATAAAGTCAAAGCACTTATATAGCAACCGAGAATGTCTGCTTAAAAATTAATCACTTTTTTGAATATCAATACCACAAGAACTGTTCCATAGGAGAAAGGGACAAGTCTTCCATTATCCATTGTTCGCAGCTCAATTTCAATTTCGTTTATTTCTCTAGGTAGTACACGTGCATAAATAGGAGTATCGTAAATCTTTTCATTATATTCACTAGGATTAGAACCTGCAACAGAAACTACTCTTAAAAGAGAGCTTAGTGAATTTCCGATAATCATATTTTCCGTCAAGCCTTTTACATACACAGCGAAACTAGAAAATCCTCCTCGAAGATCGCATCCATATTTTGCAATTTCATTGTGTTTAACCTTATGAGGATTTTCAAATCCAAGTACATAACCAAGTTGTGATGAAAATGATATATGTATAATATTAGGATGACCAAAAATCAAACGAAAACGTCCAAAATCTACATTATATTGAAATTCAATAGAATCAATAATATTTTTAAGAAGTTTTATTCCCCCTTTATATTTCTTTCCATATTTACTTATTGAAAACCTGGTTGATTTATTCAAGAAATTTTCTTCTTCAACCGTTATTGTTTGATTATTTTCTATTTCTGCATCATCCTCCGATTCACTTTCAGCTAATCCTAGTATAGTAAGCACATTATTTGAGGCCGGTGCCTTTTTCTCTCTTATTGTTTGTAATTCATCACTCTTTAAAGGCGGGAGTGTGGGGGTAAACGATTTTTTTGGCACTTCATCCTTTGAGGTGATTTTTATTTTATTTGCATTTTCTCTTTCTTTTTCATTACGTAACTCTTTCACTTCGGGTCTTGGCGACGAATTGGTCTTTTGATGAGCCTCGTCCTTTTTATTTAGCTGCACAGATGGCGACTTTAAACCTGCCAGCGAGTCAGATTTTATTTGTTTATCTATATTTTCATTCTCCTTTTGTTTTCCTTCACTGTGCAACTCCTTTCCTTTATTTATATTTTCTTGGGTCCTTGGAGGTGAATTAATCTTTTGAGGTTTTTCTTCCTTTTTATTTACTTTTAATTGTTGAGGTGGTGAGACAGGTCTAATATTCTCAGCGGCTCTTTTCTTTCTATCTAATTTCGGCGGAGACAAAACGGTTGGTTTATCCACTAAGCCCTTGGAGGTGAAAATTGAATCTAATGCATTACTTTGATGTTCAAGCGTGGAATTAAGAAAATCTCGCAATTTTTCTACCTTAATATGAGATGCTTTTGGTACCGGCACACGATGCACCTGTTGTTTATTTAATTCATCAAAAAAATTTATTTTTATCCACTGATCGTCTAATGTGCCGATAGTGGAAGGCCATGAATATGGATAGCTAATACTGTGCAAACCGCAAACCCAATCTCCGTTAAAATATATTGGTTTAGGAAGATGAACTCGAAATTTATTGGGTTGATTATCTGGGTAATCAGATACATTACTTGGTAAAAACACAAAGAAATTGTTTGACATTTTTATTAATAAAATTAAAATGATACAAATAACAAATAAGATAAATATTTATATTAGCTGTGACTCAGAAATCCATTCCCTATTTGGATATCCTATAAACTTAACAAGTAGTTCTATTGTTCCATCTGCTCTCTTTCTTTTTCTGTACACCTTTTCTATTCTATACTCTGTTTCCTTGTCTTTGCGCACTTTAGATAGTTCATGACTGTAAAAAGACCCTTTAAATTTCTCTCCTCTATCGTCCTTAAGTTTGTACAGTATTGGAGTAGATTGATCTTTTACCTTATCCACTTCTAGTATTTCGTCGCCCCAATTCGGTAAATATCCCTTATCAAACGTTCCTTTTCCAACACTCATTCGGACAAAATCTCCTTTGCTTAATTTTGATATAGAATTTTTGTTTTTCCTTGAGAAAATTCCACCATACATTTTTTGCCAGATTTCTTGAGCATTCTCAAAATTAATGTCAATTGGCCGCATACCATGCACTCTGCAACGTGATTTATTAATTCCGTAAACAATTTTTTGTACAATGTCAATCCATTTCAAAGTTTTATTTTGCGAAAAGTAACGATATAAACGCTGTTTCAAATTTCTAATAGCCCTTTCAGCAAGTGATGCTTTAACAGATGAATGAGTAGCTTCATGCTTATCTATTTCCTCTTTTTCAAAGTATTCCTTAAGTTGGCGATTCTTAAATTCAGTTCCTTTATCAGAGAAAATTCTGTGCGGTTTCATAGGCATTTGTGAAATTAATTGACGAAAAGATTCAACCATATCATCTGATTTCTTAGATTTTAAATTAACAGTAAAAATTCTCTTGGATAAAACATCAATTCCTACTAATAGATAACGATATCCTTTGTTATGCCTGGATAATGCTTGTAGATCAGCTAGATCCACCTGAACATCTGTCATAAAACCTGCAGCAATAGTTCTACTTCTCGGAAATCGCACACGTTTAGGTCGCATAAGTGTATATGTGCGATGGCCCTCCAAATAATCTTTAATAACATTTCTTGGAATATGTTTGAATGTTTTCCTAGCCTCATACCATAGGCTATCAATTCCAGAATAAGCAGCAGGTGATTTCGGATTATTGTATAAATCATCAAGTAATTTTATATAATCTGCCATTTATTCTACCAAAGCTTTGGTTTAAATTTATTTATATCCGACTGTGTCGGTTTTCTATTTGCCCATTTATTTTTTAAATTTCTAATCTTTATTCTTTGCATCCACAATTTAGCAGCCTGTTCTGAAGCCTTTTTAGAAACTGGTTTTCTATATCTTTTTAAAGCAATCTGATCATCACCTTCATTATCCTCAATTTTTCTTTTAAAAACACCACGAGATATAGGTCTAGGAGGCGGGATACCATTTCTTTTGATATTCTTACCGGGAGGTTTACTTAGTTGGTTTAATCGTTGTATTTCGTAATAATCAAGAGGGACTTTTTGTTTTATAATTTCATTTTTTCTTTGTATAAATTTTCTTTTTTTATCGTTTCGAAGGGCTTCCTTGCGTCTTAATTCTCGGTCATTTTCTAATAATTCTTTATCCCTCGCTTTATCATGTTTTTTTATTCTTTTTACAACATTAAAATCATCTGAATCATTCTCTCTCTTTGAAACAGTGAGTGGAATAGGGGGAGAATTTCTTAAGGGTGCAGAAACTGCTGCTGGTTCATTTATTTCTTGTTGTACTGTAGGTGTTACAGTCACTCTTTTCTTTTGTTTTTTCCTTTTAAAAATAGGAATTTTAGACTTGGTTACTTTGCTTAATTTCAACTTTTTTGAAGTTTCTCCATTATTTTGTTCACTTCTTTTGAGACCATGACGAGTTATTGTGGGTGATAGAGACAAACCTTCATTTAATAAATTTTGTCTATTGCTTGGCAATGAAGCAGATGATTCATAAAGTGGAGGTACAATATTGTAAGCAAAATTAGGGGGTTCTCTAGGATAAGCTGAATATGATAAATCATCACTAAGCCAAATATCATCGTTTTCATCGTTATTTGGAATATATGAAGATGGTCTAGAACGTGTTTTTGGTACTACTACACCTTTTTTATTAGCTACCATCTCAACCTTTACGGGTTTATTTTCACGTTCATTTCGCATATGTAAATAACGTCTTAACTCTTGGTTATAGTGAACATTTTTAGCAGACTCACTTTCCCGCTTTAATTTTGATTTTTCTAAATTTCTTCTGGTAAAATCTAGATTAGGTTCACCTACATCATTTGATGTAAGACCTCTATAAATCTCCTCTGGTACTAAAATAAATTTATTCGCCATTATTTAAAATAATATAATTAATGAAATATGAATGAGTGAAATAATAAATTATTCGGTCACACTATCACCTTTTATAATCTTTCTTCCTATTTCAATGAGGATCGGTGTAAGAAGTGCTGCAAACACTCCGCCAATGCCACTTCCTCTCTGCAAAACAGTTTTCCTTAATAACTTTCTCGCACCTCCTTCACTTCTAGAACGACTCAAGCGGCGGACAAATTGAGCATAAGGCATGAGACGTTTTTTCTGCCTAGTTGTAAGCTGATATCTTAATTTTACAATGTTTAAACAAATTTCTGCTAGGGCAAGGAGTTGATTAGATTGCGCTTGTTTAAGGATTCGACGCTGTTTACGTGAAGATTTTGTTTTTGCAAGAGTGTTTAAAAATTTTACATTTTCTTTTATTAACGGACTAAACTCAAATTTATTTTCCATTTTTAGAAATGAAGATAATTTTTTCCTCGTCGTCCTTAAATATATTCGTACGAAGACGAAGATTGGAATCTGATGATGCATGCATATCTATTAACATATATCCATAGGGAATTTTTGTTGCTTGTCGATAAGCATCAAGGAAATATTCCAGTTGTCGAGGAAAAAGTTGAACACCTATATTTCTAACAGCTAAGACTGAATTGGGAGATCTCATAATCACTATATATTGTGCATTTTGTCTTGCTACTTTAATTTTTTTCTCAAAAAGATTTTGTGTGACGAAAACGATACCAAAATTTTGATGATGGGATTTTTTTGTGAAAAGTTCAGATAAATATTTCTCCTCTATAGATAGCAATAAATCATCTAATATAATTAGTGAGGGTTTTAAAAGTCGATTAATGACATCTTCTGTTGGTACACCGGCATAAACACTAACGCCCGATCTTTGAAGTTTGGGAACAATGCTGCTCATTTCACCAAAACAGTAGAGAGTACTTTTTGGTGGAGGGTGTATAAGATCAGCGGCTTGGGAAATGAATTTGAGAAGAAAAGTACTCTTACCACTTGAACTAGGGCCAGAAATAATTAAGCCAAAAGGTAATTTTAATTTTAAATCTTTACTTGAAAAATTAAGAGATTCCATTACAAGGAAAATAATTAAAATGAAAAAAAAAGTTATTAGTAGTTGAAAAATTAAATTACAAAGTGTGAGTTAAAGGGGTATGATCGATTGGGATGTTCTTAAGAAGATTGTTCATCTCATCATCCATTGCAATAGCTTGTGCCTGCAACTCCTGAAGCTTTTCCCCTGGAATAGGAGTACTAGTTATAGCTTCTCCAATATTATCAAAAAACTCTTTTAAAACATCTTCCATTTCTTCATCAACAATATCTTCTTTCTTAATTTCACTGGTTTTCCCAATATTTTCTTCCTTTTCATGATTTTTCTCACTATTTTCATCCTTTTCATTTCTATTATCCTCCTTTAAAATTTTTTGATGTGCCTTGAAATTGGTTTGTGTTTGCACAGGAAAGCATTGAGGTGTTTCGCCATGCATGACATTGAAAACACGAGCCTTGTTTCGAATCTGAATTTTAAATATAAAATTATTTAAAATTTTTAATTAAATTTACTTTGAAAAAGCAATGCCCCGGAAGATCATAGATTGTATCAAAAGGAATAAAGATAGGACTTTTGATTCTCGAGCAATAAAATGTTACACCCTCTTTTGCCACAACGAAATCAAGTTCAGCTTCTGTTGCCTTACATTCACGACATCGACCAACATTGTCAAAAGGTATAAATCGAGGAGTGGAGAGGCGTTGAGAAGCAGAAATAGTTAAACCTTTATTGGTTACATTAAAATCTACCTCAGGGAGGATTTGTTGGATAAGAGATTTTTTATCGTTTATATTAATAGCCATTATTTTTAAGATATAACTAAATGATTTGAAGATTTTGTTAGAAATCTAAATTTTATTTTTAATAGTTAAATTAATTTAACCCCGCCTTTTTATTTATATTACTAAATTTAATGAATTTAAATGAACGCCCATCTTAAAAAATCTGATCTTGACTGACCACGCCCTCGAGAGTTAATTGGAAGTATAAAAGAATCTCGGTTGACTTTTATATTCATTTTTCATCTTTATTTTATTCCATTGAGGATATCAGCATACAATTTTCCTTTTAATATTTACTTTAATTTTTAGTTTATGTATTTTATGAATAACCGCCATCTCTCACTCACTTATTATTACGCAATTATTTTCTCCTTTTTCCATCGAGAATTAATTCTCCTTTGAGTTAAGATATATTTTGCGATCATAATAATTTGTTTTATTTTTTTGCTAATAATTATAAATTTTAGAAATTAATTTAAATTTTTCCTGATTTAATTAAAATGTCCAAGCAAAAACAACTCACACTTGAAGAGTGTTGGTCTAAGGATAAACAAAAAAATGTGGGTTTTATTGAGATAAATTTTTTGAATTTTTAAATTAAGATTGACAAAAATATTCAAACGGATGATATCTTAACTGATATTTGTCCATGGTATTTTTTTCATGCAAGGCAAGGTTCAACTGATATCAAAAATGGACTCTTCCGCAATCAACGCACTGGCGAAATTATACTTCCTGGTATAGACCGAATACCAAAAGTGAATTTAATTTTAATAAAAATTTTAATTAATTTTTATATTAAGACTTTTTGGATTTGCATGACTGGGGAGCAAGTTAAAATTTTTTCGAAAATTGAGGATATGAAGAAAGAGGAGGAAGATGAAGAATTGGTCAATGAGACAATTATTGACTCTGGTGCTTCATCACCAATACACAACTGGACCAACGACGAGACACCAGCAAGTCCGGCTCCAAGCCCTGATGTACCAATGTATTATATTTGATTTAAATTTTGAAAATAATGTCTTAATAAACTCAATTTTTATTTAATTTATTTTTTCCCTCAATTTAAATATTATTTTAATTTCCCTTACTTCTCTAAACCCTATTCTTATTCAACATCCTAGCTTAACGAATTCTCATCTACCATTCTTATATTTTTCTACTCCCTCATTTATTTGTATTAAACGATTATATTTTCAAATAAACAATTTATTGCAATTAATTTTCTTCATAAAAATAAAAATACTTCAAATTTGAAGAAATTATTAATTATTTAATATTCATTTTAATTCTTATTCATAAAAAATTCACATTAAAGGCGGGTCTCCTCGATTTTGACTTCCTCTAACTGTAAATTATTTGAAATTATTTTGAAGTATTTTTAAGTTCTTACCTCAATCTCTGTCACCTCCACTTTATTTGGATGGCAAACAACCTTCAATGGTTTAGGCATTGTTGGTTGACGATTTCGGGGTTTCCCAGGCTTTACTAAAAAATGAAATGAATTATTGTTATTTTATCCACAAATCACCTGCCACAGTTCCAGTGTCTTTTGAAACTCTGTAACGTCCCCGCGTCCCTTTCTTTGATAATTTACCACAACATTGTAAAAGACAAGTCAAAAACTTAATTAAAATTGTTAAAAAGGAATCTTAATGTTATACCTGAATTGTCAAAATTAACCCCAGGAAGATTAAAATAATAGGAAAAATATTATCAGATTTTGGATTTTGGAGAAACTCCCCTATATCCTGAATGTTTTCATGCACACATTGTATAGGCTTTGTATACAAGTATGGCCTATAGCAAGAATTTTTTGGAAGAGGACAGATACAGTTATCCACCTTTACCCAAGACAGATTAGTAGGTAAATTTTCAGAAATTAAGGAAATATTTGTCATTTTTCAAAAATTAGTAAGTAATAATAATGAATGATCTGGTCCTAGGAATGTGAAAAAAGTTTTTGTAAACATACCAAACGTTGTCCATTCTTTATCTTTTATTAAATCATATATTTCCATATTCCTTTTGTATTGCCTGATTACCGCTTAAAATGAAAGTAAGAAACATGTGTGAAAAATAAAGAAAAATAACTAACAATACCCAGTAAACAAAAAAATAGCGCACTTTTAAAGTTTGCAACAAAAGAAAAGAAAAACAAACGAAGGGAAAAATGACCCAAAATTTTAAGAAAAAGGGAGAAAATAATTTGTGAAAATTTTGTTTATGAAAAACAATATTTAAACATTTAAGTTTGTTTGCTTTAATGTTTAGGGGTTTCCGAACAATTTATCTTTTTATGTTACCGCAAAAACATGTTAAAAGGATTAGGGGATTCCGAACAATTTATTCTTTGATGTTGCCGAAAAACATGTTGAAAGGATTTAGGTTTGTTTGTTTAGGGCGAAGGTCCCGTTGGGTTAACTACTCTTTAGTACTCAAGATATTATGGATAATGCCAATATTGAAAGCCTTGTGGAACCGCTCACTCCTTTGAGCATCTCTTCGGAGGTTTGTGTTCCCAGAAAATCTCGCAAAACACGTGACTCGTCTGTCGAGTCTATGGATACACAAAGTATTGCTTCATCAATTTCATTTAAGTCTAATTATTCATCTAGAGATACTTCACCTGAAAGTTCATCATCAAATAGGAAACTTGGTCGTCCAAAGAATACTCGAAAGGGTGTTGGTGGAAGACCCAGAACAACAAATACTTCTACTACTGCTATAAATATACTGAACGAACATGACATACCGAATGATGCTATGAATATTGACTTCTCTACGCTGAATACACTTGACTTCGCTGTTACTAGAACTAATGATAGAACTTCCATTTGCCGCAGAGCAGCTATGCCTCTTTATGAAAGAGATGATGATAATAGGGGCCCGCGCGCCATTGAAGTGATGTGGAACAAACTCTCTGAATGGCCAAATGAAAGTTTTATCTTTGCTTATTTATGCTATTTAGCAAAAGTTTCCGGTAGAAAGGTTATTGTAGTTGATTCGCTTGTAACGGATCCACTTCATTTTCAATTAGAAGATATAAACTACGCTGATTTCGCCTATCAAACTGAGCAAGAAGGAGATGTACAAATTGTACTTCTTCCTGTACATTTACCTTCACATTGGACTATCATTATCTTTGACCGTGAGTTCGGATTTTATTTCTTCGACTCGCTGCCACAAGATCCAAACAGATTATCTGAAAATCACCGTAACTATCATCCTGATAGAATGCCAAGACTTATGAACATACTTTCTCAATTGACCAACACGTCCGAGGAGTTAATACATCTTGCGTCATATGCCACAAATGAATACACACTTCAGCGTGACGGCGTCAGTTGTGGTTATTTTATTTGCCTCTATGCTGAAGCGTGGTTATTCAATAACAGGAATTTAAAATTTAATTATTTTAACATTAACACTGAAAAGAAAAGAATTTTATGGCATTTGAACCAATTGTATTCCGGGGACAATGTTGAGTATCACCCGAGAAATGAAAATGAACAAGCTAATATACAAGTAATACCGATTCATGACATACCTACTACAAGTCTTTCAACTCCTAGAATGTCCACCAGGGCTTCTACGCGAGCATCTTCAAGTAATTTAACCCCGGGAATATCTAATATTACTATTGCTACTCCGAAAGGAGAACGAGTTCTTCCCCACACAAAACGTTGTAAGACTAAACATGAAGGGATTGGTTGTGCCTCTTTTAAAGCAGGTCACCTCCCAGAATATTATAATTCAGGTCAATTTGGGGATAAAACTTGTGTGCATTGTGGTAATAGATTGCTTCGGTCGGAAAAATGTTTATCATGCACGGATGGTCGAGTTCGACTTGACCCACTTAAGGAATACCCACATGACTATGCAAGGCTTGTAACTGGTGAATCAATGGACTCTAAAGAATACATCAGAGATCAATCAAAATATAACACTTTGTTTGCTTTTGGATCACTTTCAGTAGGTCGTCAAAATGCACCGACTGGTGGACCAATGCCTGTTTTACTGAATGGTGAATTCGCTAGACGGATTGGGAGTTTAACCGCAGCCGATCACCAGATTCCATCTTTTGATCAGTTGTACATATTGGATTCTAAGGATGCTACAGAATATCGAATGAATAATACGAGCTTTGATGATTGGAATAAAAAAAATCCTCATTTGTTCCACGTTCTTGATGAATTAATTCGTGCTTATCATCCGATGGCCGAAATTCTTAAAAACTCTTATGAGTTTTACAAGGACATTGAACAAAACTCACCAGAGAACCTTAAAAACTTTAAGGTTATTTTGGTCGAAGATAAAAATGCTCCTGCTGCTATTCAAGATCCAAATTTACATCCACGTCAAGTGAATCTGCCTACACATGATGAGTCCACTGTTTTTGCGATCTGGTCTTCCAATACTGATGAGCCTCCGCCGCTCAGAGGTATTTGGATTACTAAGAAAGGAAATGTCACAGATCTATGGTCAAATCATCCTATGACGGATTCGATACTCTACCCTTGCATGTTTTTGCTTGGGGACGAGGGATATTCTAAAGACATACCATATATTAAGATAGCTAGAAAACCGAATAATGCTAAAGAAGATTTTGATAACGACAAATCGGAAACCGGTTCCATTGCTGAAAGTGATTGTGGGTCTGTTGATATTTATGGTGACGAACCTAGCCGTTCTCGTCCCAATCTATCGTTTAGAGCTTTTTATCGTTATCGCTTTGGAATTCGGTACCCGGAAAATGAAACTTACCATCATATTTGGAGTACTGGTGGCGGATTGGGACAAAAATTTGCTCTTGATATTGCTGCTCGAATTGATTCGCAAGTATTTGAATACTTACGTCAGCCAGATATGGATTTAAGATGTGAAGTTGTACCTGAACTATTAGACTATTTTGCTAAACATGCTGGCAAATCCTCCGCAAATAAAGTAGGACATGTAGTTCTCTTTAGAAGTTATATGCCTGGCTTTAGGGCATACTTTAAGAAAAATTATAAGTCAGCGTGCACGATTATTAATCGTAAACGCAAGCGAGGATGCGCCATGTTCATGTTTACGTTCACCTCCAATCCAAGCTGGCTTGAAATGAAAAAGGAACTTTACCCCAATGGTCAATCTTTGATTGATCGTCCTGATATTGTTATGCGTTTCTACGCGGACAAAGTTAGGGAGGTACATAAGGACTTGAATGAAAGACAAATATTTGGGAAGCAATTAGGGTACGCAGAAAGTATGGAGTTTCAGAAAAGGGGTGGTCCTCACTTCCACAGAGTGATGGCAACCGATATTCCCGCTATACCTGAAATTATTGAAGGATATATTTTTGCTCATATTCCGCCGCTACCAGATATAGATGATAAAAGTCCACGTGCCGAAGGTTTAAGACGCCTTCGAGGTCTTGTAATTAAACATCAGCTTCATGATTGTAAGCCTGATTATTGTGGGAAAAAGAATAAAAATGGGAAATGTTCTAAATTCTTCCCTTATGACTACTCGGACAAGACGATTCTTTATGACGATCAGCCAGCCGTCCATTATCGACCAAGTCCCGAGGACGGGGGCGAAACTGTATTGATACCGAAGGGTGGGGTGCTCACTGAGTATACCAATGCTCACGTGACGCCGTACAATCCGTTTATACTAATGAAGTATGAGACACACCACAATGTAGCGTATTGCTACGGTGAAAAGACTAATATGAAATATACTATGAAGTACCCACTAAAGGGACCCACCTTTCAATACATTCAAGTCCAAGGTGACATGGTCGATATTGACGAGCCTGCGCACTATGCACAGATGTATTACCGCTCTGCTAATGAAGCTTATGCAAGAATTCATTCGATGCCATATGTACGACTTTCCAATACAGTTTACGCGATGGAAATACACTTGCCAGGTTATCAAAACGTCGTTTTTAAGCAAAGTCAAGCTGCAGCAGTTGCTGCTGGACTACCAGGAAAATTACCTAAAACCATGCTCACTGAGTACTGGTCGCAATGGAAAGAAGAAAAGTCGTGGCAATTTATTAATAAAAAATGGACTCTTGTAGATGATGATTCAATAAAGACTACGCTTTATGAACACATGCCAGAAAATTATTGGTTTGATAAAGATGGAAAAATGTGGAAAAAAAGATTGCGAAAAAGGGATGTAATAGGACTGATTCATCCGAGACCATCTCCTCGGGATCAAGAGAGGTTTGCACTTTATATACTTCTCCGCCATTTTCCTGGCGATCCAGAGGCATTAAAGGACGTTAACGGAGTAATGTGCACAACATTTGTTGAGTCTGCCAGATTGAGAGGTCTACTTTCTGACGATTCTGTATGGGAAAGAACATTGGCGGAGGCCTCGCATTTCGGCACAGCCAGCGCAATGCGATACCTGTTTGTACAGGTTTTGGTCTTTGGAAATCCGAGCAATGCTCGCGAATTGTGGGAAAGATTTGTGGATCACATGTTCAGGCCAGTAGTGGGCAATGATCCAGATGGGATTGAAAGAAAGAGACGTATTGATCGGGTATTGGCCATCATAGAAGCACAGCTTTCGGACTATGGAATGTCAAACCAACAATTTGGACTGGATTCTCCATCCCCCGGGATGCGACAAGACGTAGATGAAGCACTGGATAACTTCTTCTTTGGAGACAAAGATGAAGATGACTTTGCAAGCGGTAAAAAGTTCACGATAAAGCTCAATGATGACCAAGAAAATGTTTGGACTACCGTTCAAAATGCCATCAACGGAACTTCATCCAACACTATCTTCGTAACAGGAGATGGTGGAACAGGAAAGACTTATCTATTTAATGCTATAATTTCACGCTTAAGAGACATGCGCATCCGTGTAATTGCTTCGGCATATACTGGCTGCGCAGCGACACTTCTGACTGGTGGTGCTACCGTTCATTCGGTTTTCAGATTTGGTATTAATATTGACGAAGATTACACCCCGTCAGTGTCAATGCAAAGCTTCCACGGAAAGCGTATTAGTGACAGTCAAGTTATCATTATTGATGAAGTTTCTATGCTTCCTAAGCATATGTTGGAGGCAATTGATCGAGTCTGTAAACAAATGTGTCCTCAAAATATGAATCATCTTCCATTCGGCGGAAAGGTTATAATTCTCAGCGGAGACTTCAAGCAATCACTTCCACTGGTTGCTGGAGGTGGGATGAGAGATCAAGTAAACGCTTGCATACAGTCTTCACAATTGTGGCCGCTTTTTAGAAATAATATAATTACGCTGAACATCAACATGCGCCAGGGACAAAATGAAATTCAGTTCACTGATTGGTTGCGAAGAATTGGAAATGGGGATTTTAATAAGGAAGTGGAGATTGAAAGTAAGAATTTAGTGGGTTCGCGCCAAGAATTGATGAATTTTATCTCTGACAATGGCCAAGCTCTTTCAAATCCGAAAGAGCTCATTCACAGACTTATCTTAGCGCCACATAATGACACAGTAAATGTGATCAATGAAGACATGCTAAAACTGATTAAGACCAAGGAAAAGATTTATTTCTCGACTGATGAATCAAACGTTGAGATGCCAATGGATTTTGATGAATGTGATAATGATGTTGAATCATTAAATCTTTTAAATCCTCCGTCAATACCACCACACCGGTTACACCTCAAAGAAGGGTGTATTATAATTCTTTTAAAGAATTTGGGAGTAAGTAGAGGGCTTGTGAACGGCACAAGAATGATTGTAAAAGGATTAGGGGATGATATTTTGAAGGTTGAGGTTGTAACCGGTTCTGTGGCTGGATCCGGAAATATTATTTGTCTTTCACGAGTTTGGTGCGATTATGAAGACAATAGACCAGATGGAGTTAAGTTCAGACGGTTGCAGTTTCCTGTTCGTCTTGCATATGCAATGACGATCATGAAGGCCCAAGGCCAGACTGCAACGCGAGTTGGACTCGACCTCACACATCAAGTGTTTGGTCATGGTAATTTATATACAGCTCTTTCGAGAGTTCGTACAGGTGATATGTTTAAAGTTTTCGCACCACATGTCAATGAAAACGATAAGACTAAGAATAAGATGATAAAGAATGTAGTCGCCGATGGCTTAGAATTCTTCTAATGCCTTATTGAACTTTACACGGACATGTTTCACAACGCTATGCCACTGGCCTGGACATAAATACCCAGAGCCTTCGCCAACGTTTGCTTTAAAGTCGCCAAATGGCGAAAATGTTACTTGATCTTAGCCTCTAAGACGCCTTTTGGCGTATGTATACTTGATCTATAGCCTCTCGGTCGCCGATGGCGGTAGGAATACTTGTAAATATTGTATATATTTTTGAAAAATAAAAAATACAAAAAAATTTTAAAAATTAAAAACCTAAAAATTTAAAAATTCCTAAAAAAATTACAAAAAAATTTCGTATCCCAACAAAAACAAAAAAATAAAAAAAATTTCTTAAGAGACAGTATTCTAAAGATAAAATTACAAAAACAGAAAAAAAATTCAAAAATTAAAAATCCTAAAAATGTAAAAATAAAATAAAAAATTATAAAAAAATTTCTTATCCGAAAAACATTTAACAATACAAAAAAATTTCTTATCCAAAAAATGGTGTACACGGTCTTCCACACCTGACAGGCCTCCCCGTGGCCGTACACCGGTAACTCCTGCTATAAAGGCTGTTGTGAGCTATGCAGTTGAGGCTAACTATAATAGTCACAACACTATTATGGAGTCAAAGTGGTCAACCCATAATAACCAACTCCGGTAACTTTGTCAAATTTACCCCTAAATTTTTACATAAAATATTTATAGACTCAGCTCGATAAGGGCTTTCAAATGATATATAATTTGCCTAACTTATCTTTTTTTTTGGAGAAATACTTTTTTGGACGAAAATTTTGGCAGAAAAAATCACGAAAATTTTTAAAAATTCATATCTTTTTTTAAATACCCTCTATTGCCTCATTTTAAAGTTCTATTCTATGTAGAAAAATCTGCTCTATCAGTGAAAAATACTTCCATTCTCAACCGCTATCGACAATCGTGAAAAATTTTCGAAAAACCGAAAATTTTTGAAATTTTTGAAAATCGACCCCTACGTCCCCAGCTTAGGAGTTACATGGATTTTTTTTCATTTTTAAAAATTTCTAATTTTAAGTATTATTTTATAAAAGAAACCCCTCCCAGAAATCCCAATCCTTTCTAAAGTTATGACCATTTATAAATTTTAAATATTTTCTATAAGGGGTACCCCTTTGGAATTTATCGGGGGTACAAAATTTTCGAATTTTAACTCAAAAATGTGTTTTATAGTAGTATTACACACGCTGAGTACGAATCCGATGTCGAAACAATTCTAAAAAATGTCTTGGGTTAATTAAAGTCTCAGAAACATTTCGGTCCCAGACAACTATTGGCCCTTATCTCACTCAGACTCAAGTGGAAACCCGATAAAGTATATATTTTTCGAGTGATTATAAATTGCTTTACAAGAATATGTGAGTATGTTTCACTAATCACGCTTCTTCAGCTACTCCACCTTAAGCACCCCCACCCGTGAATTTTTAAACCTCTATAACTTGGTCAAATTTGATCCAAGATTTTTACTAAAAATATTTTATGATTCAGCTCGATATGGGCTTTCGAATGATATATCATTTGCTCTATTTAGCTTTATTTTTGGAGAAATAATTTTTTGGCCGAAAATTTTGGCCGAAAAATTCTCCAAATTTTTTGAAAATTCATATCTTTTTTTAAATACCAACTATTTACTCATTTTAAAGTTATATTCTATGTAGAAAAATCTGCTCTATCAGAGAAAAATACTTCCATTCTCAACCGCTATCGACAATCCGGAAAAATTTTCGAAAAACCGAAAATTTTAGAAATTTTTAAAAATCGACCCCTACGTCCCCAGCTTAGGGGTTATGTGGATTTACTGCATCTCAAAAAATTTCTAATTTTTAGTATTATTTTATAAAACAAACCCGACCCAAAAATCTCAGTTACTTCCAAAGTTATGACCTTTTAAAAATTTCCAAATATGTTTCATAAGGGGTACCCCTTTGGAAAAAATCTGTGGTACAAAATTTTCGAATTCTGACTCAAAAAATGTGTTATATAGTGGATTAGCATGCGCTGAGTCTGAATCCGTTGTCGAAAAAATTCTAAAAAATTTTTCCGAGCTATTAGAGTCTCAAACACATCTCAGTCCGAGACCAATTTTTACAACTTTTTACCACTATCCGACTTAGACTCAAATGGAATCCGAACAAAGTATATATTTTTCTAACAATCACAAGACGCTATAAACGAATCTAAACACAACTAACGAACATCTCCAAGCAAAAAACGAAATCTAGCGTCCTTTTAAAGCCGCAGGCTTTCCACGCGCGTCCCTGGACGCGTCCCAAGCGATTCTCACCGGTACAGAAATGTAACCAAACGCTCCCCCCAGCGTAACCAAACCCAAAAGCTACACGCCCATTCAGCTACTCACCCTGCAGCTAGTTTTATTTATATAATTTTAACGGACACAATATATATTTAGGGTTTTTCCTATGCTGAGTGCTTAGTCTTTTTAAAAATATAATTTTTGATCTCATGAATAAATGACACGCATTTTAAAATTTTTTTGGCTTAATTATTGGGTGATTAATTGGATATTTTTGGTAACTTGTCTAGTTTAGAGGTACCTGCCCCATTTATTCGCAAGGAGTAGGCCTATGAGAAGGAGTGAGGCATTGCTAGGTTTTGGGCTATTTCTTAAGGAAAATGGCAACCGTTAACTTCAGAAAAACGCGTGACACAAGCTTCTCCGAAGCCAAACAGGATCCCCATAATCGACCAAGAACACCCCCTGGCAGGATTTTGAGCTTGCGAATAAATGGGGTCCGACGCTCTAGACAAGCTCCTAATTATTTTTTGGTTTATTTTTAATTTCATTTTTTAGTCTAAAAAATTTTTAAAGCTATTGCCTATTTAAATGGATGCGTCTTTTGATCAATTTGGAGGTTATGGATGGGGAGAACAATCTGGAGGAGGTGGAGGAGGACAAGATTTTAACATTCCTACACCATTTCAAAAAAGCCACATAACTGATAAAATTCCAATCCCAGCAATTGTTGAAGATTTGTTGACAATGTCTAATGATGAGGAAAAGTATGTAATTGGTGGATACTCGTTCAATACGGTTTGGTTAAATTTTTAAAGGGGTTTTTGTGGGGAATTTTCTCCGTGGATTTAGGTTGGTGTAGTTGGATAGTTTTTGGACATCAACTCGGAGGGGTCGTGGTTCGAACTCGTTTGGGTGTTTTATTTTTTAGACAAGTTTAGTTGCCTAGAAAAAGTCAATTGGACCTTCTAAAGGCATTAAAATGTTCGGTTCAAAATTTTATAAGGTTCAGATTTAGTTGGATAATTTTTACTATCAGCTTATGAGGGGTCATGGTTCGAACCCGCTGTGGTAGTTTATTTAATTAAAAGGTGATTTGTTTCTTGGCTTAACAAGTTTAGGAAAATTTTAAAATTTATTACAAGTTTTGTCGAAAATTTGGTGTAGTTGGATAGTTTTAGGTTATTAACTCTGAGGGGTCTTGGTTCGAACCCCGTTGGGTAAAAACTTTTTTAAAGTTAAAGTCAATTGTTTAATTGATTAAAGAAGTCATTTTAACCTTCTAAAGTTTCCTCAAAAATTTTTAAACGCAATATTAATTAAATTTAGGTCAAAATTATGGGCAGGATTGTGAGTGTGTTTACCGATTCAAATCAATGTACTACCTACGAAATTTGTGATGGAATGGCTGATGATCCACGCGTAGCTAAACGATTTACTGTTATTCGTTATGGAGGAACTGATTTGGTTTTTTTTTAATTTTTCGTTTTTTCTAATTTTTTGAAAAAGTTGTCATGTCTCGGAACTCGATTTAGACAGACAATCTGTCATTCGAAGAGCTCTACGAGAAGAGTGTGAGTCGATCGACACCAAATTGGGCCCTGTTATTTAAGGAGTTGAAATGACTGGGTATATAAATTTTCTTAACTAGCAAGGAAACCGGCCGATCTCTGGCTTAAAATTTAGTACATAAACAAAAATTATACAATCGTGTAAAGAAAGGCGATATTCTATTGTCATTTTTTCTCGGATTTTTTCCTTTGACCCCTAAATAAAGAAGGGGTTTCAGACTTTTGGGGCGGTTAAGTCACCCTTGTTTTTCCAATCAGAGAGAGAGAGAGTTATTCTCTGCTCTACACAATGGTATTTTTTACAATTTTTGGACTTAACTTTGTCCATTTAAGTAGATTTTGTTGATTTAAATGTCATTCGAGATCTGCTCCTTGAGCCCCTTCGAATATATGTTTGAATCGAAGCCCGGGACACATGACAGAATTTTCCCAAAAATTTTTTTTAAATTTAGCAACCAAATATGGAGCAAGTCTTTTCTGAGGGCCAGACAGTTCAGGCGGTTGGAAAACTTCGACTGGTTTATTTTTAATTAAAAATTTTTAAGTTTATTATTTTTTAAAGTTTAATAACCGCCTCAGTCTTGTCAGTTTTCACATTCGGGATGTTTCAATGGAGGAAGTTGAAATTTATAAAATGGAGTGTAAACTTGCCAAGTATTACTTTTCTAAGGTTTGACAATTTTTATTTAATTTCTTTGAAGGGGAGGAAAAATTTTTTTGGAAGATTTAGGGTTAGAAATGTTTTGTTTAATTTGAGTGGTAATTAAGCGATTATTCCTAGCTTGTCGACTGGTTTATTTTTGGCATCATTCAACCGGACTTTTTTTTCTGACTTGGAACTCAACCCGGCTTTCTCATGCAGACCTATCCCTGCTTCATACCCAGGCTTGTAGCCAGGATTTTTTTTCGGGGGGGGGGGGGGGGGGGGCCAAGGGGGGAAAACGTATCCCCCTGGCTACGGGCCTATTCATACCCCTTCCTTGTCGACCCTTTTCCTGTCGACCCTTCTCTGCTTCATAAATTTTTTTATAGTTGGTTAGATTTTGTGAGAGAATTTGTTTCTGATAAAATGAAGTCCCTTTGCTTTTTTAAATTTTTAAGAAAAATTTTAATCAAAAAAAAATTATTTTTCCCTAAATTTTCTAACAGAATTTACCTGAAAATTCCCACGGATTAGACGACACAATTTTCCGCAATGCACAAACTTTGCCTCGTCCAGGAATATCTTCTCAAGCAACAGCAACAACTCCAAGTCGTTCAACTACAACTATGTCAAGTTCAATCACTCCAAGCCGTCAACAACAACCATCAAAACAATATGCTAATTTGTCACAACAACAAGCAAAGGTTTTTTTAATTTTTGGTTGAAGGAAATAATTTTTTCAATTCTTAGATAATGGATTTTATTAAACGATTTGGAGATGCAAATAAAGGTTTGTGGGGAAAAATATTTTTTTGGTTTTTTAGTTATAACGGTTCCTTATTTTTAAATCGTTTCCTTTCCTTCTATTCGGGTGGGGGCTAACTCAAGGAATACTAACTCAAGGAACAGACAAATCAAGGAACGATCAACTCATGGAATAATTTTTTTTTGAAGAATCTGAATTTTTCAAAAAATTTTTCAATTCTGTTTTCTGAAGTATTTTATTTTGTTTTTAATTCTTACTTTTTTTAAATATTCAGATTTTTCGAAAAATTCCGATTTTTAAATTATCCTATGAGTTGGTCGTTTCTTGATTTGTCTGTTCCTTGAGTTAGCCCGACACGTCTATTCAACCACTTCAAAAAATTGAATCGGGGATCCTGCTGGCAAAAAAAAACAACAACAAAATTTTCTGATTTTCGTGAAATTTTGGGAATTTTTAAGGGGAGATTTTGTCATCGATTGGACGGGTTAAGAAGGATATCGAGGGAATTGAACGAATTATGAAGGATATCAATAAAAAAAAAATTCTTAAACGTCTTTATAAAGTTTCCCTTTTTTCACTGATTTTTAAAATTAAAAAAAAAATTTTTTTCAAAAAAAATTTAGATGGAAGAGGTGTCCACGTAGAACAAATTCGTTCATCAATTAAACCTGGACAGAATTTTATGACTGATATTCAATTTTTGTTGGATGAAGGAAAAATTTATACAACTTTGGATGACGACCATTTTTCGATTATTGATGATGTTTGTTGAGGATTTTTGAGGAAAAATTTTTTGGAATTTATTTAGTTTAAGAGAATCTCTCGTTCGCCTTAATTTATTTTTAAAAAGGATATAAAATTTGACAGAAAAAAAATTTTTTTTGGTTTAATTTTGAAAGGATTTGTTTATTTCCTTATATTTCTTACTCATTTTTAAGCTAAGGTGACTAATTAAATTAATAAATTTTAATTGAAAGGGGGGGGGGGGGTGTCGTTTCCCTGGGGATATAAAGCGCCGAAATACCAAACAGCCGTAAACCATGTCTGTCATTTCGACTATTTTTAATGTCTAGAATTTCGACTTTCGTGTGTAGTTGACGCCTTTTTGGTGGTTCTTTTACTCCAACTCTGTCGCAGAGTTTGAATGTCAGCGAGGGTCAACGACTTTTCAGATTTATTGATTATTCCTCTGATAGTAGTTCCTCTTTTAGCCATTTTAAATTTTTAATTTGCTGGGAAATTTTAAATTAAATTTGTACAATTTTGGCATAATGTACATTTATTTTAGAGACACTAAAGAAGACATAGAAAGGAAGTTGACTGTTTTTCTTTTCTTTTTTCAAATTCCAGTTTGCATTATTTCTTTCTTTTTCGTTAGTTTTTTGTTTTTTAGAGATTTAAAAAATTTTTTTCAAAAATGATATTATACTGCTATACCATTCTACTAGTGCCTATGATAAGATGAAATGGATGAGCGATGGTTCTTGCTTGAATGATGGTTCTCGTTTGTTGGCGATAGATTCTGATTTTTGTTTAAATGATGAATGCTTTCCAGTTGTTGTGAGGTTTATTTTCTAAATTTTTGGGGGTTTTGAAATACCGGATCAGGTTTTGTAGGGGTTTTGTCCGTTTGGGGTTTTGTAGGAGTTTTGTCTGCATGGACATGCATTCCTTGGACACGTATCAGGGCGGGTCGGGTTAACCGAAACCTGGTCTTTTCGTCTCGAAAAGGATGATTGAAGATAGGTCTGAAACATTGCTTTCAAAGAAATTTTTGTAAAAGAAAGCTGTCTTTTCGACCTTCCATAATTTTAAAGGAAAAATCTGGTTTTCTGACATCACCGAACCTATCCATTTTTCTAACCCGACCCTGATATGTGTATTTCTGAAAATGCAACGATTTGGCGGTTTAACGTGCGGATGAATATTCTAGATTTATTAGGTATTTATTGGGTCAATCAATTTATTTTTCTGAATAAGTTGAGCAGGGCACACTCCCTCCATTGCACAATCATGTAAATGTAGACGGGACTAATTCTCAAACAGATTATAAAAGCGTTCATGTCTGAAGGCAAAATTTTGTATGGCATTTTCTAGAGATGTCCGAGACTCTTGGTCTTGGTCTTGGAACCAAGACTTTTCTTGGTTTTTTTTCGGTCTTGGTCTTGGTCTTGGGGTGTTTGTCTTGGTCTTGTCTTGGTTTTATTTTTTGGTCTTGGTTTTTTGGCCTTTTTGGACCTAGTGCTTGGCCATCCAAAATCCTCAAAATTTTCGCCTGCGGCGCAGAAAATGGAAGAAATCTGGCTTCTTGAGCTCCAAAATTCAAAAAATTTTCGCCTGCGGCGCTAAAAATGTGAATTCTTTTGGCCTACGGCGTTCCAAAATTTTCAAAATTTTTGCCTGCGGCGCAGGAAAAGGAAGATTTTTGGCTTCTTTGCTTTCATAATCCTCAAAATTCTCGCCTGCGGCGCTAAATCCCACGGCTATCCCTCTTAATCTTTTGATATCACTAATATCCCGTTAATCCACCCAAACCCTCTGAAATAATAACCTAGTTTATTGATTTTCCAGAATAAATTCCCCGAAATTCTTTGAATTTCGCATAAATTTTTCGAAATCATAGATAATTGTGCTGAAGTTGACTGTGATCGTATCAAAATAACAAAAAATAAACCAAAAATTTGACCTATGGGATTTAAAAATTTGGTCTTGATTTTTTGTCTTGAGTCTTGGAGTTTTGGTCTTGGTCTTGTGTCTTGGTCTTGGAAAAAATTTTGTCTTGGGTCTTGAGTCTTGGAAAAATTTCGGTCTCGGACATCTCTAGCATTTTCCCCCAACCACTCTCTTCAACCCGATTACCTATTTAACTGTTATTTGTAGTCTACTTGACTGTTTTGCATATAAGTCAGCAAAAACTGATTTTGGGCAACCCACAAGTACTATTTCTAAATTAAATTTAATTGGTACGTCCCACTTTGTCGTTAGCTAATTTCTCTCAGTTTACCTTAAACCCAACCTTAAACTCCTCTTATTAAATAACCTTAACTTTGGATGGGTTTCGGAAGCAAAAAACCGTTTTTTAATCACTGCGACGAAATGGGCGAAAAAAGTAGCCAACGACAAAGTGTCCTGTCCTAACTTGGTAATGAAATAGTATTAGAGAAACAGAAAAACCATTCTTATTCAAATTTAAAAATGGCTTCCTTTTCTGCTTTAAGTTTTCGATTTTCTGTTTTTGAGATTGTGCTACCTTTCACCTGATTTTTTAAATTAATTTGTTCTTTTTCAGATTCATTTATTAAATTTTTCTTCACCTCAATTTATTCAATTGTGTTAAGAAGGTGGATCTGAATCATGGCAATGATGTTGTTTCTACTCTTGTGAATCCAACAAGGTTTAGTTTAAAATTTGGTGGTTGGGCTTCCAAACAGCTTTGGGGTTTTTACTTAGATTTTGTTGAAAATGCTCTATATATTGGGGTGAAGTTTGGTGCCCTTAATAAGTTTATTCCTCCGTTTCACTAGTTATTGAAAGCTCGCTCAGCCAATGAGGAACCTTTCAATGAAATAAGGGGATAGGTTAGGCATGGCGTCGATGGTTGAGCTTTTTTACGCTGGTGCTTACTTGGCTCGGGAGCAGGCCCGTAGCCGGGGGGGGGGGTGAGGGGGGGAATTCCCCCCCCCCCCCGAAATGGGAAAAAGGAAAAAATTTGGGGAAGGGCTGGGGCAAAAAAAGTGAATTTTTTTGGCCTACGGCCTCTAAAATTCTCAAAATTTTCGCCTGCGGCGCTGAAAATAAAAATTTTTGGCGCCTTCGGCGCCAAAAATTTGGCGCAGAAAAAATTTTCCCTTCTTGGCCCCCCCCCCCCCCCCCGAAAAAAATCCTGGCTACGGGCCTGCTCGGGAGGCAAAGAAGTGGCGGTTTTCGTTCTAGGATTATGTTGAATTTTGCTGACTTTCTGTCCTTCTAACAAGGGAACATTTCGAACTGTGAGTAAAAAGTTCGAAATAAAAGTTATACCATCGTGTAGAGCATCGTCGAAAACCTTTATGGTTTCCGGCTTTTTCGGCTCCGACCCCCATTTCGAAAAGTTATAGGTCTTCAAAGTTTTCGACTTTTGGAGCGGTTGAGTCGCCCTCACTTTTCTTATTATTTGTCTTACCAAAGAGAAAAAATCCTTTTCTCCATTTTTCCTTTCTTCTTCTTTTCCCATGTCGGTTAAAGAAAGAGAAAAAGAGGAGAGGAAAGAAAAGGAAAAGAGGCATGTCTGCCATTTCCTCTTTCCTTTTTAATTGACATTAGCTGCAAGGCAGAGGTGCCTCTTTAGTTTTCTTTTTCTCTCCTCCTTTTCTCTTTCTTTAACTAATATTGAAAAAGAAAAGGAAAGGAAAAAAGGAGGATGGGAGTCTTATTTTTCTCCTAATAAAAGAAAACTCTCTCTTTGTGAGGGCGACTCAACCGCTCCAAAAGTCGAAAACTTTGAAGACCTATAACTTTTCGAAATGGGGGTCGGAGCCGAAAAAGCCGGAAACCATAAAGGTTTTCGACGATGCTCTACACGATGGTATAACTTTTATTTCGAACTTTTTACTCACAGTTCGAAATGTTCCCTTGTAAGATTTTGTTTACTTCAATTTAAGGTTGTCAGTTCTGAACCGAACCAATGATTTTTCGGTTTAGTTTCGGATATCCGAAGATTTTCCAAGAACCAACAACCCTACTTCCATTTATATTTTCATTTAAAAAGTCTCTATTTTTTACTCATTTCTTTATTTAGGAGTGACTTGTGTGAAAGTTTTGGACTGTATTTCAACCAACCATTGGAAGTGTGTGGCTGCAGATGGTATTTTTCGCAAGTTTAATTTTTTCATTAATTAGCTAACTTAAAAAAGGGAACTTATGCAGTTTGGGTACAAAACTGCATAAGTTCCTAAAAAAGGATGGCGCTACTTTAGAAAATGCGCCTCTGAACTTTATGCGTTCTTTCAAAGTATAAACGTCCCTGAAAAAGTATAAGCTAGCAGTAGAGATCGAGACGGGTCCATTAAGGTTTTTAATTATTCCCACAAATTTCCACAGGCACTGAAAATGGAAGGAATCTGGTTTCTTGGCCTTCTAAAATCTCAGAATTTTGCTTGCGGTATGAAACGGTAGTTCTAATGGAAGGCTATAGAGGGCTTAGGAGTAATTAAAAGTGTATTTAGGAGATTAACAAATATCGAGGACTCTGAGGATTAATTAGTTTTGGGTCATTCAGATTCTGGGTTTGTGATTTGTGATGAATATTGAGGGATTTGGTCAGCCTAAGAGGATCTGGACTGATTCTCTGATGGGACGCATATTCTTTTTCTAGAACATATACTCTAGGGTCTCGCTTATACTTTTTTGTGATACACATTTACTCTGATGGGAACTTATGAAATTCTCAAACTTTGTTGGAACGTATAAATGGGCAATAGTTAAGTTTGTGTTTCCCCTTTTTTTCTTTCGGTTGTAGTGTACCGAGGTAAAAGTTCTGAACGTGACATGTAATTCGATTCGTCTCGACGAGCTGAGTCGAACGGTACCACTCAATTTCAGGAAATGATTCTGGACCGAGTTATTATTTGCATATTCGAATTTTTCACCCCAAAATCGACCTTTCTCCCCCTATGGTTTTTCAATTTTTCGGGGCCTATAACTCGGTCCAGAATCATTTCCTGAAATTGTGAGTGGTACCTTCTACTCAGTTCGTCGAGACGAATCGAATGACATTCCACGTTCCGAACTTTACTTCGGTACACCATACTACAGCCGAAGAAAAAAGGGGAAACTCAAACCTAACTATTACCCATAAATGTTCATGGAACGCATGTCCAAAAGTAGAGCCGTGTGTCCGGCTTTGACCTGCCTGGACCGTGTTTTGAATTCCTTTAGTTGTATCGAAAAATATTAAAATTGAATTATTGAAGTTTATAAACACTAATTTTATTTAATTTCCAATTTCAATTTCTGAAATGTCAAAAGCAAAATCTGCCGGACAGCTCGCTGCTATCAACCGTGATTGTTAATTCAGATGGGCATAATTTTAAACATAATTTTAAACAAATTATTAAGTAGTTAACCCCCAGGGTACGTTTTAAAAGCAGTAAGTTCAAATTCAACTATGGAGACAAAGACGCCTATGTTAGAAGTAGCCTATTAGAAGTAGCCTATGTTAGTTTATTTAATTTCCAATTTCAATTTCTGAAATGTCAAAAGCAAAATCTGCCGGACAGCTCGCTGCTATCAACCGTGATTGTTAATTCAAATTCCCATTTTGCAATATTTTAAAAACTGTTTTAGGTTCTATTATAGTTTCAGATTGTTGGGCAGCCTATGGTTGAAAAAAAATTACTGGGTTAGCGAAATTCACACTAAGTAAATTTCAATAAGGGGCAGCACACAAACACAATTGAATCAATGGCGATTCAAATAGCACCTTCATATTAATAATTGTAATGGACCGTCTGGGGCGGTTGCAATTAGATTAAATCATTGCATATGCATTATAGGGGTTCTAATGGGGGCAGCACAAAGCCGCGTTCGGTGGGTACAGCCCAAGTAGGCGCGCGGCCAAGTAGGCGCAAAGCCATAACTTGCTTCAAGATTTCCGAATCTTAACAAATTTAGTATTAAACGATTCCTCTCGAGCTAAAGAGATTGATACCAAAGTTGATAAGGAACAGAAATTTTGAAGGTATTTATGGCTTTGCGCCTACATGGCCGTGCGCCTACTTGGGCGTCCCGCGTTCGGTATTTAGGGCCGCGTTCGCTCCGGAAGTAAAAAATAAACAGGTCTATAGTATATAAAAAAGACAAATCATCCGATCAAGGGCTAAGTCTCAACAGATCGCAGCGAAGAGCTGCTCTACTGGATACAACCCCCTGACCAGTATTCAGGTTTTATATAAAAACCTATATAAAAACCCCTATTGTCTAAAGGTCCGGGCAATAAATGGTCCAGCACTAATGGTCCACAATTTATTGCTTAAAGAAAATGTCAAAAATACATGAATACAAGAATGCGGAGCAGCCGAAAAAAGGGGGAAACACAAACCTAACTATTACCCATAAATGTTCATGGAACGCATGTCCAAAAGTAGAGCCGTGTGTCCGGCTTTGACCTGCCTGGACCGTGTTTTGAATTCCTTGAGTTGTATCGAATATTAAAAGTGAATTATTGAAGTTTACAAACACTAATTTTATTTAATTTCCAATTTCAATTTCTGAAATGTCAAAAGCAAAATCTGCCGGACAGCTCGCTGCTATCAACCGTGATTGTTAATTGATGGGCATAATTTTAAACAAATTAAGTAGTTAACCCCCACGTTTTAAAATCAGTAAGCTCAAATTCAACTATGGAGACAAAGACGCCTATTAGAAGTAGGCATTTGGTTTGCTCGTCCGGGCAATAAATGTTCCAGCACTAATGGTCCACACAATTGAGCATTTAATTTTAAACATAATTTTAAAATTTTTGTTAACCCCGTTTTAAAAGCAGTCTCATTCAACTGAGACAGACGCCTATTAGGCATTTGGTCGCGGTTTGATCGCGATTGGTTATATTTTTGCTTGGGTAAAGAGTAAAAAATAAACAGGTCAATAGTATATAAAAAAGACAAATCATCCGATCAAGGGCTAAGTCTCAACAGATCGCAGCGAAGAGCTGCTCTACTGGATACAACCCCCTGACCAGTATTCAAGTCGTATACAAGTGATTTTGCGCCCCGACGTTACACCTGCACGAGGAGTGCTAAGCTTTTAGCAACCAACTACCAATTATAGTAGAAGGAAAATGCCAGATACTGGGGCTTGTACTACCACAAAAAGTGGCATACATTTTGCCTTCCGACACCGGAGAGCGATATATATTGCTATCATGACTGGGCGGGATTCTGACTTAGAGGCGTTCAGTCATAATCCCTCAGATGGTAGCTTCGCGCCATTGGCCTATCGACCAAGCACATGAACCAAATGTCTGAACCTGCGGTTCCTCTCGTACTAAGCAGGATTACCATCATAGCAACAAGTATTTAGTAGGGTAAAACTAACCTGTCTCACGACGGTCTAAACCCAGCTCACGTTCCTTTATCGAGATTCAAGCGTTAAGTATTTTTCAGCTGGGAATTTTGTCAAATCCCATTCATGTTAATATATTACTGCAAAGCTGCCCCCAGGTCAACACCAAATCCGCGAAAATTTGAATCGTCTGACTGCCCATGACCAAGTTTATCCGTTAAATCATCATTAGAACACTTTAAAACGACGACAAATCGATTTAAAACGGTTGAAAATAGAAGTACAGTTGAGTCTGCAGATTGTAGCATAAACGTGTTGATTGGACGATTAGAATTTACATAAGAAGGCACCAAGTAACCCGGAAGGACTTGAAATCTGCTACGTCGAGAATTATTTATATTCCTATACATTTTTCCTTTCCATTTCCTCAGCAACAGCCACTTTATTTTCCATTTCCGCCAGCACTCAGCCACTTTTACAATTGTACTCAACAAACAACCACTTTTATAATAATATGAGTCGAGGCGAAAAGAGAAATGGACCAAATGCAACCCCAAGCTATGCGCCATCATGAGAAAAATAAATGGAAAGAGAATTAAGCAAGAAAGAAAACAAAAAGTGGTCGTAGAATTGGTAAAAGTGGCTGTTTATATATAGTAAAAGTGTTTGCTTTAATAGTAGTTATTTAATAGTAGTAAAATTTGGACCCCTTTGCGCAGAGGAGCTTTGACAGTAATATTAAAAACAACAAAGACCAATTTATTAAAGAATGCAGTGAAAAATTTGGAATTAAAATTGAAATAACCCCAAGGGACGGTTGACCTAAGTCTAGGATATGTTAAATAATCTCTGTAGAATTAGTAAAAGTAGTTGTTTAAATAGTAACGGTGGTTGCTTTATGTTATTTAATAGTAGTCTTAAAATTTGGGATGACCCCTCTGCACAGGGGAGCTTTGACAGTAATATTAAAAACAACACTGAAGCCGAAGAAACTTATAATTTAGGGGGACGATTTTCACTACGCAATTTTGGTCTTTCTCAATGTATACTTTCACTTCCATTCGGAGGAAAATTAAACAAAAATTTAATTTCTCCAATGCAAGGTGCTCACTCTCCGCGAGATGCTCACTCTCCACTAAGATGCTCACTCTCCGCGAGCATTACGGGCATCACCCATTGTAGAGATGTTCCAACACTATGGCTAATGAATCATATTTGGCAATGATTATCCCGTGGCAGCCTGGGTGTTTATAACAAAAATGGCATTGTCTTGGAACACCTTTTTCAGCCTGAGACCCCTAGAGGAACAGTTGTTCGAAATTTATTCATTCCATAGTGTTCAACCCAGGTCACAGCTCAACCTAAGTCATAAAGACGGATAGACGGATAGTCTCCCAAAAAAGTAGAAATTTGTTCCAGCCCAAGTAAAGAAATGGTAAGTCCCCGGTTCCATTAACCACTAAAACCTATAAAATGTTTCCGATAATGTTTCAGAAAAATCAAAAATTCAAATATTTACCCTAATTTAAATTCAAAAATTACAGCTCTGCTAATGTGGAACAGCCCGGGTAATTCCAGCTTTTAAAGTATTTTCCTAATTTGCCCTATGTCATTCTCTTATTTGCCCTATGTTTTTCTCTTATGATTATTAAATTTGCTTTCTTTTTCAAATTTTAAATCATCCCCGCGGAACAAACCTTTCACGCTCACTTTGTACAAATTTCCCTATATTTTTCTACCCTCTACTCTAGAAACCCACCCGCCCACTTTCTCTTTGTTTTTGTGTCTGCTTTTTTTCTTTGCCTTTTTAAATTCTTCACACCTCGTACATTCTTTTCTCTCCGCGGTAAGAATATGAAGCAAGCAGAGAAGAAAAAAATAAATAATGCATTTTTTCCTCTTCAGTATATTCAACACCCCCCAAAGACGCAAATTTTGACTGACTAACTCCACTTATTTGTTAAAGTAAAGTCATCTAATCTTGGATGCGCCCCAATTATTCGCCAATAAATAGACACATAATTTTTTTTATTTTATTTAAAAGAAAATTTTTTGAAAAAAAATCAAAATGAAGTGGATCATACAGTCGGAGCTTGATTGTACGCACTTCTAAACCCTTGGCTGTAAGTAGACCTTTTTGCTCCCCCTCCGAAACAGAATTTTAAAAAGCAAACAGCGAAAAGATAAAAAAGGGAAAAAGCGTGAAAGGCGAAACTCGAAATTTCGCTTTTCGAATTCGAAACTCGAAATTTCGCTTTTCGAATTCGAAACTCGAAATTTCGCTTTTCGAATTTCGCACCCCTCTTGTGAACGCATAACCTAGATCCGACTGCCTTCAAAATTTCGAAAAAAAATATTTTTAAAAATTTATTTTTCAACATTTTTAGGTCCTTTTGGCTATTTTTGAGTAAACACTTGTTCCTCCTCCACTAATTCTTCCTCCACTTTCTTCAGAAATTTTTCTTTTATAATTTTTATTTTTAACTTCTGTTTGTGCTGTTGTAGACTCTTCAAAATTATTTAATTTAACATTTTTATTGCTGGTTTGTTGTTCTGTATAGTAGAGGTTGTATGCGAGAAAAGTACATTCATGGGCGATTATATGTTCCTGGAAAATATTTAAAGAATTAATTTTTTTGAGGGAAAATTTTTTAGATACATAGGGCAATTTGTCCATTTAAGAAATTTAGCTGTTATGGACATTTTGAGAATTTTATCCCTTTTGGACATTTTTAGAAAATGTAGCCTTCTGAACCTTTTGAGAATTTTAATTATAATGGGCATTTTGAGTAATTTAGAGTTTCTGGACGTTTTGAAAATTTTGGGTATATTTGACGTTTTAAGATAAGTATTTAGCCATTGTGTACTTTTTGAGAAATTAAACCTTCTGGACGCTTTGAGTAATTTAACCCTTTTGGACGGACTAGAGACAACTCACACCAACGGCTATTTATCCCCCTTTTAGTTTACCCTCCCCAAAAATTTTTTTACTACCTGATATTTTTTCTCCCCAAATATTTGTTGTCCACATTCACAGCACAGTCTACTCTTCATTTCAGAATCCCTCACTCTGACGTTGTCATATCTTCTTTGGGCAGTTACAAATTTATTATTTCTGTTATTAAAAGCTTCTCTTTTTGTTGTTGGTGAATTATTAAATAATGTTGATTTTCTCTTTTCATTAGTAAAATCCCGTTGCATTTTTTCTTTTTTGGTTAAAAAAATTTCTCTAAAATTTTTTTAAATTGAGGTAGAATTATAAAAAATTTTTGGCGTTCTAAGAAAAAAAATTTTGCGCACACCCCCAAAAATTTAAAAAGGACAGAAAATAATCCAGCATATAATGGAGAGTCTTGATATAACGACAACGCCCTTTGGACGAATGTGACGTGAGATCGAACGTTAAATGAGGCCATTAATACACACCCCTCAAGACTGAATTGAGGGGACGTTGGAAAGAGTGGACCTCTTTGGGCCAAAGTTTTTACTGACGTTAGACGGAAGGTGGGTAATATCAAGCGCCGAATCAGGCAAAAACACCCCCCACCTTCCCGACCGAATTGAAGTGATTTTGGAAAGAAAGTGATAAGTCGTTATATTGAGATTCCAACTGTTAATAAATAAAAAATAAAAGAAAAAAAATAAATTTTTCGTTATTTAAGCAACGAATTTCTTAAAAATCAAAAATTTTAAATTAAATTTTATTAAAAAAATTATTTATTTAGGCAAATATTCATTTCTAATAAGCTCCAAAGCTTTAGAAACTTGTCTCTCAGTTTCAGAATATTCCCATAAAGAACAAAAAACTACATTACTTTGTAGTATTCTTTCTGAATTTGATAATTGACTTGCCAATCTTTCCATTGCCTTTAAAAAAGGAGAGGATTATTTTTTATTTAAGAAGGATTATTTTTTAGTTAAACCCTATTAAGTCTCAATCACTCTCTCTATTACAACACCCTGGAGTAATAGAGAGAGTGATTTTTAATAACGTAAGAAAGAGTGACGTAAGAAAGGGAGGGTGGAGGGGAGGCTATTTTAAAGGGGTACTAAAAAGGGCTACTAAAGGGGGTGGTTAGGAGGGGGCTATTTTTGTATTTTGTGGACATTTTGAGTTCTGGGCATCTTGGTTGTTGGACGATTTGAATTAGAAGGGAGCGTCATTATGGGGAGTTCCATGTATTCATGTTGGTTAAGAACCTTAATGGAAGCTCACTATACTGACATCTCTCACTCAGGCCGTTTGTTGACTTTAGAAAGAGAGTAACCAATGTATAACAGATAAATCGTCGTTATGTAGAGGTTTCCCCATTCAAAGCTGAATTTTGCGGATTGTCCGCAAATTTTTTGCGGATAAATAAAAATTTTTCGGAAGCGTCACCATAGAGAGATTCCCCACTATTTCTAAAAAATTTTACATTTTCCTTCGAAACATTATCCCTCGCCACAATTCGTTCAATAGCTTCATTTTTAGGCACAAAAGTACACCAAACTTGATTTAAATATTTCCCCCATCCAGCCTCCAAAAGCAAAGCTGCATCAATTACAACAATTTCTCTCTCAGATTTTTTAATGATTTCTTTTACACGTTCAAAAGTTATTGGCCAAACAATGTTGTTTAAACGTTGTAATTTTTGCTTTAAAGTAGAAATTTTTTTTGCGGACAAAAATTTTTTTGCGGATTGTCCGCAAATTTTTTTGCGGACAAAAATTTTTGTGGACAAAAAATTTTTTTGCGGACAAAATAATTTTAAAATCGGTTTGAAAAATTAAATTTTTTGAGACAGAATTTATAAAAAATTTCGATTACCCCAGTATTAAAAAACGAAATCCGAAAAGAAATCCGCAAATTTTGTCCGCAAAAAAATTAAAAAATTCTCAAAAAATTTTTACAAAAAATCCAAACCTTATCTTCAAAAACCAATTCTCCAAGCTTTTTTCTGTCAATATTTCCATTAACCAAAATATCAAGTCCAAATTCTTCTGCAAGTTTATTTCGTAATTCTTCGCTTTCAGAATATATTTTATGAACTAATTGGTCACATTCAATTACCTAGAAAATAAAAATTTTTCTTTTGAGGCTTGGAAAAATAAATTTTTATGATAGGTTTTGGCTTTAAAAATTGAACTTTTAGAGGGAAATAATTTGAGGAAATTTTTTCATCGTATAAAAATCAGAAAAAAATCAGAAAACATAAAATCCGCAATAAAAAAAATTTCCCCAAGAAAATCCGCAAATTGTTTTGCGGACAGAATACTTTAAAAATAATTCGGAAAGGATTTTCTACGAGGAAAAAATTTAGAAAAAATTTTCCAACATCGAAGCTCTCAAGAAAATGAAATGCGAAAAATCCGCAAATTTTGTCCGCTAATATTTTGCGGACAAAAAAATTTTTTTGCGGATAAAATTTTTTTGTGGACAAAATAATTTCAAAAAAAAAAAACCTCGCATCCTTGAGAAGCCAAATATTTAGCAATGTGTGTTTTTCCAGAAGCTATACCTCCAGTCAATCCAATTAAATAGTGTTTATTCGAAATGATTTCGTCTGGAAAATCTTTAGGTTCCCTCAAAATACTTCCCAACATTTCCCTTCTTTTTGCGCTTGAACTTAATTTAATTTCATGTAAAATTTTGTCATTTAATTGTTCATTTCCAAGCAATTTAATTGGATGAATTTTTAGTGGCCTCAAACCTTTCTCCTAAAAATTGGGAAAATTTTTTGTGGGGATCTAGTTTAGTTTATGAGTCCCTCAGGCTGGAAATAAAATTTACCACTTTGGCTTTCAACCTTTGGAATTGGGTTCTGAAAATTGCTATGTATGGGGCAGAGATTGGCCGGGTTGGGATAAAAATATCGGGCCAGGTTTCGAGTCGAAAAAAAATCCAGGTATAGGGTAACCCGACCCACCCCAGGTTCGGGACATATAGTAGCTAGTCGACCCTAGATCAAGATAGGTATATCTTTATTTTTTTTCAGCGCCGCAGACGAAAATTTTGAGAAGTTTGGAGGATGTAGGCAAAAAATTATCACTTTCTTGATCATCCTTCTCCTATTTTTCCCCCTTTCCTAGATTTCGGGAGAGAGGGGGCTTCAGCACCACTAGCTACATCCTCGACTCAGACCGAACCTGCATAGGTTTATGACACAAAAAATCACTAGGGAACCCTCTAAAGAAAACCAAAAATATTATAATTTCAAAGGACACAAAAATAATAAAAGCCAAAAAAAAATTTTCAGAAATTTCCAAAAAAAATTCTAGACCCTTAAAAATTAAAAAAAAAACCTTTCTTTTATCATTAACAGCTTCTCCCCCTTTCAAAGTTTCATCACTAACAACAATAGCATCATATCCATTATCTTCAATTGACGGTCCAAAAGCATCATAAATTGGAACAGTAATGCAATTTACATTTTCTGATATGTCCTTTACAAAATTTTCTACATTGGCACAGCGTGTTTGAATTGGTTCCATTAATTCGTACAAGACTTTTTCTGAAGAAAAAAAATTTTTTTATTTGAGTAAGGAAGAGAAATTTAACCTATAAAACGCTTAATAGATGGCAGGGATGCTACGTATTGAGAAAAAGTCGGGCCGGGTTTTTCAAAATTTTCTTTGGAATTTTTTTTCAAAAAAAATTTTTTTCACCACCTACAGGTTTCAACAGATTGTACGTGATGAAAAAAATCCCCTAGACAGAAAAGACGCAGGATCGATATTTTCTCTTTTTGGCCCATAACCCAAACCTGCTCGGAAACCCAAAAATCTGTCTACAATTAACAAAGTTATGGGCCATGCATGGAATGTATAGGGTAATTTTTAGAGATGTCCTAGACACTTGGTCTTGATTCAAGACTTTTCTTGGGGTTAATTTGGTTTTGGGGTGTATTCTGGCCTCGAATCTTGGAAAATTTTCTGTTTTGGACAACTCTACTAATTCTGAGGGTTGTCGGCTCGAACTCGAAACGACCTGAGAAATTTTTTGTTTTGGTTTTGGAAATTTTCTTATGAATCCTTTTCAAAAAGTTTTTTTTCACCACGTACGGGTGGTGAAAAATTCCATTTTATGGCACCTGTTACGGGCCATAAATGGAACGTAGACTAGGGGATAATTTTTCGGTTCGATTCTGAAGATTCGAAGAGTATTCCACGTTCCATATATGTATGCCCGTAACAGGGGTGGGATTTCTTCCAAAAAACATAAAATAACAAACAAACTTTTAATCATGTCTCCATCAGTAACTCCACAAGTAATCTTTCTTGAACGATAAACAGCCTCGGAAAGTAATAGTTTATGACCTTATTAAAAAATTTTAAAAATTAAAAAAATCAAAAATAGCTTCCATCAGAATAGTTCGAACCCATGATCCTTTACTCACTTAAACCCATCACAAACCCAGTTAAAACCGTATAAGAAAAAAATTATGTGCATTAGCAGCGTTCGAAAAACGAACACATGGCCAGCAAAATCCAACAGTATCCCACTTAACCAAAAAGCTCATTTCATTAGATTACTTTGCAAAGGAATCAAATCAACTTTCCACAAAAAAATAATTTTTGCACCCACAGGATTCGAACCCACGTCCCCAACCTAATAAAACCGAAAGTATCCCACTTAACCAAAAAATATTTTTTAGTAATTAAAAATTAAAAAAACCATTATGTAATTTATCAAAAGCACCACCCAAAACTACATGTCTAAAAGGCTTTTCTATAAAATCAAATGGAGCTTTGATTAAATTAAACTTGGTTGAACAGTTTAATTTAACTTCGTTGAAAATTGGAAATGGTGGCTGGTCTGGATCTTTAATCTGAAAATTAAAAAAAAATTTTTTTAAAGCTAAGGGTTCCACCAAGAATCGCAAAAGACTCAATTTTGTTGGAAAATAAAAAAATTTTCCATGGCAGGATTCGAACCTGCGACCCGGTATCCACTAAATTCAAGCAGTATCCAACTTAACCATAACCTAACATAAAGTAAATAAATTGGGGTTGGGGTCATAAGGGCGCGGGGCCATTAGGGCGCCAGCACTAATAACTGGCACTTAGGCGAAACCGAAATTTATGAAAATTTTCTCAAATTTCTTTAACATCATTGACTACCTCCTCCAGAAATTTCAGAATTTTTCATCGAATATTTCTGAAGTTATAGTCGATAAACCGCGAAAAATTAGGGTTTTTTCGGAAAATAAACATTTTTGGCCACAATTTCCGAAATTCTTGATCAAAAATTCTGAAACTTTTGGAGAACGTAGATAAAGGCATGAGAGTTATTATTGCAAAGTTTTATCTTTTTTGATAAGCAACTCACTGTTTTATAAGCTCGCGCCCTAGTGGCCCCGCGCCCTAATGGCCCAGTCCCAATAAATTGTACACAGAAGAAACGAACTCACAACCTCTTACTTAAAATCAAGAATTCATCAACTTAGTAACTACAATGGTAATTCACCCTAAAATTTATTCAGTAAACCAGGGGTATGCCGAAATAAAATTTAAAAAGCAAGAGACAAAAGTTATAATTTAGAAAACGACTGGCGAAACTCCAATGGCAAAAACTTGATGAAAGGTCAACCACACTATTATACCTATATATCAAAATAGAAAATTCCCCCCTAATTCCACCCCCCATCCAAAAAATCCCCTTAAAATTGAAAAAATTCCAAACCTTATCATAAAAAACCCTGTCAACTTGCACCGTTTTTCTATCCATTAAAACACGAAAATCAACTTCAGATTTAATACAAGCAGCACTCAAGTAAATTGCAGGCAATAATTCTTCAAATGATTCAGATTCTTCCAAATGAACATAAAGTTTTTGGGCAACTTTTGAGGCTGCTAATTCCAATAAACGTTGTAATTTGCGTTTAACATTGTCTGTATTTCCTCGAATTATTAATAAACCAATGTTTACTGGCACAACCATTAAAAAAATTTTTTTTGTCTAGAAAAAACAAATTTATTTGCGGACAAAATTTGCGGAGTCCGCAAAAATTTTTTTATGTCCGCAATTTTTTGCGGACAAAATATTTATCCGCAAAAAATATGCGCATTAAAACGGTTGTCCGCAAAAATTTGCAGAAACAATTTTTTGAGTCCGCAAAAATTTTTGCGGACACAGAAAATGTTTGTCCGCAAATTCACCAACAATTTCCTTTCAAAATACATATACTACACAACTAAAAAATATAATTTAAAAATAAATTTAAAGAAAATTTGTTTTATGAAAAATGCAACAAATAAAAAAATTTTTTCAAATCAAATTTTTATTTTTAAAAATTAAAAAAAACAGAATTTGTTAATATTTGTATAAAGAAGAAAAAACGGATACAACACAAAAAGTCAAAATTCCCTAAGTAAATTTTATGGTTAATTGTCCACTAAAGGAGTCGACCTTCTGGGTTGATCCCAGAAAGAATAAAAAATTTTTTTTGAAAAATTCACAAGGTTCAAAATTTTTGCGGACAACATTTGCGGAATCCGCAAGAAATTTTTTCGTTTTTTGCGGACTGCGCAAATGTTTATCCGCAAAAAACTTAAACTTTATTCAGATATATTGCCCGACTCTACAACTACATTTCATTTTTAAACTAATAATACAAGGCTTGATTTAACGAAGAAAAATAATTTGCGGATTCCGCAAAAAATTAACTGCAAAAACAAAATTCAGAAAAAAAGCCAAATTAATTTTAAAACTAATTTTAAAAATCCAGCCTTTACACTACAGAAAGAGGAAAAAATATTTTACAAAAATTTGAAAGGAATTTTCTTAATAAAATAAAAAATCAATTTAATCTTACCCCCATTGGGTCAAATCAGGAAAAAAATTTTTTTACAAAAGTCAAAAAACAAAAAAAAAATAAATGTTCCCCTTAAGTTAGTCCAAAAAATGATTGGACTCTGGCCTACAGTTTTTAGTAGTTCAATGAACAGCATAAATTTTCAGATTCATAAACCTTAGGATCGGACTTTGATTTTTGGGCTCGAAATATGACTCGAACGGCCCGGTTCGATTTGATAAAAACGAGGTCCTAAAAAATAACCCGAACGTCGGTCAGGTTCGAAAACAACAACCCTACTCACAAACTCTTATATGTAAAACTCATAAACTGTGTGCCAGAACCCAATAATTGTTAATTAGTCTAAAAAAAATTTTTTTTTCATAAAAATTTAAATATATATATTTTTTGTTCAAAACCGCTTCAATTAACCATAAAAGACCATAAGATTGTCAAATAAACCTTCAACAGGTCCTTAAATTTTTTTAAACTATTCCTTGGCATCAACAGCATTAAAATTCTTTCTCTTACCCCTAATTGTGTTTATTGGATGTCGAACAAATGAACTTGAAAAAAGGAAAATTTTTTTTAATAAAAAATGGGTACTTTTCATTATGGCACCACACACAAATGTTTAAAAATGGTCAATATGGACAAAATATATGTCATCCGAAAGAGCTCGTCGAGCTAACAACAAGTCGAATAATACGAAAATCAGCCTTCAGTCTCAATTTTAGCCAAAATAAAAATCTCAAAATTGTCAAAGTAAGCTCATTAGAGTAATTTTGCTTAAAATTTTGTTTAAAAGCTTTGGTGTCATTCAACTCAGCTCGACGAACTCTTTGAAATGTGGCGCCATAAAGGAAAAGTACCAAAAAATGATTAAGAAGCGTAATAAAGATAGGGGTGCTTAGGAACTGTTTTCGTAATTGTTAGTGTGAGCCCACCCTAGAAGATTAAATCCAAATATTTGGGCGGGTAAAGGTGAATCAAGATCAGTATTACTTTGGCCTGCTCCCTCTTGCCTTATCTGACCTTGATCCATCAACAAAACCTCCCCTTCCCCAAACTCAAAAAAATTTAAAAAATTCAAACCGTAAAGAAAACCGTGACTTTTTCTTTTGCTCCAAATCATTATTATTAGAAAAAGTAATATTTGCAGAACCACCACCACCACCAGGTTGACTTGAAGACGAAGGCGGTAGAAATATTTCTTGACGAATTCTTTCATCAACAGAGCTTCCACCTCCTCCAATTTCTCTAACTCCATTAATTCCCTCAACATGTTTAACCGAAACTTTTCTTGTAAATTTTGCAGGGATTTTGCCTTGAAAAAAAAATTTTTTTTTTTGAAAAAAATTCAAAAAAATTAAAAAAGAAAACCTGGCTCTTCTGAAACTCCTCGACTATTAGAAATTGATGAACGTGGACGGGTTTTGAAAGAACTATTACTTCCTGTTAGAGAACGTCTTTCACTTGCTTGAGCAGCGATTGAGGCACTACAACAGGCCTAAAAATTAAATAAAAATCCGCAAATATGTAAAAAAATCCGCAAAACTTGTCCGCAAATATTTCTACAGAACATTTTTACGGACTTTTTTAAAATAAAAAGTTGTCCGCAATTATTTTTGCGGATTTTCTATACCAAGAAATTGTCCGGAAAAAGTTTTTGCGGACAAAATTTGCGGATTTTTTTTGAAAAAAAGTTGTCCGCAAATATATTTGCGGACAACATTTGCAAATTTCTTTGAACCGAAAAAATTGTCCGCAAATATTTTTGCGGACAAAATTTGCGGATTTTTTAAATGAAAAAATTTGTCTGCAAATATATTTGCGGACTTTTTTCATTAAAAAAATCCGCAAAATTTGTCCGCAAAAAATTTGCTGACGTCCGCAAATATTTTGACAGAGAATTCTTGCGGATTATTTTGAAAAAAAGAGTTATCCGCAAATATTTTTGCGGACAAAATCTGCAAATTTTTTAAATCGAAAAATTGCCGCAAATATATATTTGCGGACTTTTTAAAATAAAAAATAAACAAAATCAAAAACCATTGTTGAAGCATTCTCAGCATCTTCCCCATTAATATTAACTCCATGTACTGATTCAATAACACCCACATGACATCCACTTGACCAAATTGTGTGAACACTCTGTTGAAAAATTGAAAAAAAAATTTTTAAAAATTAAAAAAAAAATACTCGATTGTCATAATTATATTGTGAACCAGCAATTGCCTGAATTGAAGCATCCTCTGTATTTGGCTTGTCTGTTAGACTAACCAAACCTTTAAAAAATAAGAAAAAATCATTTTTAGGTACCCTGTGAGACTGATAAAATCATTTCACTTATAATGAGAGGTACATTAAATAGGAGGTATCGCTCTGACATTCCCCAACCCATGGCTAACCAACTTAAAAATGTACATTAAATAGAGGTTACCTAGTAATGGGTGTATTTAAAAATGGGGTTCGACTGGATTGTAAAAAATCCGCAAGTTTAGTCCGCAAAATATTTGCGGATTTTATTTTAACAAAATGCGGATTTAAATTATCGGATTTTATTTTTCTGCAAGACTAACCAAAGACTAACCCTCAACATTATCTTCATTTTGAGACTAAAAATAAAACCACAAAAGTTCCCTCCCCCTTAAAAAAATTCCTAGAACCCACACCCATCAAAATAGAAATAAATTTTTATTTACCAAAAGAAGCAATACTTTGTCGACGTTGATGAAAAGATGATTTACTTGTTGTTTTTGTTGTACTACTATTTTCTCTATTATTATTATTCACATTTTTATTTCCTTCAGAAGTCAAAACAATTTTTTCTTCTTCATCTCTAAAGGTAGAATTCCCTCCAACATTATCTTCATTTTGAGAAGTTCCTCCACCTCCCCCACCACCACAGGCTCCATTACGACATAAAGATAAAGGAACAACTCCGTAAACATAAGCTAACATTATTGGAACACCAACACCTTAAAAATAAAAATTTTTTAAAAATCCGCAAGTTTTGTCCGCAAAAAATTTGCGGACTTTTTTTGCATAAAAAATCCGCAAGTTTTGTCCGCAAAATATTTGCGGATTTTTTTGTATAAAAATCCGCAAATTTTGTCCGCAAAATATTTGCGGACTTTTTTTTTCATAAAAAATCCGCAAGTTTTGTCCGCAAAATATTTGCGGACTTTTTTTTTCATAAAAAATCCGCAAGTTTTGTCCGCAAAATATTTGCGGATTTTATTTATCAGTATTTTATTTCCTTATAAAAAATATCCAAAAATTTTAAAAAACATACCAACAGTCATAACAGCTAAAACTGGTGAAATTACCAATGAACCAACAACACTTAAAGCAGTAGCCTTAAAAATAAAAAAATTATTTTGAAGGAAAAATTTTCTTTCTAAAGGTTTCCAAGTCTTTAAAACATTTATAGATAAAAAAGAAAAAGATTTTTCCCAACCGGATTCGAACCTTCACCCTATAAAAAATAAAATATGAAACACAACCCACTACACCACAAAAACATAAAAACGTTAATTTAAGGTTAACGGATCTTGGCAACTCCCCTGCTATCTGAATATGATATCCCAACCAAAATTTTAAGTATCCGGATTTCCAGACCCGTAAACTCTAATAGTAGACCCATGAATCCCCTGAATAATTCGTCATATTTGCCCAATACAATTTAAAAAAAAATTGAAAAAATTACCAATTGCCTTTTAGTTCTAGATAAATTAGAAAATCGTTGATATGTCTTCCTAAAATTAAAAAAAAATTTTTTAATACAAAAATTCAAAAAAACCTTCCAATAAATATAGGAACACCACAAATAATGCCTGGAACAGCCAATCCAGCAATTAAAGCAATTCCTAAAGGCGCTCCAATTAAAGTACCAATTTGCCATAAAAGCTTCTTTTTTCGTGTCCAAGGCTTTTTTCCCCAAAATGTACAGCCTGTTGGGCTTGAAAAGAAACAGATTTAAAAGAAAACATTTTTTTGGATTTTAGTCGATTCTGACTAGTATAAATCCTGACTGTCTACAAATTAAGATATTTTTTTGGTGGGCCACGGTTTTTTGGGGTGGGGGGAGCTGACACACACTCTACTATACTAGAATATATACCAGAGGTGGGTCGGAACAGTCAAAGGTGATGGAAATCGAAAGAGCCGGAAATCGGAAATGACTTAAAAGCGGAACTCGGAAGGAAACCTGCTATATAACCTTTGCTATATAACCCCCAATACGAGAAACAGCTAAATTTTAAGTTACTTTTTTAAAGTTTAGCTGTCTGTTGAATGCAGGAGCTATTTTTCTATCCAAAATTTGACACATGGACACGCATTTAATAAGGTTGTTCACAACCGGTTAGTTTTATCTTGTGGCGACTCAAATGTTTTTGACACCTCTCTACTTAAACCGACACAGAAAAGATTATCGAAAATAAGCCCTAGGCGTTTACCCAACTACATGATCAAATTTTCCAACCTCAAGGGAGGTTATCATAATGAGGCCTAATAATATTGTATTTAATTTAAAAAAAAACCTCAAATAATGTAGCTCATTAATTTGTTTTAAACAAAGCCAACAAAATTCAGCATTGCACAAAGCACATTGCATCTAAATTCGAAAAATAAAAATTTTAGAAAAATCGAAAATGTATACATGATTACAAGAACCATCGTTCATCTTTAGAAAAAAATTTTTTTTCAAAAAAAGTAAAAGATAAACCTTTGTTATTAACGCTCCACAACGAGGACAAGCTTTCATTTCATCTGCAGAAAAATAAAAAGTTAAAGAAATAAATCTTTGTGAAGTAAAAATTCTTTCCAAAAGGTTTCCAAGGCTTTAAAGCATTTTTAGATAAATAACAAAAAAGTTTTCCCGAAGGGGTTCGAACCTTAAACCTATAACCCAAAAAATCGTAAACACAACCCACTACTCCACATGAACTACAATTGGGCCGGGTCCTGCGACATCCTTCCCTGGCCGGGGAAAACTGTTTCGAGGACCATCCAGGAGGGAAACTATTTTTGAAAAATTTTTTTCCTGATCTAGCCTGATCATGAACGGTCCAGAACCACCCAAAGAAATAAATCCAGAAGCCCGACTTGTGAAAATCTCCAAACCCCTGACTTTTTGCTAACAATAAGCCCAGGACATCCCTTCCATTATCCACAAAAATAAACAAAAAAAAAACCTCCAGAAATAACAAAATTTCCACCACGTGTAGACTCAACAAGATTATTATTATTGTTAGTAGGTAAAGACGAACGAAGAGACGAAACTAACGGAGAATTAAAAAACGATCTCGATCTAGCTTGATCACAAGTTTGGTTTGGATGCCAATAACTTTTACAATGACTAGAAAAAAATTTAAAAAAATTTTCCTTAAAAATTAAAAAAAATACTAGCAAAACATTGTAGTACAACGTTCACATTTTAATTGGGGGCAGGCAGCACAAGAAGTTGCTATAACAGCATAACTAGAAAAGAAAAAATTTTCTTTAAAGAAAAAAATTTGGCTCTGGTCCAGTTTATGAGTCCAATGCAAAATTGGGCACTTTATCGATATCATGCCCCTACCCCCTAGTTTGAGTCACAAATTTTCCTAAAAACGTGCATAATGGTCAGACTTTGTATGAGAGTCAAACTAGGGGCAGGGAGTAACCATAAAGTACTTCAAATTATGAATCTGATTGTGAACTACAGATCGGGCTGGCAGGGTCGTACGAAAAATCGGGATCAATATCTCGAAAAAAATCTCGATTCTCCAAAAGTCAAGATCTCGAATCTCTGACCGATCTCTGATCTAATCTGAAAACAAAAATTCATTGAACTCATAAACTAGACCCGAGCAGAAATTTCCATAAAATTTCAAAAAAATATATACGTGCAATCCGGAGCTGGACACCAACGAGTATCTGGATCTATACTCAAAATACGACGTAAAGAATATAATTCAAAGCGTTCCAGCATTTCGGGTTGATGAGAAAGTAAATTGTAAATATCGCTAATTTGAAGAGAGACTGGGCATTCTGGGCATCTGTTTGAAGAGAAAAAATGTTAAAATTAAGGAAAATTCTTTAAAAAATCTTCCCACACCTCTAATAAGAAAGAAAAAGACTCAAGCAAAAAATTGCCCTCGAAGGGGTTCGAACCTACAACCCAACAAATACAAGATCGGAAACGTAAACCACTAAACCATAAGGTATAAAAAATTAAATTTCGTAAGAGATTAATTTTCCCAAAGGTTCCCAAGCTGTTAAAACACCGATATAGACAAAAGAAAAAGAATTCGTACAAAAGGATTCAAACCCTCGACCCAATACTTCCAAAACCACCCACACAACCAACTACACCACAAACTCATTGTAAGAAATAAAATAAATTTACGATATGTTTGTTCTGCTTTCTGCTATTTCAACACAAATAAACTGAAAAAAAAAATTTCAAAAAATTTTTCAAAAAAAATAAAAAAACCTTAACAAGGCAGCCTTTACAAAAAATATGTGCACAAGCTTTAAATCGATAAAAATTTTGTGCAGATTGTCTAATACAACAAATTGGGCATTCCTGTTTCATGCATGATTTAATTCCTGATGTATTGCTTTGAGCTGATCCGGCAGAAAATAATGATTCTGATGGACCCTAAAAATTTGAAAAAAAAAGAGTTAATTGTAAGTCTTTTTAAAGTCAGAAAGCCGTTACTTTCCCCAAAAATCAAAAGTTAAAGAAAAAAATTGGTTCGTTAAAAAAATTATTTTGCGGACAAAAAATGCGGACAAATGTATTTTATGACATAATTCCAAGTTGGAATTCTCAAGGGAGAAAGGCAAAAGGTAGACAAGAAATATCAATTAATGTAAGATAATTAATGTAAAATAAGCCTATTATCCCCGGTACCTCTTTAAATCGTCCTTAATCATTCCAAATTCCCTTTTACTGACCCGACCCAAGACACAGATTTTTCCCGACCTGAAACTCAATCCGAAGAAACTACGACCCATCTTTCCTCAACCCGGCCTATTCCTGATTCAAACAGTAAATCAATTTTCGATCAGTCAAAAAATTTTTTGCGGACGAAAAAATGCGGATTTCTTGTCTAAAATCCTTACCCAAATCCCTTATAAAAAATTTAAGAAACCGAATTTGAAGAAGCCGCCATACTAACACCACTTTTAATTGAAAGTTTATCTGCCGGAGCAGCCGAATTTTGATTTTCCGTCACATTTCCATTTTCCTTATTGAATTCATTGGAGATTGAATTTTCCATTTTTCCACCACTGTTTAAAGGGACATCACCAACAGACAACGCTTTTTCCTCTTTTTGATGATTTTCATTTCCAAATTTTTCAGAAACTGTCAATTTTCCACTTAAACTTTTGGTTGATTTATTGATATTTTTGTATTCTGGTATTTTTATTTGAGGGTGGTGGGAGGATGCGGTTGGTGTTGTTGTTGAGGAGGTTATGCTGTGACTACGAACATTTTTTCTTCAAAAAATTTGAAAATTAAGTGAGGAAAATTTTTGGGTATTGGAAAATTTTTAAAATCTCTCAAGGTCCAGGAGAGAGTCGAAACAAATTTAAAAGGTGGAAGACCAAATGTGAGACGTGAAAGACAAAACTGCCCTTCCCACCCTGTCATGAAACAAAACTAAAAATAGATCCAAGTTCCAATGACGGCACGGAGACTATATATCCCCACTAGGGATCTAGCCGACATAAAAATAAACTGGCGAGTTCAGGACTTCACAACCATTGTTTGGAAGCTCGCAGAAAAATTCGAACGTATTTACGAGGCACGAGCAAATTTCTAATAGTTCACCACCCAAAAACGACGGGGAATTCCCATTTTAGGAATTAGGGTTGGCTAGATCTCTGACGCCACAATGAATAGACATGGTATTCAGAATGGGATTTTATGTCCCTTTTCCCCAGCCCCTTATCAATTAAAAAAACCTAAACAATTCTTCAGAAGTATTATCCAAATCAGAACTTGTTGGCGAAGCCGTAATATTATTCAAAAAAGTAATTAGACCCAAACGGCCTCGTTCAAAACGTGAAGGTTGTTGATTTAAACTTTTCTTTTTGTGTTTACTACTGTTTAAATATTCTTCCATGTCAGTTTTAGTTGGTGTAGATTCCTGGAAATTCATAATTTTAACTAGGGTCAGTCCGCGACACCCTAATTTCTCTGGCCAAGTCCAGAGACGATTTTAGGTCATACCCTAACCTCGATATTCCCTGAGATTCCCGACGGTGGATGGAATAATTTTAAATATTCCAGGAACAGTTGAAGTCAGGCACGTTGGCAGGGGAAGAGGTTAATGGTTCGCTAAGGTCATCCCTTAGCGAAGCCACACACACTCCCACACTTTTTACCTCGCCTTTACGGTAATGCTCAGGGTCTGAGAATAACGTAGACATCATCGAATAGTAGGAGTCAAGGACAGACACCCAAGTTGAGTGACTTTGGATCCCGAAATAAACTTAAGATTAACCCCAGATTCCCTAGCTTCCCCAATTTTCCGGTCCCCAGCCGACTGATTTTTAGGTCATTCCTCAATGCCATCCCTAACCTGCTATTCACCGACAACCCAGTTCTCCTCGACGGGTCGGAGACAAACTCCAGATAAGTTCGCGGTATGACTCGCGGACTCGTTAAACTTCCAGTAAGTGTTGTAGACAGGCACGGACAGGGGAAGGGAATCAGTGCCTAGGCCAGGCGAGAAAGGTGGTCCCATAAACGCTCCAATATTCCAGGAAAAACCCAGGCCCAGAAAAAACGCAAAAAGGCCAAAAAATGCCTGGGACTGGACTGTGGGCACAGGGAAATCTCTTGGCCCTTTTAAATTTCTTGGCCCAGACCCAGCTCGATCTCTAGTAACAAAAAAAGTAAACCCCAAAGGACACCCAAAATTCAAAAATAAACCTCTTTCACCTCTTTAACTTCCCTCAAATTACTCACCATATTCGTGTTAGCCATCTTGTTAGTATTCCCTTCCAATCGATCAGACAATTTTCTTTTGCTATTTTGACCAGAATTTAACAACAACGCTTGGCTTTCATCAGTATTAGAAACACTACTATTCTCAATACATTCAACCACAATTCCCAAGTTTTTATTACACTTTGTTGTTGTGCTACTGCAAGTGTTACTATTCACATTCATTTGAAATTTATTTTTCCTTTTTAAACTAAAAAATAAAAGAAAAGTAAATGACTAACATTAAGAACACTTTAAAAATAAATTGAAAAAAATTTTTTTAATTTACCGATAAAATCAATCAATAAACATACAAAAATCAACACAAAATAGGCACAAAATTGAAAAAAAATGGCTAGCCATATTTTGCCAAATACACATTTTGCCAATACAGGTAAAAATTTGCATTTTGTCAACACATCCTTATTGACAAAATGCAAGGTTTTAGCCGTATTGGCAAAATGTGGTGTTGGCAGAATGTGCAGACACGAGTAAGGCACAAAATAAAAATAAAATGCTAACCATATTTTGCCAAATACACATTTTGCCAATACGGCTAAAACCCTCGTTTTGTCAACACACCCTTATTGACAAAATGCGGGATTTTAGCCGTATTGGCAAAATGTGTTTTGGCAGAATATGGGACAAGAGTAAAGGTAAGGTAGAGAATTTTAATGTGCAGTGATTTTAGTAGAAAAAAACAAAAACAGCCTTCGAAAATTTTTTTTCCTTCACCTTAAAGGAAAAGAACACTTTCTCTCTTTACCATGGCAATAGTATAGGAGAAAATGGAAGGAAAAAAGTAAGCCCTTATATTTTGCCAAACCCACATTCTGCCAATAAGACTAAAACAACACGTTTTGCCAATATGATTCTAAGGCAGTGTTGGCAAAATGTGTCTTTTTAGCCTTATTGGCAGAATATGGATTGGCAAAATATGGTGACTAGGAAAATAAAGAAAGTACAAACAAGAGTATTGTCTACTTTAATTGTCAACTCCCCAATTAGTGTCAAAATTGCAATTCTAATGAGACGATATCATCGATATCACGTCCACATCCCTCTATATCCCTTAATCCCCCAATACCCTGATATCATTTTTAACCCAACCAAATCCCTCGATATTTTTGCTTCGAGAAATTCACTAACCCCTCTAATTTTTAAAAACGTGAAAATGCAGATTATTTCCCTGGACCTTTGGTCGTTCCTTGATTTGGTAAGACCGTGACTCATCGGGGAAATTATGTCTCTCTTCAAGGCGCCTATGTTAATGACCACTCTCTCGTTTGTAAAAGACGCAGAAAAATGTGGACATTTGGGAATAAAGCAGGCAATGAGACGCCTTGAAGAGACACACAATTTCCCGTAAAAGAAGAGAAAAAAGATTGAAAACTTTGGTGCTGACACGCTCGCGTCAACGGGATGGCCCATTGGTTGCTTTTTATTTCCCTTTTTTGCCTTTCCAATGCCCAATATTTCCAACAAGGGGGAGCTTAATTTAAAAATTATACGCCCATTTTCGTCCATATAAGTTCTTATACATATGATACCGCCGAGCTATCGCTTCGATCAAGATAGAATTCGGGACGATTTGATATGGTTCAACTTAGCTCGTCGAATTTACGAGCCAAAAATCTTCGTCACGATTTTTGCGAATCCTGAATCGGGTCGGCGCGATCCCTAGAGGGAACTTGTATGATTTGTGTATACGCCCCTTTTTCTTTTTCTCATAAATCTATCACATTAAAGCACGCCTCTTTTTATTCACTTTTTCTACCTTTTTCTTTTTAACTCATTCAATTCGCATTTGTCTTGTTAAATTTATTTTAGGTTTAGCAAACTCAAAATTGACCATCCTCACAATATGGAATCATCAACAACTGTTGAAGAGAATGCATCTTCTGATGCATCTCCCGACTCAAGAACTGAAGATATAGAGAGATGTATTACTTCCTTAGTTCATGCCTGTACATGTCAGGATGTAGATTGTCGTTTTGGAATGTGTTTCAAAATGAAGAGGGTTATTGCGCACACAAAGGCGTGCAAAAGACGACAAGTTGTTGGGGCAGATTGTGCTGTGTGTAAACAATTGATTGCTCTTTGTTGTTGTCATGCAAAGCATTGTGTACAGGCAAAATGCCAGGTGCTGTCTTTTACACAATTTGAAGTTTTTAAGACCCTCAAAGAAGGTCGCCTGATCCTAGTTGTCATGGAGTTGATCTTTTGTGGTGTTGACATTTTGGGTTGATTTCTCATGTACGGTTTTCCTACTACGGTTATGGGGGTACATCTTATTTTTAAGGATACACCTCATTATAAAATAGATTCGGTACTTATTGGTTATCCCAAAGTAGTTTTTGCGGACATTTTATGCGGACTCATTTTTGCATGGAATGGTCAAAGGTTCTTCCTCGATTTTCTCAATTTTCCCTGTGATCTTATTGAATGAAGCCACAAGGAAAATTGAGTGAAATCGAGGAAGGAAGAACCTTCTTGCTTTGTTGGGCGGAAGAAGCTTTGACCATTCCGTGCAAAAATGGGTCCGCAAAGCTACTTTGGGATAACCAATAAGTACCATAGATTCTCAGTAGATGTAAAATTCGAATTAAATTTTTTAAAATTAAATTTAATCAAAATATTTTTAAGGTTCCATTTTGCCAACAAATTCGACAAAAAATGCAACAATCTCAAAATCGTCAAGCTGAAGGAATGGTGCAAGGAATGATGGAATTACAAATTTCAGAAGGTGATGGAATAGATGGAAGTGGAGTTGGTAAGGGATCTATTCCTTCAAGCATTACATCAACATCACAAGGAGGTGAACATCAATTGGGGGAGGGTAGATTGGGGGTACAAACTCCTTTACAACTTTTTCTTATGCAAGGTTCTTCACAAATGCAACAACAACATATGGGTGAAGGAATTACAAACCAACAAGTTGTGCCACCATGTATTCGACAACTACTAGCACTGTCACATCGTATGGGGAATTTGAATTTTTGACTAAAATTTTTTCAATTTCGGTGTGCCAGAAGACATATGCCCTAAAGACCTTTTGACCCAAAAGACCAACTTTTAAAAGGGAATATCGAGGGATTTGGAGGAATTAAGTGGATATCGTTGGATTATTTAAGGGGGTAGAGTTATAGTGCCTGAATTATGGTACACACCAACCAGAGGTGGGTCGAAATTCCAATTTCCATAAAAAAATTGATTTCTGATTTTCGACACCTCTGACTGTTCCAACCCACCTCTGTCTCACAATGCCGCACCATTGTATATGTCCAACAGAGAAAAATACTCAATTTGTATCTTTACTTTTTTAGATTATTTTGACAAGTTTAAGAATGATGACAAGTTTAAGAATGATGCAGGTCCGGAAGAATGATGCAGTTTTGGAAGAAGGAATGATTTTTGTTTGATAAATTTAAAAAATGATTTTTCTTTTATTTTTCTCATAAAGATGGTCCATTCTAATGGATGGATCGATAAAATTCAATTTTGTACCCCTTCTCTTTTTATTAAAATGATCAGACTTAAAAAATGAACATATTACAAACCTTAAACTATGTCCATTATAATTGGCATTATAAGGGGTTGGCATTATCCTCTATTGGCAGCATTATATGGGGGGGGGGGCAAAAAAAGAATTAATAATTAATCAGTGGTATATTTTAAAACATCGACACAAGCAGAAGACGACAAAACATCGACTCAGCCAAAATGTGACAATAAGCCTAAGTCTTTAAAAGATCGACAAGGCCTAAAGAGTCCAAAAGTCGATATTTGATAATTTCCCAATGGGCCAGTTATTCTGATTTTTGTTTTGATTAAATAAAATTTCGACTGTTATTGTAATACAGTCTGAATCTCGATAAGACATCTCGCTCGGAACAGAGAGAGATAGAGAGAGGAAAGGCGTAAATGGGGTAGTGATGTTTGAGAGTCAAAGAAAAGTCGAGATCGGGACTCTCGAAAAGCACAAAAATGTGGGTAGACGTAGTATCGAGACTCTCGACTTTAAAAACGACTAGTAAACAAAGAGAATGAAGATAGATTTTTTTCCTTTGCCTTTATTAAAAATTTATATATTTTATTCTATGGATGTTGGGGGTGGTTTGCACTGTATTGAATCGAAATGAACTGCTAGACGATCAAAACTATAATTAAATTTAAATTTTACTGGCAGAATTTTTAATGTTTTTACCTTAAAACATCGTTACGACGAAATTCAACAATCTGAATTAATAGAAAATTAAATCCACCGATATCCCTCCTATCAACTCCCCAATATCCCTCAATATCCACAGATGTCTTAAAGTCTCAATCTACCGAATCGACCACTATCAATCCCTAACCCATTAGAGTCTGAAAATTTCTACTTTTTTAACCTTAGATTTTCTATACTTAGTGGCAACCTAAGGAAAAACTATGAAACCCCGTCATTTGAACAATCAAAAAAACTGACCGAATCTCGAAATAGTTCACATATTTTTTGCTTAAAAATAAATTTTTTGATCAAAATGGTAAATTACTCTCTATTTACCTTGTCCTCCATTTGAATTAAATTTGCTGAACGACAACTTTCATAATGACAAGCAGCTAAGCATTGGGATGGACTGGAAAAAATTAATATTAAAAAATGCCCTTAAAAGTCGGGTCATCCAAAGTTCGCAAATATTTTTGTCCGCAAATTTGACTGTCCGCAAAAAATTTTTTATCCGCAAATTTTCGTCCGCAAATTCATTGTCCGCAAAATTTTTTGTCCGCAAAATTTTTTCCGTCCGCAATACTTAGTCCGCAAATGTCCAACAACCACAATCATATAGAAACGACTTACGTATCAACCAACAATCGTTTCAATAGCCTAGCACCATTAAACACAGTCTGATACAAAGCAGAAAACCGGCATTGCCCCACTGCTGGATATTCAAATAAATTTCCGTTTAGCAGACTTTCTCTTGTTCCCCCTTCAGTATAATTTAAGGTAGCATTGAATTCTGTTGGTTCTGTTGTTATATTATTTATTGTTGTTAGAGTTGAATTAATTAAAGATGAATTATTAATAGCTGTTGTTCCTGTTGGTGTTGTTTCCTTAAAAATTATTTTTTTTTGAAAGTATGACTAGTAGTGACTGGAAACCGGACCGGATTAATCCGGAGAAATCCGGCCGGATCCTGTCCGGCTCTAGATGCAAATCTGGAATCCGGGTCCGGAAAATCGATTTCACCGGTCATTAATGACTAGGCATCAGCATTGGGGAGCTTTTTGAGTTTTGTGGCTCATGCTTCGATATTTTTAAAATCTTGACTCCAACTCAAGAACTTCGGCACCAGCTCTAGGAGCTAAATTCCAAAGCCCTCCGACTCGAAAACGGCAACCCTAATAAGGATACATACTTGTGTACCACCATAAGCCCCCAGCCATGAACACAATACTTTCAATTAATTTTTTACCATTATTGAACTAGCTGTAGTTGCTGTTGTAGTATCAATTGTACTGGTACTGCTACCACTATTCTCATTTTTATTATGCAAATCCTCTTCTCTAGGCGGATCAGCTTGAGCTGCTGTAACTTTTATAGAAGTTCCTCTTCCTTTTTCTTCATTTTTTTCTTCTTCCTCCGCCTCTTCTTTTTCATCTCCCCCTTGATTAGCTTTGTTTTTACGCTTTTCTTCACCTTCAACATTTACTGTCTTCCAATTTTCTCCAATTTCTTCTAGTTCGGTAGGTTTTTCAATGCCTAAAAAAGTTGCTCTTAAGGCTTAAAAGGGGAGAAATCACCAAAAATGAGAAATCTTTTCAGGCCAAAGTCCAGCATAGGGTTTTTTGTTACCAGCGATGTCGGGGAGGCAAAAGAAAACAGGTGTAATCAGAAGTCAAAAAGATGAGGGGAAAAATAATGTGAGTAGGTCCCTGGGCCCAGTCCGGAAGATCGAGTCGGGCATCGAATTTTGACCCGAAAAAGACTCGGTCGGTTTGGACGACAAAAAGTAAACTCTAAAAAATGACCCCTGCTCGAAAATCCCGCAACCCTAAATGTGAGGTAAAACGGGGATCATTACCGATCGACCTCTGGTACTTATATATAAACTCACTAGGTATAGCTGTCTTTGTCTCAAGTTGTTCTTGTTGGTCATCTTCTTCCTCCTTTTCCTCCTTCAAATTTGTGGTTGCTACTGTTGTTGAAGTACTAATTAATTCTTTCTTGGAGTCAAACTTCTTAACTTTCTTATTTTTCTTTTTCTTCTTTTTTAAATCTTTATGTTGGTCTTCCTCTTTTAATTCATTTTTTGTTGTAATTGTTGTTTCTTCTGTTGTTGCATTTGTTGTTGTTGGAGTTGTTGTAATCGTGGAAGTTCTTCCTTTAGACAATTCTTTTGGACAATTAGTCTGGATATAATCAAAAAGAGCCTTTTCTGGAAAAATTAATTTAAAGATGAAGTCTCTTTTTTCCTAAAAATGTCAATAACTCTTCATGACCATAAAAGTATGTATAAAAGATCCACAGTTCATTTCCGAACCGAAAAATCCCTAGTCATGAACTCTTGACCTTTGGACATATCCACTACTGCCATCGACATTAGCGGATATGTCCAAGAGGAGAGCAGGCCAAGGCACCTCCGAGCTTCGTTAAAAATTATCGAATCCGGAATAGCTCGATTCAGCTCAACGAGGAGCATCTAGTCATACAAGGGCGACCCGGATTCGACAATTTTTAATAAAGTTATAGCTCCGCGGTACGTTAGGGGTTTACTATCCCTAGATTTTCGGAGAAAACTTATTGAAATTGGAACAAGTGACTACTGGGTCATATCCAGTACTGTGGCCCAAAATTGGAGGTCTACCCGTCCTAATCATAACTCAAAATCTGTGTGACTAGACGAGAAAACGATTAAAAAACAAAAGCAAACTTACTATCAACCCCACACCGAAAATCCAAATAGCTGCTTTGTTGTTCTCCATTTTGCCTACTATTTTCATCAAAACTGAAACGTTCTGGAGCCGAAACTCTATTTTCTCCAGAAATTAGACACGTTCCCGAATTTTTATAATATTGAGAAGATTTGCAGCCTCCTTCATTCTTCGATTCATTCCCCTCCAATAATTGTTTCCATTCAGCTATAGCGCATAAGCATTTGCACAGTTGGGGACTAACTTGTTGACGTGCTGCCAAAGCCATGCCTTCGAGTACATAGCCGGGTTGTTCCACAAAACAAGCATCGGATAGAGGAGTGGGAGAAGGGGAAGAAGACTGAGTGGAAGACGGTTGTCTGTCTAAATTGAAGGGAAAAATTAAAAAAAAAGAAGCAGTTCAAGCCCGACTCGGTTCAGTCGTGACCCTATAACTCATAAAAATGGTAGTCACTTTTTTATGTTCTTGGTACCAACGGATAGAGAATTAAATTCTCTACAACATAACAAAAAATCAAAATTTTCGAATCAATGTTAAAAAAGTTATGATCTAAAAACTATCATTTTTTAAAGAATGTGATCTTTCGGCACTTTATCGCTCATAACTTTTTTCTCAATCAATAGAAAAATTTGATTTTTTGGTATTTTGTAGCCTATTTAATTCTCTATCGAATGATACCAAGAACAATAAAAATCATCCTCCCCTTCATAAGTTAGAGGGCTCGGAACGGAATTGAGTTGTAACAAAAATAAGAAAAAAGCAAGAAAAATTCGTTCGACGAAAAGCAAAATTTTGCCCTATGTGACGAAACGAGTGTCTGCTAAAATAGATATTCTGAAATAAAAGGGGCATGAAAAATCAAAATGTCAACACTGCTTGAAGAAGTAATTAGAGAAGAAAAATAAAGAAAATAGAAAAAGGGTAGAGTAAAATAACAGCAAAAAGAGAAGAAAGAAAAGAGGCAGAAAGAAGGAAATAGTAAGGGAGATTTAATTAATTTTAAGGCAGCGGAACAACACGTCCAATAAATTTGTTTAAGTTAGCATATTTCAAACAACTTTTCAAGTTTCAGTATCCCTGGTTCCTCTGTATACGGACGAAGAAATCTTTCGCCTTTTACTAAAGATTTCCGTGCAGGGGGACGCTTATGGGTTTACCCTAATTTTTGGAAGCGCTTCTTTTAGAGGCGCGTATATTCAGCCGAAGATGTTTCCCACCTAGGTTTGTGGACGATTTTGAAGCATTGGTGAATGTTTTTGTTGTTAAACTGTCTGATTGATTTACTGAAGAAATTGTTGTCGACTTGAAGTAGTTTTCGCTAATATTTCCCTTTGTTGTTGATGTTTCTATGTTGTTGCTGCAAACATTCTCAACAAACTCCGCTGCTTTTTTGGAATGACAAAGGAAGCCAAAGTAGATCACCTTAAAAAATAATTTTGTAGAAAAGTCGCTTATATAGAGGGTTGATTAAATAGAGGTTTCTAGAAAAGTCGCTTCTACAGAGAGTCGCTTAAACAGAGGTTTTTAGAAAGTCGCTTATATAGAGAGTTGATTGAATGGAGGGTTTTAGAAAGTCGCTTATATAGAGTTGCTTAAATGGAGGGTTTTAATAAATAGTTCTCCAAATAACCTGTTGATCTGGTTCTGCAGTAAACTGCTCTGGGGCTGATTGACGATTTTGTAAATTAAGAACACAATCGCGTTCATCCCCAAAATAACTGACAGAAGCACATTGAAAAGGATAACGTGAATGTCTAAAAATAATAAAAACTTTGTTTTATAGAAATGTTTCTCTCACAATGAATTAGCACATAAACATTTGCACTGTTCTATAGAAACATTATGTTCCAAACTTGCAGTAGTAGTTCCATTCATTGAAAAACCAGAAATTCGTTCAAAACATTGTTGATTGTTTTTATCAACATCTATTACAACATTTATTGATGTTGTTTGTGTTGTTGTTAAAGTTTGTTGGACATTAATGTTTTTCTTTAAATTAATTTCTGGTTTGTTTAAATTAAATTCTGATTTGTTTGTTGCTTCAGAATTTTTGTTTAGATTAAATTCTGATTTGTTTAAATTAATTTTTGGGTTGTTTGCTGTATCAGAATTCTTGTTTGAATTAAATTCTGATTTGTTTGTTGCTTCAGAATTTTTGTTTAGATTAAATTCTGATTTGTTTGTTGCTTCAGAATTTTTGTTTAGATTTAATTCTGATTTGTTTGTTGCTTCAGAATTTTTGTTTAGATTAAATTCTGATTTGTTTGTTGCTTCAGAATTTTTGTTTAGATTAAATTCTGATTTGTTTGTTGCTTCAGAATTTTTGTTTAGATTAAATTCTGATTTGTTTGTTGCTTCAGAATTTTTGTTTAGATTAAATTCTGATTTGTTTAAATTAATTTCTGGGTTGTTTGCTGTATCAGAATTCTTGTTTGAATTAAATTCTGATTTGTTTAAATTAATTTCTGGGTTGTTTGCTGTATCAGAATTCTTGTTTGAATTAAATTCTGATTTGTTTGGTGTACCAGAATTTTCAGAATTTTTGTTTGAATTAATTTCTGGTTTGTTCGTTGTTAATTCTGATTTTAATAACATGTTTGTTGCTTCTGTTGACATTGTTGTGGTATTATTATTAAAGAAACCAACATCATTATTAAATTTTTGATGTTCGTTTGATTTGTTTTTACACATTTTTTCTGCTGTTTTTAACAAATCTGTTTAATTTAAAACATGTTTTAATAAAACAAAAATACAAACAAACATTTTTTCTCACAAGAAACATAATGGTAATCACTGCTTTTGTTGAAAACTAAATCTGATTTTCCGCTATGATCAGAACTTAATAATTCACATAAACCTTCTTCACGTCCAAAGTGCAAACTTTTACACTGTGCTTTTTCTTCAAGTTTCCAAGTGTTAGCACATGCACAACTTTAAAAATAAAATGATTTTTGCTTCAAGAATATTGATAAATTTTGAAAGAGAATTAGAAACTGAAGCAAAACATCCCAAATATTTTTAGAAACTGAAGCAAGTAGAAACTTATTTTTTAAAACAATTTTCAGAAGCAAAAAAATCTGTAGCACAATTTTTAAAAAATGTAGCTACTTTTCATTAAAAAATTCTTGCTTCTGCAAATTTTTTGCTTCAAAAATTAGAAACATTTGTTTTAATTCAGCTTCAGTTTCTAAAAATGTTTTGGGATTTTTTTTGCTTCAGAAAAATTTTTTGCTTCAGAAATCTGTTTCATGTTTTAAAAAAAAACCTTTGCTTCAAGTTTCAAAATTTAAATTTTCTTTCTTACCGACACTCATTCAAGCTCAATCCTCTTTTCATTCCAATGCTAATTTCATCATTTCCATAATTTTGTAAATTTCTATGCTGCATAAATTTGAAGCACACAATAGTTCCACTATTAGATTTTTCAAGTTTAGCAACATCCAGGGAGGGAAGGATTTTATTCTGATGAGTCTTTATTGCCTTGTCTTCCTCCTCATTTTCTGCTTCAGAGCTGATCCCCCCATTGTGATGAATTAATACAGAATGTAAATAACCTGTAGGAGGTTCTATCAATCTTCCATTAATTAGAATAGGTTCTTAAAAATTTTTAAAAAATTAAAAAAATTAAAAAAAAAATTTGTCCTCACCTTCATCATATTCTCCACCTTTCCAATATTCGCTTTCCTCTCTTCTTCTTTCATCAAATGTTGTAGCATTGTTTTTATTTAATTCTGATATGTTTTGATGTTTTTGTTGTTTGTTTTTAATGTTGTTCTGTTTTATTCCAAGCGGTGTTGAGATAACTCTTATTTGTTCATCTAAACATATTAGAATGTTTGTGTTGTGTTTGTGAATGTTTTCCGGAAAGTTTGTTTTTAATGTTTTATTTAGATGTTTCTGCTATGTTTGGGAATGTTTTCCGGAAAGTTGTTCGAAATGTTTTATTTAGATGTTTTTGCTGTGTTTGTGAGTGTTTTCCGGAATGTTTGATTTGTAATGTTTTATTTAGATGTTCAGAATTTTTAGAAACATTTAAGATGTTTTCCGGGAATTTGTTTAAAATGTTGTGTTTAGAATGTTTTTTGGAAGCTTGTTTCTAATGTTTTAAATGTTCATAATTTTTTAAAAACATTTAAAATGTTTCTATAGCTTCCGGAAAGTTGTTTAGAATGTTTTCCGGAAAGTTTGTTTTCAATGTTTATTTAAATGTTCGGAATTTTTTAAAAACATTTAAAATGTTTTCGGTAAAGATGCTTTGTTTCCTAAAGATTTTAATGTTTTTCCTATAAATTATTTTTAAAATGTTTATGTTTCCGCAATGTTCTAATATAATCTGAACATTTAATTTATCCAAAAACATGTTTTTCTTAACCTGGCTTCACTCTCGCTACAAATCCACCCGATTGAATAAGTATTTCTTTAACATTATTTTTATTAATTTTTGAAGCAGGAAAATTTGGTTTTGGTGGTTTTGAATCTTTTGCTATTTTTTGAATATTTTGTAGTTGTCTCTCCGTAGAATTTTGTGAAGGTTGATCACCACTTCCTCCTCCACCATTTCTGTTAGCTTCACCTAATAATTGTTCTAGTCTCTGTCGCATTTGAAAAAGCCTTTGAAGGACGTCGAGTGCGTGCTCATCCCCGGGAAAGAACAACTTCTAAAAATTTTTTAAATTGATTTTTAAATGTTGTTCCGGAAAGTTTGTAATGTTTTCCGGAAATGTTTTATAATGTTTAGATGTTTTTCCGGAATGTTTGTTAAATGTTTCCGGTAAAGTTTGATGTTGTGTTTTTGTTGGTTTTTTTATGTTTTAGATGTTTTTCCGGAAACTTGTAATGCTATCCGGAAAAGTTTAAATGTTTTTAAGTTTGTAATGTTTTTCATGTTTTCCGGAAATGTCATACAAACATTCCTTCAAAAATGTTTGTATGTTTTTATGGATGTTTGATGTTTTTCCGAATGTTTTTCTTTCCGGAAATGTCATACAAACATTCCAACATCTACAAAAACATGTTTGTATGTTTTTATGGATGTTTGATGTTTTTCCGGATGTTTTTCTTTCCGGAGAAGTTTAAAACATATGTTTTTGGCTATTAAACCTTCCCTTTTCTATCCCCCACCTTTTTATCCCTTAAAGACGATTTTTCTTCTTCATCATGAATCGGTGAAAATTCCAAAGATTGTTGTTGTTTTATGGTTGTTCTTTTAATTTCTTCCTTATTCAAAACATTTTCTGTAGGTATTGTTGTTGATGTTGTTGGTTGTTGACATATTTGAATACATGCAAGTAATGATAGGGCATCGGCACCGTCAGTTTTGAGATGAAAATAATTAAAACGTTGTTTGGACTGAAATTTGAGAGATTTAGTTGAATAATTAAACAAGGCCTGAGTTTAATTAAAAAATTAAAAGACCAATGAACATTGAATAGGCCTATTTGGAGAGAGAGCACAACTACGAACATCGTGGTTGTAAATCTAAAAGAATTAAAAATAATTTTTAAAAATTGAAAATATTTCTGACCGCTGATTGACAGAAAAAATGCCTCTGGCCGCATAGGGTGGCACAGTCTGCTGCTGAAGGAACGCCTTCCCTAAACGATTATAATTTATTTTGTTTGAGTTTGGAGGATTATGTGTTCAGAATATTCTGACAAACATTTATATTAGTGTGTTATGTTTTCCGGAAAATTGGCAATGTTTTCCGGAAGGATAAATAATTAAAAGGTAAGTTACAAGTTTTCCAAGTTTTTGAAATATTCTTCAAGTAAAGGTTTGTTTCCAGAAAACAAATAAACAATGTTTTCCGGAAAATATAAACTGATCGTTGTTTAAATGTTTTCCGGAAAGTTTTTTCTGAAACATTTCTAAAATGTTTCATGTTTAAATAAGTTTCCGGAAAAAAAGTGTTTTCCAAAATGTTTGTGTTTTTATAAATTCTGATAAGTTTTCCGGAAAGTTCTACAATGTTTTCCGGAAAATATAAACTAATAGGTATTAAATGTTTTTAGATGTTTTTAGGAAAGTCTAAGTTTGTCTAAAACATTACTGAAATGTTTCTGTTTAATTGTTTCCGGAAAAAGTAATGTTTTCCTCAACATTTGTTTTGAAACATTTCTGAAATGTTTCTGTTTAATTGTTTCCGGAAAAGGGATATTTTCTCCAGTGTTTGTTTGTGTTTTTCATAAATTCTGATATTTTACCAACTTTGTAAAATACAATTCCATTGTTCTGACTTGTCTTGAAGAAATTGCCTGAGCAAAAAATACAGGCATACAGGAAGCATTTATGGGAACAATAAAAAATTCCAAGAGAAAGTGAAGCAAAAATAAAGAAGTAGAAACACTTGTAGTTGAAAATGATAAAAACAAAGGTACAATTTCCGGAAGCATAATTAACAAAAAATTGAGAGAGTAGTTGTTGTTTATTCGTGCATATTTTTACTAAACAAAATGAGCGGGAAAATCGAAAAAAAGATAAATATAAAAAAAATATTTAAAAATTAAAGAAAAAATTGGGGCGACGGCGGTGAAAGTTTTGCGGGAAGAAAACAGGTAGCAAATACTACTATATAAAAGCAAATCACTATGAAGATAAATTATAATAAAGTGCATGTTTGGATTTAATTCTGAAATTTTTAATTAAAAAAAGAATCAGAACAAAATTTGAACAAATTAGTAAAACATGATGAGAAAAGAAAAAATCAGAATTTAATCATGTTTTCCGGAAAATTAAATAGATGTTTCTAGTTGTTTTCCGGATAGAAGCAGAAAAACATCAAAACATGAGAAATAAAAATAATTATAAAATCAGAAAAACATCAAAACATTAAATAAACATAAATAAAGAAAATCAGAAAAACATCAAATAAACATAATTAAAAAATCAGAAAAACATCAAACATTAAATAAAAAGCAAAACATGAGAAAAAAACATAATACATTAAAACTTAAACAAAAACATCAAAATATAAATCAGAATATAAATCAGAATAATCGATGTTCGAATTTAATTCTGAAAATTTTATGTAAATTAAATCAGAATAAAAACTTAAAGGGAAATAAAAACATGAATAAAAACAAATCAGAATTTAATAAAAACATTTCAATAAAAATCAGAAAAACACACAAACATCTCATTATTCAAACAAACATTTCGAAAAATCTAAAATCCACAAAAACTAATAAAAAAAGGCCGTTTTTATTTGATTTTAGTTTTGATTCCTCTTCCTTTTTACAGCTCAAAGAAGCTCAAATTGATTTTGTTCATTTATAAATCCTCTAAAGCCTTTTTCTCAATTTTCGATTTTAACTAAAAAAGGAAGGAGAAAACGTCGCAAAATGGCGAGAAAGAAATGAGGGCAATAAATATATTAAGAGATGGCGCCAAACAAATCCTTAATAAATTTATGTAGTATTTTTTAAATAAAAAATAACTGTGAAAACATTAAATAAAAACAAGAGCAGAAAAACAACATAACTGAGAAATAAAGTAATAAATACATAAAATCAGAAAAACAGCAAAACATAAAAAAGCAAAAACATGAAAAACAAGGGGAATAGAACATTGAAAAAAAAACAGAAAAACATCAAAACATAAAGATAAAAACAAAAACAGAAAACATCAAGTTTAAAAAATAGTATGTTTAAATGAAAAAAACATGAGAATAAACCAAAAAAACATCAGAATACGACAAATAAAACATAGAGCAACAAGCCAGAAAAACATCCAAACATGAAAAACACAACTAAAAAACATCAAAACATACGAAAATAATACAATTAAAATCAGAAAAACACGTTAATTTAAATCAGAACAAAAATATTTTAAACAAAACATCAGAACATTTACTCAAAACCAGAAAAACATCAACGCTTTTAAAAACAAAACATTTTTTATTAAATAAATGTCCTCTTCTTTTTTTTTTTGAATTTTCTTCTTTTTTAGGTTAATCTCAGATATATGTATTTGTTGTTTTTGTTTTTTAAATTACAAAAACAAAAAAAATGACCAAAAAGGACACAAAATAATTCAGCCATGAAAAAATAATAATTTAAAAAATATTAATTAAAAATGGGTGGTTTTTCGGGAACTCAGAAGAGGGAAAATGGAGGGTAAAATCAGAACAGCATCAAAACATGAGAAAAATAAACATCAAACATGAAACTTGGGAAAAACATTAAACAAAGAAAAAACCAGAACAAAATCAAAACATGAGTAATAAAACAACAAAGAAAAAACCAGAACAAAATCAAAACATGAGGAATAAAACAACAAAGAAAAAACCAGAACAAAATCAAAACATGAGGAATAAAACAACAAAGAAAAAACCAGAACAAAATCAAAACATGAGGAATAAAACAACAAAGAAAAAACCAGAACAAAATCAAAACATGAGGAATAAAACAACAAAGAAAAAACCAGAACAAAATCAAAACATGAGGAATAAAACAACAAAGAAAAAACCAGAACAAAATCAAAACATGAGGAATAAAACAACAAAGAAAAAACCAGAACAAAATCAAAACATGAGGAATAAAACAACAAAGAAAAAACCAGAACAAAATCAAAACATGAGGAATAAAACAACAAAGAAAAAACCAGAACAAAATCAAAACATGAGGAATAAAACAACAAAGAAAAAACCAGAACAAAATCAAAACATGAGGAATAAAACAACAAAGAAAAAACCAGAACAAAATCAAAACATGAGGAATAAAACAACAAAGAAAAAACCAGAACAAAATCAAAACATGAGGAATAAAACAACAAAGAAAAAACCAGAACAAAATCAAAACATGAGTAATAAAACAACAAAGAAAAAACCAGAACAAAATCAAAACATGAGGAATAAAACAACAAAGAAAAAACCAGAACAAAATCAAAACATGAGGAATAAAACAACAAAGAAAAAACCAGAACAAAATCAAAACATGAGGAATAAAACAACAACTAAAAACCAGAACAAAATCAAAACATGAGGAATAAAACAACAACTAAAAACCAGAACAAAATCAAAACATGAGGAATAAAACAACAAAGAAAAAACCAGAACAAAATCAAAACATGAGGAATAAAACAACAAAGAAAAAACCAGAACAAAATCAAAACATGAGGAATAAAACAACAAAGAAAAAACCAGAACAAAATCAAAACATGAGGAATAAAACAACAAAGAAAAAACCAGAACAAAATCAAAACATGAGGAATAAAACAACAAAGAAAAAACCAGAACAAAATCAAAACATGAGTAATAAAACAACAAAGAAAAAACCAGAACAAAATCAAAACATGAGGAATAAAACAACAAAGAAAAAACCAGAACAAAATCAAAACATGAGGAATAAAACAACAACTAAAAACCAGAACAAAATCAAAACATGAGGAATAAAACAACAACTAAAAACCAGAACAAAATCAAAACATGAGTAATAAAACAACAAAGAAAAAACCAGAACAAAATCAAAACATGAGGAATAAAACAACAAAGAAAAAACCAGAACAAAATCAAAACATGAGGAATAAAACAACAAAGAAAAAACCAGAACAAAATCAAAACATGAGGAATAAAACAACAAAGAAAAAACCAGAACAAAATCAAAACATGAGGAATAAAACAACAAAGAAAAAACCAGAACAAAATCAAAACATGAGGAATAAAACAACAAAGAAAAAACCAGAACAAAATCAAAACATGAGGAATAAAACAACAAAGAAAAAACCAGAACAAAATCAAAACATGAGGAATAAAACAACAACTAAAAACCAGAACAAAACATGAACATGATATTATATACACAAACACGATAAAATATACTTCAAAACCAGAAAAACATAAAACACGAGAAAAACAGAAAAACGTCGAACATACAGTAAAATTTAAAGAAAAGTAAAAAGAGCTGCTCTGAAATGGCCGGCATTATTTGTTAGCTTTAATTCGGAAAATGTTAAAGTGTCAACTAGTTGTTATTTTGTCGATTACTCAAAAAATGAGAATTTTAGGCTTTGTTTGGGATTTGATTCTGTTTAAGCTTGCTTTTTCATTTTATCTTTTTACTGATTTGGAGGGTTTTTGAACCGATTAGGGATCAAATGTCCTTTTTTAATTAAAATATTTTTTAATTTTTTAGACTAATTTATTTCAACTAATGCACAACTTCTAAAATTAAATGCAAGCCCAAAAGAAAATTACCGAATATTTTTCTGTTCGGCGAAGTACTCGAAGGCAGGGGAAACAAATACAGGTTTTTATTAGATTTTTTGTGGTAATCGTGGGTTATTTAGCGGACTCATAATCATAATGGTCAGGGCGTTCATACTTTCTTTTCTCGACTCAATGAATTCGAGGAAGTTTTTTGCGGATGTTTTGTGGGATACTTTTTGCGGACTTATTTTGCGGACACTTTGCGGATAATTTTTGCGGACAATATTTTGCGGACACCTTTTGAGGACACTTTGCGGATAATTTTTGCGGACATATTTTTGCGGACATATTTTGCGGACATATTTTGCAGACATATTTTGCGGACACTTTGCGGATAATTTTTGCGGACAATATTTTGCGGACACCTTTTGAGGACACTTTGCGGATAATTTTTGCGGACATATTTTTGCGGACATATTTTGCGGACACCTTTTGAGGACACTTTGCGGACATATTTTGCAGACATATTTTGCGGACATTTTTTGCGGACATTTGAGGGAACGGAAGTTCAAACGATTTTATCCTTCTATCTGACCATTATGAGTCCGCAAAAGCCACAAGTACCATTTTCCTTTAAATTCTCACAATTTTTTTCAATTTAGGAAGAAAAAATGGCCAATCTTCACAAAATCATTCAAACGTGTTCAAACGAAAAGTTTTTGGAAATTTATGTTTGTGAGGAGAAAGGAAGGGGGATAAAGTCTAAAAAATGTTTTGCTAAAGGAGAATTTGTTGTGGAATATAAAGGTTTTTTTTGGGAAATTTTGAGGGGTTTTTTGTTAATTTTCTAGGGGTCCCAGAGTTGCTTTTTTTTAATTTTTCGATGCCATAAATCGATTTTGGTCGAGGCTTAAACATTTTTTGAATTTCTTGCTTTTCCCTAGTCTATCCCAATCTCTTGCTTATATCAATAGCTTATAAAATTAATCTAAGCCCAGCTTTGGACAATTTTTGCGGATATTTTTTGCGGACATTTGGAGAAACGGGAGCTAGTCTTCTAAATCGCCTAATTTATTACTAAATCTCTAATGTCCATTTCTCCTATTAAATTTATTTTTTGATAATTTTAATCTTCTCCATAAATTTAAGGTGAAATAATCAATTCAAAAATTGCTCGGATTCGAGAAGAGGAATACTCTTTAAACGAAAATATTGGTTCTTACATGTATTATTTTAAACATCAAGGAATTCTTTATTGTGTGGATGCTACACAGGAAACAAAATATAAAGGACGGCTAATTAATCACAGCGCTTTAAGGCCGAATTTGAGAACACGAGTTTGCTTTTAGATTTTTAGACCTCACTGTCGGGACAAGCAGAAGTGGGTTGGATTTCCAACTTCCGACGTTTTTTCCTTCCGATTTCCGAAAAAAATTTGATTTCAGAGTTCCGATTTTCGGCTCTTCCGATTTCCGAAACCTCTGACTGTTTCGACCCACCTTTGGGGACAAGTAACCCGGTTGGCCCAGAAGTTCAGTTGGTTTCTAAGTTCCGACACAAAGTCTAATCTCTCGATGATCGTCTTACTCGGGATCGGGGACTGACTGTCTTCTTGGCTTTTTTTGGACTCTTCCAATTTTTAAAACTCAACCACTCCCAAAGGCTTAAACTTTGAACGGCCATAACTCGGCCCAAAGTCATTTTTCAAGAAAACGGATATAATTTCGCAATAGGAAATCGGGGGTCCCCTATCGAATGGTACCAAAAAATATAGCAAATTCATGGTGACAGTAAACGATGGTCCCTTGTCAGCGTGTTTCCCCGTTTACTTTTCCCCGTTTTATTATTATAGAGTCAATTATTTAAAATGAAAATTTAAAATTTTCAGGTTATCGACTTTGGCTCATCTTTCCATTTAATTCTTGTTGCAAAAAGAGATATAAATATTGGAGAAGAATTGCTTTATGACTATGGAGAACGAAGAACTGAAGTTATTGCAAAGAATCCGTGGCTTTTAAAATCATAGAAGAAAATTTGAAGAAAAAGCGATGGCTTTTCTCTTATAAAATACACACACGTTAGTTTTTTCATTTATTTTTCCAATGCTTTAAAATTTTGAAAATATTTTTTTTTTCAAATTTTAATTTTAAGAAAGTGTATTCTCTCCCATCTATCTTCTTTTAGCAAAATAACCAGTGCTTTCCCGTTCTCTAAAAAATTTTTTTCTATCGCTTTTTTTGATTACACCAAATTTTTTTCGGTTCCATTTCCGCATGCTTCAAAGAATTTTGGTAGTTCACAGTTCCTCTAAAATGGTTACTATTGTGTTATCTGCCCCAAATTCCTTTTTTACGAATTTAATCGGCTATGACTTTTTTATGCTTGCTCCAGTCCGGATGATTCTTATATCATTCGAAAGCTCTCGATAAGCGCTATCTTCTTCTCATATAGAAAAATGGGGGTGGATAACACAAGAGTACTCTAAATTGTCTCGGAACTCCGGTTTCATTCCAAAAATCTTGGGAAAGTTCTGGTAGTAACCAAGCATTAGCCAGTGCTTTCCAAAGAATCCATGACTTTTAAGTCACCAAAAAAATTTTTTGATTCCAAAATCCCGAAAGTTTTTCTTTTCCAATTCCGGAAATTTCCAAGAATTTTGGGGGTCTACAATTCCTAGAAATTATTTCGAAACCGTCGGGTTTCCGAAAACCTGGAAAAGCACTGGCAAAAATAACCATAAAGCCTACCAATTTGAAAATAGTGCCAAAATAATAGCTCATTTGTGCCTAACACCTTAATTTATTTATTTTTAACCTTAATTTATTTTGTGTGTCTTTCAAATAAAATTTAAAAAATGTTTCCTTATTTTTTTTGGGAAAACAAAAGATAATTTTTTCGATGTTTATTTTAGGCTTCTGAAAGAGGTTTATTGACTAGTTTCCCCATAAATGGATACGTGTGACTTAGCAAAAAAAAAACTGCCAGAACTCGTGCAATAAATTCAATGGCCAAATTCCCCCCATTAGATCAGCTAGAAGAGAGAAAATGTAAAATAAAAGAATTTTTGTACTGTCGCAGGATCGACGCCTGCTCGGAGCTACGCTTTCCCCTCTTAGTGCTCTGATACTAAATTAAAGAAAATTATTTTCTTTTAAATTTATTCTTAATTATTATTAATTAATCGGCAAGATTATTATTTTTATTATTATTAGACCAATCCGGGTTCAAAACATCCATTTCACTCAACGGCCTCCAAATCGGGTCCTTTATATTAAACAAAAATCCGCTCTGATAAGTCGAAGTTTTGTTTTCTTCTTTATTCCCTCCTTTAACATCCCCTCCAACCGATTTTCTTCTTGGTGGATTGTTTGGATTGTTCTCTTGGGAAACGACACTGTTTGAACTACTCAAACTCTTTTCGTTTCCGCTACAAATGTTGCAAGTTAAATCGGGAGGTAGTGCAACAAGCATTTCTCCTGTAAATATAAAATTACAATTTCCGGAAAATAAATCAGAATTTGTAATTTTCCGGAAAGAATTTGTAAAAATAATTATTAAACAATTTTTACAACCGGAAAGAATTTGTCAGAATTTGTAATTATTATTTATAATTTTCCGGAAAAAATTAAATCAGAATTTGTAAATTTTCCGGAAAGAATTTGCAAAACTAATTCTGAAAAAAATTACAACCGGAAAGAGTTGTCAGAATTTGTAATTATCCTTTGCAATTATTCCGGAAAATAGCAAACAGAATTTGTAATTATCGAAAATAATTACAATATCCGGAAAGAATTATCAGAATTTGTAAAAATAAATCTGAGAGTTTACAACCGGAAAGTTGTCAGAATTTGTAATTTTCCGGAAAGAATTTACAATTTCCGGAAAATAAATCAGAATTTGTAAAAATAATTCTGAAAGAATTTACAACCGGAGAGTTGTCCTTTACAATTTTCCGGAAAGAATTAAATCAGAATTTGTAATTTTCCGGAATTTGTAAAAATAATTCTGAAATAATTTTTACATCCGGAAAGAATTTGTAATTATAAAATCAGAATTTCAATTTACAATTTTCCGGAAAGTAGCAAATAGAATTTGTAATTTTCCGGAAAGAATTAAATCAGAATTTGTAGTAAGTTAAAAAAATCAGAATTTTTTAAATATTTTCGATTTACAATTTTCCGGAAAGAGAAAATCAGAATTTCTAAATTACAATTTTGCTAAAAAAAGCAAATCAGAATTTGGGATAACTTGTTTTTTTCTGAAACTATTAATTTTACAATTGTAATTTATAAATTGCTAACCAGCCCAGTGAAATTAAAGTTTTTCCATTAAGGTATTAAAATAAATAAGAAATTTCTCACCTAAATCTAAACTTTTTCTTCCTCTGTAAATCCTTAAAAGTCTTTCTCTATATTCTTTTACAAGTTTTGAAATTAATTTTTCAATTTTATTCTCATTATCATCATCACTTTTATTTGAAGTATTAAATAATGAAGCTGATTGAGCTGCTAATTGTTCAAAATCTTCATCAATGTCGCCTATAATATATTATTGCTTTTGTTTTGTGTTTTATTTCTGTTTGGTTTTGTTTTCAATGTTTTCGTATTTTTAATGTTTTTCTGTTTTTGTTTAATGATTTACAATTCGATTTTAAATGTTTATTTAAAATTCTGATTTGTTGTTTGTTTGTTTAAAATTCTGGTAAAAAAATGTTTGTTTGAAATTCTGGTTTCTGTTTTTGTTTAATGATTTACAATTCGATTTTAAATGTTTGTTTAAAATTCTGATTTATTGTATGTATGTTTGCTTGCTTTATGTTTGTTTAAAATTCTGGTCAAAAAATGTTCGTTTGGAATTCTGATTTGTTGTATGTATGTTTGTTTGCTTTATGTTTATTTAAAATTCTGGTTGAGAAATGTTCGTTTGAAATTCTGGTTTTTATGGCCTTTCCTAATTAATGTTTTATTTTTTAACGTTGTTTTTGTTCAATGCTTTGTTTAAATTCAATTTTAAATGTTCGTTTAAAATTCTGGTTTTATTTCTAATGTTTTTTTTTGTTTTAGATTTTTCCCTTACGTTTTTCATGTTCCTCCTCCTCTTCTTCATCTGCCCATTCAGGTATTTCACTTTCTTCAGCGCTAGTTTCCTCCGTTTCACTATATTTATTTGAAACATTGTTTCTCTTATTGTTGTTGCTTTTGTTGTCTTCATCATCTAAATGATCAGAAGAATTTTTCCTCCAATTTTGTTGTTGTTGTCCTCCGTCTTCCTCACTTGTAGTAGAAGTATTTCTCAACTGATCGTTTCTCTTAAAATGTTTTGGTGGTTGATTGCGATTAATACTAGAAGTCATTACCGCCTCTCCCAAACTTGAACTACTAGAAACAGAAAGAAACATTTCTCTTGTTGAATCACAAACATTCTTCAAAACATGAATGTTTTCCTTGTTTGAAATTTTTGTTTTGTTGGATGTTTTGTTGTTTTTATTGTTGTTTTGGTTGTTGTTGTTTTGTTGTTTTTCATTTTCAAAAACATCCTCTTCCTGTTGTTGTTCTTGTTGTTTTAATATATATTTTTCTTTTGTTTTTACTTTTCTCTGATGTTGTTGTGGTAGCCTTTTCTCAACATTTAAAACAATGTTGTTGTTGTTCTTGTTTTGATGTTTTTCTATGTTTGTTGTATCAACAAAACTTTTTTTCTTTATTCTGTTTATAATTGTTGCTTCTTTATTATTTAATACGTGTGGTTGTTGGCTGTTTTGTTGTTGGTTGTTTTGTTGTTGGTTGTTTTGTTGGGTGTTTTGTTGGTTGTTTTGTTGGTTGTTTTGTTGGGTGTTTTGTTGGATGTTTTGTTGGATGTTTTGTTGGTTGTTTTGTTGGATGTTTTGTTGTTGTTGTTGTTCTGTTTTTATGTTTGTTGTGTCAACAACATTTATTAAATCAACTAATGGCAGTTGTTGTGAAACTTTAATTGTTGTTGTTGTTGTAGAAGTGTTTTCTCTTCTGTTGTTTTCTCTTCTCAAAAATGGCCAAACATAGGAAAACACTCTTAGCACAAAATTTAAAGTATGCCAAAATATTTTTTGAATAATTCCAGCATCAGACGAGATTTTTCTAAATTCTCTTCTATAAAAATCTCCAACTTCTACCCCAATATCCTCAACTTGAGAAACTTTTTGGTCATCTGTATCGTTTAAATTAAACACTAATTTTTGTTGCCCTTGCAAAAATTGTTGTTTATAAGCACATAAGACTACACGATCTCCTTCCAAGTAAGCACAAGATATCATGCATATAAGGCAAAACCTGTAACAAAAAAATTTTTCGAACAGAAAAAAAAATTTTTTTACATTAATGCAAGCACACAAGTTTGATACATAAGTGCTTCAAAAGGAGGGCGAGGTAATGCAGAATGACACATTGAAAGTAAATGTTTTGGAACAACAGCAGCCAAATTATATGACCAAGGGGTACCGTTCATATGCATAAAAACTTGAAGTGTTGCTTCATTGATGGAAAATAAAAAGTCAGGAGTATAACTTTAAAAAAGTGAAAAACATTAAAAATAGCAGGCAAAGGTAAATAAAGAAATAAAAAACATTAAACAAACAGAAAATAAAAGAGGGCAAATATTAAAAGAAACAAACATAAAAACAAGAATAAAAACATCAAAACACAAAAATTTCAACAAACAGTAAAACAAAATATAATAAGCATGAGATATAAACAAAACATCAAAACAATAAACAAAACACTGAAGACATTAAAAAGAAGGAAAACAAATCAGACTATCAACAAAAACATTCACAACAAGAAGAAAACATTTCAGAATTTATACAAAATCAAAACCAGAATTAAGAAAAAACAAACACCAGAATATGAAACAAACATCATGTTTTGACAAAAAAACAGCAAAACATTAAACAACGTGAAAAACAATTATTGCAACAAACATTAAAACCAAACAAAACATCCAAAACATAAATGTTCGTAACAAACATTAAAAACAAACAAAACATCCAAAACATAAATGTTCGTAACAAACATTAAAACCAAACAAAACATCCAAAACATAAATGTTCGTAATAAACATTAAAACCAAACAAAACAATAAAACTAGAATATAAACATCACAAAATAGAAACAAAAACAGAAAAACATTCAAGAAAAACATAATGAGAAAAACATTGAATTTAAAAACACACAAAAACAAAAAATGTTTTTACCAAACTTACGAAATATCTAAATAAGATGTTTCATTCGGTTCCAACCTTGAATAATTAAAAAACATGTTTTTATGTTTGTTTGTTTAATTATAAAAATTACCTAAACTTGTCACAATTCAAAACACGAAAACCGCGATTTTCACAAGGAGCGCCACTTATTGAAATATTCACAACACTGAATCCTACCTAATTTTTAAGAGGGAAATATTTTTATTTTTATTTAATTTTTACTCATTTTTTAAACCTTACTTCTCCATTATTATAAACAGCAAAGGAACGTCTAACAGTTAATGTTGTAGGCATTCTATGCAATTGACGACGAGGATTTGCACAATCATCCAAATGTTTAGGTTCAAGTTCAAAAAGTAAAGGTTGTGAATTTGCAGATTTATCGTCAATAGCCATGTTTCTTTAGAAAAATTAATTTTTTAATGAGAGGAAAAAATTAAAATTGTGTGTTACATTCGCGCGCCACGTCCATAGAGAATAATGGGTTCTGAAAAAAATATATAAATTAATTTGTAATTCTGATTTTTTTTATTAATTCTGATTTTTATTATAATTCTGATTTTTTTATTTTTAACGATCTTTACAATTATTGAATAGTTAAAATTTCCGGAAGGAAATAAAAATCAGAATTTGCAATTTTTCGGGAAACTAACAAAATGTTTTTACAATTGTAAATAGAACTTTCCGGAAAGACTCAAAATTAATTCTGATTTTTTTACAATTATTGAATATTTACAACTTTCCGGAAGGAAATAAAAATCAGAATTTCCAACTTTTCCGGAAACTAAAACTAAAGTATTTCACAATTGTAGATTATTTACAATTCATAAACATTTCCGGAAATTAATTTCTCCCGGAAAAGTGTAATTTCATTAGCACAAATGTTTTTACAATTTATCTTTTCCGGAAAAAAAATTAGAAAAGAATTAATTTTTTTACAATTGTAAATAGAACTTTCCGGAAAAATAAGATTAGGGTAAATAGAGTATTCCTTCCGGAAATATTATATTATTTTTTATTCTTTCCGGAAAAAATTTATTCTTTCTGGAAACAAAACAAAAAGAATTCTGATTTTACAATTGTAAATAGAACTTTCCGGAAAAATAATAGTAATGTAAATAGAGTATTCTTTCCGGAAATATTATATTCTTTTTTATATTCTTTCCGGAAAGAAAATTAAAACAAAAATTAATTCTGATTTTTACAAATGTAAATAGAATATTTACAAATTCAACCTCTTCCGGAAAACTATCAAAATTAATATATGGAATAAAAAAAACCCTACCTATAACAGTAAGATTGTTTCTTATAATCATCATAGAAGAACGAAGTGAATAATCTGAAGGTAGAAAGCCAATACGAACACGGGCACTCATTCCAGGGCGAAGCAGCATAGTTAAAGTAAATCGAGGAACTGGGCCTAAAAATATTTTTTGAAAAAATTTCCTAGTTAAGAGACACCTTCAATAATTTTTTCAACTTCTTCACGAAGCTTTGGAGTCTAAAAATAAAATAAAAAAAAAATTTTTATAAAAAATTTCTTTTAAATTTTACCGGACTTCCAGGCCTAAGAGTAAACAATTCTGTATCACGCAAAGAAAACATTAATGTTTCATTCAGTTCTATTGGATTAATTAGTGGTGGTATTGACAATTCATCGCTTAAAATATCAAGCAAACTATCAGAATCAGGATAAATAACCAAAGGAAGTATTTGTATTATTATTGGTGACTGAAAATATTAATGAGGGTTTTACAATTGTAATATAACAGAAATTTATAATTTTCCGGAAAGAAAAAGAAAATCAGAATTTATCAGAATAAAGAGGAAAGGTATTTGTAATGTGTAAAATCAGAATTTGTAATTTTCCGGAAGAAATAATTTTCCGTTTGTAAAATTCTGATTTTTGGTTAAACAATAAATTACAATTGTAAAAATTACAAGTTTTCAGGAAAAAATAAAAATCAGAATCTTACAACTTTCCGGAACAAAATTCTGATATATTTTAGGATTGTAAATTTCTGATTTTAAATATGAAATAAACTTTCCGGAAGGAATTACATACAATTTACCGTACTAAGAGGACAGAATTTTTAAATTATTTGTAAAATCAGAAATTGTAATTTTCAGAAAAAAAAAAGAATACATTACACAATTTCTGATTTTCCTCCTTGCAAAGAATTGTAAATTACTCTGAAAATTGTAATTCTGAAATCAGAATTTGTAATTTTATTGAAGGAAATGAAAATTACAATTTTCCGGAAAGCGATAAAATCAGAATTTGTAATTTCCGGAAAGAAAAAAAATAAATTACAATTCTTGAAAATGCAGGAAATAGAAAATTCTGATTATTTTTCGGATTGTAAATTCTGATTTTTGGTTGAGTAAAAAATTGTAATTGTCGAATTACAATTATCCGGAAAGCGATAAAATCAGAATTTGTAATTTCCGGAAATAATTTAAAATTATTAATACCTTCCGGAAAATAAATATAAAATCAGAATTTGTAAAATTTGTAAAATTATTTGTGAAATCTGAATTGTATTTTACAGAAAAATCTGAATTTACACCTTCCGGAAATAATTTACAATTACAATAATTACAATAAAATTTTAATAAATATAAACTCTTACCGTTGTTGGATTTGATATTGTCAAATTAACAATACTAAAATTGCCAACTGCAGTTAATGGAAAATGGACAGTTGGATTACTAAATAATTTAGGCCAAATCTGCCAAATTTAAAAAATTTTTTTTAATTTAAAAAATTTTTTTTTACAAGGTTTGCTTCTATAGGAATTTCAAATCCTTTAATTTTGTCAGTATCCACTTTTACTGTTGTTTGTATTTTCTTTCCTTCTAAAGCTAGCCATTTACGTCTCAATCTGGAGAATAAATAATGATCAATTTCTGCCAAGTTTTGAGGGAGTTTCATTCCATAAGAGAACCATTGTCCATCAGGGGAATTTAAAGGAATTCCTAAAAATGAGATATATTAATTTTTATTAGACATCAGAAAATTGTAAAATTTAAAAATTGTAAATCTTTGTTTCTTTCCGAAAAATTACAAAAAATTTGATTTTATAGTTATTTTCCGGAAAGAAATTAAAATTTTTCCGTAAATAATAAACAAAATGTAAAAATCCTTTCAGGAAAAGTAAATTTTCCTAAAAGAAAAATTGGTACAATTTTCCGGAAAAAATTTACATTTGTAAATTCTGATTTTATATTGTTTTTCCAGAAAATTACAAATTCTGTTTTTAAATAATTGTTGGTTATTTCCTTTCCGGAAGATTACGAATTCTTTTTATTTTTTCCGGAAAAAATCTGAAATTTGTGTAATTATTTCCGGAAAATTACAAAATTACAAATTCTGATTTTTACAAATTACAAAATTACAAATTCTGATTTTTACAAATTACAAAATTACAAATTCTGATTTTTACAAATTACAAAATTACAAATTCTGATTTTTACAAATTACAAAATTACAAATTCTGATTTTTACAAATTACAAAATTACAAATTCTGATTTTTACAAATTACAAAATTACAAATTCTGATTTTTACAAATTACAAAATTACAAATTCTGATTTTTACAAATTGTAAAATTACAAATTCTGATTTTTACAAATTACAAAATTACAAATTCTGATTTTTACAAATTGTAAAATTACAAATTCTGATTTTTACAAATTACAAAATTACAAATTCTGATTTTTACAAATTACAAAATTACAAATTCTGATTTTTACAAATTACAAAATTACAAATTCTGATTTTTACAAATTACAAATTCTGATTTTTACAAATTACAAAATTACAAATTCTGATTTTTACAAATTACAAAATTACAAATTCTGATTTTTACAAATTGTAAAATTTCAAAATAATTTCCTACCCAAATAACAATCTTGTGGACAAGAAGCTTCTGGAACAAAACTTATGTTTGCCAAATTTTTAGCTATCCAAGGTTTAAGTTTAGAATTGTGAATAAAAGTTTTGTTGACCATTGATAAGGAAAAACGAGGATCTTTATTTAGGAATGAAACACGAAGAATTTGAAGAGGCAAAGTAGTGCTCATAAGCTGAAAGACAAAATATAGGTATAATTGTAAATTCTGATTTTTAAAAATCAATACGGAATTGTAAAATTCTGATTTTATTTTTTAGGAAAATTACAAATTCTGATTTTGTAATTATTTTCCGAAAAATTGGTAAATTTGTTAAATTTTTTCTGATTCCTTCCGGAATTGTAAATTCTAATTTTCTTTCCGGAAAATTACAAGTTCTGATTTTAAGGAATTTTAATTCCAGATTTATTTCCTTCCGGAATTGTAAAATTATTTTTGGTTTTTTTTTCCGGAAAGTTGTAATTGTGTAAATTCTCATTTTCTTTCCGAAACCGATAAACTCTTTTTATATAGTTTCCGGAAAAGTGCAAATTCTGATTTCAAAAATATTTTCCGGAAAAGTAAAATTCTGATTTTTATTTGTTTTCCGGAAAGTTGTAATTGTAAATTCTCATTTTCTTTCCGGAAACTTATTTATTTTTCCGGAAAATTACAAATTCTGATTTTATATTTATATTTTCCGGAATTGTAAAATTCTGATTTCTATTTGTTTTCCGGAAGGTTGTTTCCACTATACATTATACTTTCCGGAAAGAACAATTAATTAATATTTTACAAACTTACAATTAACGATTTAATATAAACACCCCCAACAAAACCTTCATTAAACACAATTTTATTTGGTATACTATAAAGTGAAGTTGAATTTGTAATTTCAAAATAAATTGGAAAATTGTATAAAGAAAATGTTGTTTGAATAAAAAATAAATTTTCTTCTGTTGAAGAAGGATTAGTTGATTTTTCAAAATTAGTACATTGTTGTTGTAAACAGTTAAAATTTAGGGTTAATTTAAATAGAGCAGAAGAATTTGAAGGAATTAAAAAATTAGAAAGCTTAAAAAAAAAAATTATTTTTTTTTAATTTTCAAAAAAATGCTATAAAAAATGCTAAAAAATGCCCAAAATTAGGTAAAAATAAATTTTTTTAAAGGTGCATTTTTTTGAAATTTAGGCTGGTCTCTGGGTGGGGAATAGACACCTAACAAAGGAGAGTGCCTGGAGTGTCCGCGGGACTTCGGTGTGAAATTTAGTAGACAGGTAAACTCCTCTATTTAAAATTGATGACCGGTTAATTTTCGCCTGTGGCGTTCCAATGGGGAATTTTAAAGGAATTTGAGTCGCTACAGTCGTTAATTCGTTAATTATTCGTCAATTGAAGGAATTAAAAAAGTAAAAGGCTTAAAGAAATTTTTTTAATTTTTCAATTTAATTTTTAATACAGTCAAACCCTCATTTTATACACCCAAAATTAGGTAAACATTAATTTTTTAAAGAAGCATTTTTTCTTAATTTAGGTTGGTCTTTAGCAGAGGTGGGGGTCGGAACAGTCAAAGGTGTCTGAAGTCAAAAAATTCCAACCCACCACTGGTCTCTGGGTGGGGAATTCACCCTAAGCGACACCCCTTTATTTAAGGTTGATGACCGGTTAATTTCCGCCTGTGGCGGTTCCAATGGGGAATTTTAAAGGCATTTGAGCCGCTACATGAGCTAATTAACCCGGACACCAAAAACTAAAGAAATTATATTTTTAATAATTTAAAATTGAAAAATACATTTTTGATTTGTTGTTTTGGCATTTTTTTATTGTTATAATGTTGAGATTCAAAAGTTAAATTAGTAAATTCAATAAATTGTAAAGTTATAAAATTGTTCAAATTTATTGGAAAATTTAATTTAAGCACTTCAATAGGAATTGGGTTTGGGTTAAATAAAGTAAACTTGAAAAAAAGGGAGAAAATTAATTTTTGTAAGAAAAAATTATCTAAAAAATTGTAATTAGGATTGGCAGATCTAGATCCAAAAAAAAGTTGGGATATCTAGCAAATTTTAAATTCGGGTCCTGAAAAGGCAAAAAATTTCCCCGAACCTCTTAACAAAAATCTTCTGTTAAATTACCTTTTCCGTTTTCTATCTTATTTCCTGTCATTCTAATAATCCTGAAATTTTCGTCTACAGCGCTAAACAACCCTAGCCCATTATTGAATTTAAATATTTAAAATTAAATACAATGGTGGTGGACTCGCCAAAAAAACTATTCCTGAGACCCTTCCGTCATAAGCTAAAATTTGGGATCTGGGAAAAACCTTTTTAAAGACTTCCTAGGTTTGCCAAGGATCCGCCAACTTTAAAATTAAAAAAATTTTAATTAAAAAAATACCAAAATAGAACGATTCTCTCCCTTTTTTAAAAGACCAAAATTAAAAATATTTTGCTCAATAGAATGTAAAGTGATCTAAAATTTATAAAAAAAATTAATTTTTACTAAAATTAAAAATACTAACATTAATTTCTCCATTAAATATATACAAAGGCAATTGAAAATTTGTGAGATTTGTGTTGATAATAATATGCGATGAAGAAAAATTAGTTGGTGAAGGAATGAAATTTTTAAATAAAATTATTAGAGAAGGCAAAGATTGGCCGGGAGAAAGAATTATAGGCGATTCGATAAGAAAAATCTGTAAAAAAAATTTTAAATTAAAAAAATAGAGTTCGAGCCCAGACCGGGCCCGTAATTGGGCTGGACCCGGAAACCCATGCCCGGGTCCAGAAATTATTAAAAACCCGGAATCCATGACAAGCCGGGCCCGGCACATGGGTTTTTCAAATTCAAGTTTAAACCCAGGTCACCTGGAAAAGCGTTTCACAGGGCCTGGTAGCTTGGAAACCGAATATTTTGATAAAATCCGATTTTTCGGGGCTTTTGTGGTTTCGGTAATTTACACGAAACTAGAGTTGAGCTGGTCTGGACCAAAGCCTGGGTTTTTCCTGGACTGGGTTTTTCCTGCTACAGGCCCAGGATCCGGCTCAGGTCAATAAATCAAATCCAGAAAACGGCCCAAACTTTTCAAAAACCCCGATCTCTAATGAAAAACCCCGGTCTGGGCAGTTTGGAAAAAATTCGGTTACCGGGCCTAGCAATGTGAAAAGTTCAAAAAAAAAAAATTAAAAAAAAATTTTCAAACCTCAAAATAATCTTTTCCATTTTCTGCAATTTCAGCTCCAAAAATAGTCAAAGGAAAAGGGCATGTATTAGTTAAAATTATTTCACGTCTTCGAAAAGGTTTTAAATTTTTATGGAAAGACAATTCATTTAAATTGTATTCAAGTTCACTGAAAAAAAAATTTTCAAAAAAAATCACAAAAAATTAAAAAAATTTTTTTTATTCAAAAAATTCCAAAAAATTTTCAAAAAAATTAGAAAAAAATTTCAAAAAATTTTTTTAATTTAATAAATTTTCAAAAAAAAATTTTTTCAAAAATTTCAAAAAAAAAAGATTTCAAAAAAATCACTAAAAATTAAAAAAAATTTTTTTAATTAAAAAAATTTTTTGGAAAATTTTCAGAAAATTTTTGAAAAACTTTCAAAAAAAATTTCTTCAAAAATTTTTCAAAAAAAAATTTTATACCCTTCATAAAGTTGAGCGATAAAAGGCACTGTAACATTAAAATTTCCTCCTCTACTTACAGCCATTATATTTCCTTGTTTTTTAAAAATACGGCCTATTTTTGTTTTGCTTGTTGAATTATTATTTTTGGGCGTAATTTTGTCGTCAATAAATGTATCAATATTTATGTTAGCAATGTCTATTAAGCCTGTAAAAGGAAGGTAAAAAAAATAAATTTGAAGCAGAATTTTTAGTAAAATAAAAAATCAAAATTTAAAAAATAAATCAAAAATCAGAATTTTTGAAAAATCAGAATTCTGATTTTTTTCAGAAAATTCTATTTGTTTTCTGATTCTTTCTATGGAAATTCTGATTTTTTCTGCTGATTTTTTTCTCCAAAAATCCTGATTTTCTGATGTCTATTAAGCCTGAAAAATGAAGGGGAAAAATAAATTTTAAATCAGAATTTTTAGTAAAATACAAATCAGAATTTTCTGAAAATAAAATCAGAAAAAATCAGAAGTTCAAAATCAGAATTCTGATTTTTTCAAAAAATTCTGATTGTTTTCTCAGTTAATTCTGATACTTTTTCTGAATATTTTCTTCGAAAATTCTCATTTTATAATATTTATTAGGCTTGAAAATAATGGGGAAACTAAATAAACTTGAAACAGAATTTTATTAAAATAAAAATCAGAATTAATTTGTTAAAATAAATTAACTTTAATTCAGAAAATAAAAAAAAAGAAGAAAAACAAACTTGGCAGAAAATCAGAATATTTTAAAAAATAAAATAAAATCAGAATTTAAAATTCTGATTTTCTTTTCCAGAAAATTCTGTCATTTTTCTGATTTTTTCACCGAAAATTCTGATTTTCTTTTCCAGAAAATTCTGTCATTTTTCTGATTTTTTCACCGAAAATTCTGATTTTTTTTATCCTTTTCCTATAGAATTCTGATTTTTTTTATTAATTTTTAGAATTTAATAGAATAAAAATCAGAATTTAAATTCTGATTTTTTATCCTTTTCCTATAAAATTCTGATTTTTATTTATTTTCAGAATTTAATAGAATAAAAATCAGAATTTAAATTCTGATTTTTTTTTATATCCTTTTCCTATAGAATTCTGATTTTTTATTAATTTTCAGAATTTAATAGAATAAAAATCAGAATTTAAATTCTGATTTTTTATTTATTTTCAGAATTTAGTACAAACAAAATCAGAATTTAAAATTCTGATTTTAATTCAATAAAAACAAACCTGGTTGTTGTCCACGCGTTGCCGACTTCAACGATATTGGAGGATGTGTTTCATATTGAATATAAATCATTTTTGATTTGTCAGAATAAATTGAATCAATTTCTACACTTTTTTCTAATGTGGAAAACACAGTTAATTTGAGTGGAGACAAAAATTGTTTTCCTGCTTTTACAAGACCAAAATCTAATAAATTTGTTGTTGAAAAGAGATCACGTCGAAGAGTAACCTTTTTAAAATTAATTAAAAATCAGAATTTAAAGAAAAAATAAATAAAAATCAGAACTTGTAAAAATCAGAATTTCCTCGGAATAAATAAAAATCAGAATTTGTAAAAATCAGAAATTGTAAAAATTTACAAAAATAAACTTAAAATCAGAATTTCCTCGTAATAAATAAGAATCAGAATTTGTAAAAAAATTTTACTTGAAAAACCAGAATTTTACAAAAACAAACTTGAATAAATTAAAACCAGAATTAAAATAAACTTGAAATTACAAATTGTAAAAGAATTAAATTTGTAATTTCAATTAAATCAGAAATTGTAAAAATAAACTTGAAAATCAGAATTTTCTTCTGTTAGTTTTGTAAAATTCTGATTTTCAAGTTTGTAAATTATTTTTTACAATTTCTGATTTAATTAAAATTACAAATTTCTTTTTACAATTTCAATTTTATTTTTATTCTGATTTTATTTTCAAAAATTTCAGAAGCAATTAAAAAATTAAATTCTGATTTTTGTAAATTCTGATTTTCAAATTTATTTTTCTACAATTCTGATTTTCATATTTATTTATTCTGTAAATTCTTAGAAATCAGAATTCTCGCCAAAATAAAATTTAGAAATTTAATTAAACTTGAAAATTACAAATTGTAAAAAATCAGAAATTAAAAAACCTGTGTTTCAACCGGAATTGCAATTAAACCTATTTTTGATTTGTAAAATGATCGTCTCTCATTTTCATCATTAACCTCTTCCAACAGAGAATATTTAATAAAAATAAATGAAGTTGTATTTCGTTCAACATTTCCAATAATTTTTGCTACAGCTATTTTTCTTGTTTCAAAAGACATTAAAATCTAAATAAAAAAAATTTTTTTAAGCATAAAATTTTTGAAATGAACCACGAAGGACTAGGAGAGTGTTAAAGGGTTTTTATAAATTTGTTAGCAGGTAATAACAGGGATGGAATGTCTCCCACTTCCGCCGTCAGCATAATTCCGTTTTTTCCCCTTCCGCGTTCCTCTTCAACCCTTTCAAATTGAAAAGACTCATCCCAACTGTTGCCTTGGGTTTTTAAAATAAAGCTCAAGACCGATCAGGGGATAGCAAAATTTCGTTACACTCAGAAACAAAATAAAAATTTTTTAATTCGATCATCCATGCTTACCGCTAAAGCATGCCCAATTTACGTTCTATACATGGACTCCAGTAAAGCAGACTCCTCTCTCATGAAGACTAGTAGTCTGACATGAGAGAGGAAAATGCCTGGTGTCACTTTGCCTTAACCAAGTGACATCAGGCATCAAATCCGAGTCTTCCGTTGAACCCCAAGTCTCCAAAAAAATTAAAACTAATTTTACCGATTTTATTGAATTATTTGATTTAATTAAAAATTCTGTTGGAAATTCTAATTGAATATTACAATCACTAGAAAATATTTCCAAAATTCGAAGAGTTGTAAAATGTGGATTATGCAAATGAATTGGTGTTGAGAATGTTGAATTTATTGGTAAACGAATATTTGAAAGAGGTCTGAAAAAAAATTTTAATACTAAAATTAAGAGTAATATTAAGAGACAAGCACGTAGCCAAGGGAAGAAGGACATTTTCAGGATTGATCCCCCTCCTGCGAGAATTTTCCTTGCTACGTGCTGTATTAAGGTCTGTGTTCCAGATTTTGCCTTATTCCTTTTCTAAGGTCAAATCTTCCGGATAAAACGATAAAACAACATTTATGGGAAACGAACACAATCATGGGAAACGAAACTGTTATAACAAAAAGCAGGGAAGGGGACGAGTTGGGAAAAAAGTCGGGTTGTTAAGTTTAGGTTTTGTGTAATGCGGCCTATCCGTGGTGTGGAACTAAAAAAATTTTTTGGATGATTCCGAAAGAGAAGAATAGAGGGAAAAACGTCAATCAAGCGCCATGTATTAGGCATTATATGACTCCGGATCCGAAGCTAGCTTAAGGAGCCACACCCAGTACCTTAATACAGGCACGTAGCCAGGGAAAGGACTACTTGGAATAAATAAAAAATCAAAAAATCTTTTAAAAAAACCTTACTTTATTCTATAGACATTCCCACTGATTTTGCCACGCACTTTATGAACAAAAACGCCAATAGAAGTAAACAAAGACAAAATTTCTTCTTTTAAAGGAGGCTCTTCTGATGTCGGTAAAAAATAAATGTGAAAAGAAATGCGTTGTTTGGGCATTAAATTCTAATTAAAAAATAAATTTTAATTAAATAAATTAAAAAAGAAACCTTTTCAAAAGAAGAAGAACAATGAAAATTAATTCCGGAACTCAAAATATTTGAAAGTACAATTTTTGAATTGCCTGGGTTGGTGAGGTAAATTATTCGGTGAACTAGAACCTGTGTATATAATTAATTGAGAAATTAAAAGAAAATCAGAATTTGTAATTAATTTTAGGGAGGGAATGGAAATTACAATTCTCTGAAGAGAAAAAGAATTTGTAAAATCAGAATTTGTAATTGCAAATTCCCCCCAAAGAAAATGAAAATTATACCCTTGAAGAAGGAAATCAGAATTTGTAATTTTATAGGAGAAAATAAAAATTACAATTTCTGATTTATTTTTATTAAATCAGAATTTGTAATTAATTTTAGGGTAGGAAATAAAAATTACAATTCAGAAAGGATTTTGTAATTTGTAAAAAATAATTGTAAAATCATAATTTGTAAAATCAAACGAAAGGGAATAGAAATTGTTACCTTCCGGAAATAATCAGAATTTGTAAAATAGAATACTAGAATTACAATTTCTGATGTTCTGTCCGCAAATTGTAATTTACTCTAAAAATTGTAATTCTGATTTTCTTTTATTAAATCAGAATTTGTAATTACAATTTCCGGAAAAAGAATAAATAAAAAATCAGAATTACAATTTGCGAAAATTTTTACAAAATCAGAATTTGTAATTCTACGGAAGGAAATAACTACAACTTCTGATTTTCTTTTATTAAATCAGAATTTGTAATTGTAAAAATTTTCTATAAAAAATCAGAATTACAAATTGCAACTTTCTGGAAAATCAGAATTTGTAAAATATTAAAATTACAAATTCCGGAAAAATAAATAAAAAATCAGAATTTGTAATTGTAAAAAATAGTCAACTTACCCCAAACGTTGTAATTCCAAAGTCCGTCATTTCCTCTTCAAACAATTTAATTTTTTGTTTATTATCCTTTGTAAAATCGTGGCTATCAAGCTTCTTATTTGTGACAATTGGCAACAAAATACTGTCTTGGTAAGAAATATCTTGAAAATAGTGAAGTTCTGATCCAATTTGAACAAAAGCGTGATAGACAGCGTCTGTTGAATCCTCCCCAAATGAAAGAATTTTTTTATTGTTGTCAAGGGTGGATAAATGTTCGTTAATTAAACAGAGAATGCAGCTAGAATGTAATGATAAGAAGAGAAAATAACTACGGCTAAGGCACATTTCTGAAAAAAAAATTAAATAAAAATTACAATTGTAAAAATTGATGGGGTGAATTAATCAGAATAATTTATTTTTCCGGATTGTGAAATTATTCTGATTTTTGGTTAGACAAAAATCAGAAAATAAACTTACCGGAAGCAATTACAAATAATTTTACAAATCCGGAAAATTATTTGTAAAATCAGCATTTGTAATTTTCCGGAAGAATTACAAATAATTTTACAAATTGTAATTTCTTCCGGAAAGTTGTAATCTTTTTAAAAAAAAATCAGAAATTACAAACCGGAAAATTATTTCCTCCGGAAAATTACAAATTCTGATTTTAAAAATAATTTTACAATTACAAATTACAAATTCTGATTTTTACAAATCCGAAAAATTGTAAAATCAGAATTTGTATTTTCCGGAAGAAATTATTTTTCCGGATTGTAATTTCTGATTTTTGATTAAAAAGATTACAATTGTAAAAATTATAAACAACCAGAAAAGAAAAATAAAATCAGAATTTGTAATTTCCAGAAAATATAATTCTGATTATTTTACAATTGTAAAATTCTGATTTTTGGTTAAACAAAGAAATAAACTTTCCGGAAGGAAGTTGAAATTACAATTTAGAGGGAAGAGAAGAATTACAATTACAAATTAAATTAAGACTCTTACAAATTTTCACGTGTGCTTAATTAAATGACTTTTTATCCCTTATTATTTAAGAGTTAGAGAAAAATAATTAACGTCACAGTATAGATTTTAAGGAGACTTGCAATTAGAGTAATTAAATTTTTAATCGTTAAAGAACATTCCTTGCCTTTTGTTTTGCCGTGTCCTCACATTTTGCCAAAACACATTTTGCCAATAAGGGTAAAAGTTTACTTTTCGTCAACAAACTTACAGGCAAAACGTCGATTTTTACCTTGCTGGCAAAATATGTTGTTGGTTATATCGAGACCTTTTTTTGTCTTTTGTTTAGCGTTGTGCTCACATTTTGCCAAAACACATTTCGCCAATATGGGTAAAAGTTTACATTTTGTCAACAAACTTAGTGGCGAAACGTCGATTTTTTCATTAGTTGGCAAAATGTGGAATTGGTCATATGAAAACATTCTTTGTCTTTTCTTTTGCGTTGTGCTTCACATTTTGCCAAAACACATTTTGCTAATAAGGGTAAAAGTTTACATTTAGTCAACAAACTTATTGGCAAAATGTGTGTTTTTGCCTTTGTTGGCAAAATATGTTGTTGGTCATATGGGAGACATTTTTTGTCCTTTGTTTCACGTTTTGTGTTTCTGCTTCTGTTCGTCTTTTGCGTTCGTTTTTTCCTTTTTTTTGTAAAATTCAACTAAATTTTTTTTTCAAATTTTTAGAATAATCAATCACTCCAACTTCCCCTATGTTTCGGTTAAATTCAAATATTTTATCTTCTCTTTCTCAATGTCAACAACTCGCAGTTTTGTCAATTAGAGGAATTGCTCGTATTCCCCATTGGGAATACCACATTCGGTTTGACCCCAAAGTAGGACGCAAACGACCAGCACAGGATGTTCTTGATCGTTTCAGGCGTTTAAATAACGGTTTTTAATTTATTTTTTGATAATTTTACTGTAGGGAAGGGAAGATCCTTATTTGGCCCTCGACAATTTTTTCGTTAAAGATGTACAAAATGGTCACTCTATCATTTGCTAACGGTTGCTCGATTCTGTACTCGGTAACTTAAACCTATACTGTTTTTCTGACCTTTTTTACATCTTTAACAATAAATTGCCTGGGAGTAGGTGGAACCCAATAAGTGCCTGGAAAACGTGGCCATGATCGGTAGAGCACCTTAGCGGAACGCCATCTTGTTACACAACCCACCTGTTTGATCGGTGACTCCGTTAACCCCAATACCCTCAGTAACTTTACAAAGGAATGTTTTGCTGGCTATTTTTAACGACCATCCACACTTGTACCCAAAATTAGAACCCAAAAGACAATTAACTGCTAGTCACGAGTTTGGAGAATCAATACCGATAGGGGCTAAATTTATTAAATTTATTTTTGAGGTATGTGGATTAGGGCTAGAGCTGGACGTAATCATGCAAATTATATGAAAGAGGATCTAAACCAAATGGTTGCAATGCAATGGGAGACATGCACCAAATCTGAGTGTCATATGCTTGATAAGGTTTTTTATATTTTTTTATTTTCTGGTTTTATTTTATTTAATTTTTAAAATTTTCTTTTGGCCTTTTCAGTTTTCTGTTGACATGAGTATAAGGGCCTATTTAATTTTTGTCAGAAATTTCGACACGTACCGGATCGGGCCTTTTTTGCTTACTTTCCCTTTGTTAGGGCTTTTCCAATCCTTGCTTACTTACCCTATCTTCCGCACATGGTGACCAGAAATACCGGGATGGACATATCGGGGGGGATATTTCAATGTACGGTCAGCTACTCTAACGGTTTCACGACCTCTTCGATTCATTTCCCTAACGAGGAACATGACATCTGGCTTTATATAACTGAAAATCACCTTCACCCAAGCAATTTCCCAGCACTAAATTTTATCAAAAAATATTTTCATTGTCGATCAAGTGTGGAAAAGGGATGCAAAAAGCCCGTTTCTCGTTTCTTTTTTTAATAAAATTTTTATAAAAATCCCACTTAAAAAAATAAAATTTTTAGATGATGACTCCCTTCTGGCTTCGACAACGCCACTATGTCAACGACGACCTCGAACCTTTTCATACCCGTTATGGAATTACTGGCCCCCGTGTTAACTGCAAGAAAAAATTGACTCGGGAACGTCCCAAAATTTTGTTGGATGATTTGACTTCTGATCGTTTCTTTGATAGATTGCCTGCTTCAATGACAAAATCAAAATTGGCGATAGATGCACAAAAGTCTGATTTGCCAAAATTGTTGAGGGATGTAACTAGGAAGAGTTTGCGCCTTTTGACTGATGGAAATAAATAAATTTTAGCTTAAATTTAAAATTTTGTTTTATTTTTGGAATTCGTTTTAGGGTAGCAATCTAGGCCTTGAGGGACGACTAGTTTTTTCAAAATTGTTTTTTAAGAGTAGCGGCCTAGGCCTTAACGGGGAAGGACATGTTCGAGTTCTGTTGTTTTCCTGGGACGATTTGTCAGTGTTCTGGTTTAGTTTTCTTTACCCAAAATGTTGTCAATGTTTCGGAGGCTGTCTTGTTGAGAAAAAAGTGGAATTGGGTCGGGTTTTACTACAGGCTCATGTCAGGATCCGGCCCAGGTCAATAAATCAGACTCACGAACAGGCCCAGGCTTTTCAAAAATCTCGATCTCTAAACCAGACCAATATCTAGATTAAAATGGTAGTAACCCGAGCTTTAACGAATGGCCATGTCGGAGGTTCTGTGACTTGTAAGAGACGGTACTCTTTGGAATTTGGTTTTTAGTGTCGTTCCTCAAACATTTGTCGGGTTCCGGTTCATTGTCAATGTTTTCTCCCAAAAGTTTTTTTGTGGGTTTTGGAGACAATTTTGCTACCTTAATTTGTTTTATTTTATTTTTTTCTTCTTAATAAAATTGGTTTATTCAATTTATTTTTGTTCTTTAAATGTTCCTTATACATTTATTTTAACCATTAAAAAAATTTTTTTAATTTGATTTTTAGAAGAATGAAGTTGCTTTCAATTATGATCCTCCTTAAAAATCCTTCTCTTGGACAAACAAAACTTCTTAAAGGAGAATACGAACTTGGAAGCTTTAGTTTCTTTACTAAACGTAACGCACAGGTTTCTTTTTTTATAATTTTTAGAGCAAACGGTAATTCTTGGGGTGTACCTCTCCCTAACTCGTTTTTCTTATCGGTTTTCATTTTCACTTAAGTTTTCTTCCCTTTCTTCCTTATTGTTATTTTTATACTTGCCTCATGAAAATTAAGAGAATGGAAAAATGTGGTCAGAAGAAGGGGGTACTAACCCAAGAATTACCGAGCTAACATTCAATTTATTGGTTACCCGGATTTTTCTGACAGATTGGACGGGTCGGTTTTTCGAAGCTAGGCTAGGAAACCCGGGGAACCCCGAAAAGCCTTATCAAATACACGGTTATCGTGATACCGGGCCCGGAAAATTCGGCCCGATTCTGTTGTCTTTTTGGGTTAAAAACCAACTTTGTAGGAATTTATGCAATTCACAGCAAAATTGGTATCTGACCGTTCAGCCACTCCCAGTCGAAGTACAATTAAAGAAGGGGAATATTTTGTGCATTGTTTTGTAAGGCATGACAGTTTGGTGGGTGTCTGTTTGACTGATGAAGAGTTGGTTTTTTTCATTTTTGGGGTTGGATGATAGAGATCGAGCTGGGTCTAGACCAAGGCCTGAGTTTTTCCTGGACTACAGGCCCAGGTCTAGGCATTTTTTGACCTTCCTGGGTTTTTCCTGGACGACAGGCCCAGGTCAATAAATCAAACTCGGAGTCCGGGAACAGGCCCAGGCTTTTCAAAAATCTCGATCTCTACTGGATGGAGAGAATCGGGTGTGTGGTGTCAAAAATATAGTAACTCCTTGCGTATTAACGTTAATTCTAAAACTAAAACTTCAACATGTTTCAGTTATGCGAGTTGCCTCTGGGCCTTAGGTCGTGAAACTAGTAGCTGTTCGTACATTAAAAATTTCCTCATTTATGTCTGTCCCTGTTAGGTATGTGTGTGTCTAGTATAAAAGGAGTCGTTAGCGATCAGTCTGGGTCGACCGGCACCGTCTGTCCTTATTCATTCTTGCCTTTTGCCACCTTTATTATTGTTGTATTTACTATTCGGATAAACGTAATATTCTATTCCTGTATTATTCTGTTTGTCACTAGGTAAGACCGCTACCCTAGAACATAACAGTCCCGATATGTCTGACCCCCGTATAAATATTGAAATGTTGCTATTTCAAACCATAGTTCGGGATGGTCCCTTGTAAATTAATTTGTTTCCTTCTTTAAAATTTTAAAATATTTTTTTTAACAGATATCAATCTCGTGTAGCCTTTGCACTTTTAAACAAAGTTTTGGCTGATTTTTCTGATCGAATTCCTCAAAGTTCTTGGGCATTAATTCAAAGTGAGAGGGATTGTAATTATGACCAATTGCCAATGTTTCTTACAAAATGGCAAAATCCACGGGAAGCTGATGCTCTTACTCGTGTTCAGGTTTTTTTTAAAATTTTGGACAATCATAGGCGAAAAAATTTTACTTTTTTGCTCATCATTCTCCCAATTTTCTCTCCATTTTGGGGGGTGGGGGTGTGCTTCAGCACCATCCTCACTTCTTCTTATTAACAACGCTTCACCTTTTCTATTTCCTTTCATCTTAGTCCATTTGTGGGTTTAAATGCCTAAATTCTAATGTTTTTTCTGACCAGAAAAAACTGGTTTCCTGGCCTTTTTTCCTTGGACGGTCATAGGCGAAAAAATCCTACTTTTTCGCTCATCATTCTCCCAATTTTCTCTCCATTTTGGGGGGTGGGGGTGTGCTTTAGCCCCTTGGTACGCCATACGCCATTGAAGTATAGGCTGTTCTATTTCCTTTCATCTTTAGTCTATTTGTGGATTTAAATAATCAAAATTCTAACGTTTTTTCTGGCCGGATTCGTTTATAAAATCCGGTTAACTGCGCCAGGCATGGGTGCGAACTCATAAAATTACGTTCGTACCCATATAAATGAATTTTTCGTATTTTAGAGATCTTTCGGGTAAACCAAGGATTAGGACTCTCCTATTTTTTCTTCCCAGCTTTTTTCCTTTAAACGTACAGAACAGGGTTGCCGCGGGTACAAAAAATCTTCGGGTACGGGTATCGGGTTGGAGCGTTTTCATTTCGGGTTTCGGGTTTGGCGAAAAATTCGGGTTATTTTCGGATGTTCGGCACAGAATCTGGCCTGGTACAGAATGGTAGACTGAACATTGTCTATCATTTTATGGAAAAAATTTGGAAGAAAAATATATGGGGGTGAAGGGTTAATCCTTGGTTTACCCAAACATTCTCTATTTCTTAAAAAAATTTTTTTAAGGATGAAGTAGAAGAAACCAAAGTTGTTTTGCACAATACAATGCAGTCAGTTTTGGAACGTGGAGAAAAACTTGATGATTTAATTAAAGCAAGTGAAAATTTGTCTGATCAAAGCAAAATGTTTTATACGCAAGCGAGGAAAATGAATAGATGCTGCAATTATGTTTAGAAAGAGACAGGGACACACAAGAGATTGAGATGAGGTTTTTTTTAATATCCAGAAATTTTATTTAAAGACAAAATTTATTGCCCTATCTTTAAAAAAAAATTTTTTGGAAAGAAATTTTTTTTGAGGATACAAAATTCCTTTTTCGATTTTTAAATTAATCTCTTGGGTATCTTTTTCCTATTAAATTATTTCCTAAATTTTATTGAAAACTATGAAGATAGGAATGATTAAAAATTGGAATTCTGGTACTTTATTAATATCCCGCCCCCCCCCACCCCTATTTGAGTCTCAGATTATTTTTCCTTTTTTTGCTGTCAATCATTTATTCCCCTCCTTTTTTAATGCCAATCATTTTCTTCCCTCGAATATTATAAGTAGGGATGGGATTTATATGGACTATCAATCGAAAAATATGGACATATAATATGGACTAAAAATCTCAAAATATGGACTGAAATATGGACTAAAATCCAAAATATGGATCAAATATGGACCGAAAAATGAAAATTTTTAACGTAAAAATGAATTTTCACAAATAAATAATTTGATTTTGTTCATTTAATGTGTTTTCTAGAGGCTTTTTGTCAATTAAAGGTAGATTTAAAGTGTTTCCCGGGGAAATAATTTTAATAATAGCTGATCAAAAAAATTTTTCGAAAAATTTTTGCCAAAAATTTTTTTTGAATTTTTTCAAAAATTTTTTTAAAATTTTTTCAAAAAAAAATTTTTTTTTGACAAAAAAATTCCAAAATTTGAAAATTTTGACCAATTTTTGGCAAAATTTTCAAAATTTTGACCGTTTTTTGGCAAAATTTTACAAAAAATGACGAAATATGGATAAAATATGGAAATATGGACGGAACGCCAAAATATGAAAAAATATGGAAAATATGGATTGATAACTCATTATCGGTCTTATCAACATATGCTAAAACAACGTTTTTCGTGCGTTTCACGACCCAACTAGGCCAGGAAAAAAATATGGAAATCCATATAAATCCCATCCCTAATTATAAGTAAAAGACAAGTTAGAAACTTAAGATATTTGAGGAGTACAGCCTAAAAAGGCGCGCAGCCATAATGGCGCAAAGTCATAACCTTCTGTAATATTTTTGGCCCTTGTCATTTTTGTTATCAATCTCTTTAGCTCGATGAAAGGAATCGTTTAATATTAATTTTTGTAAGGTTCGAAAACCATGAAGCAAGTTATGGCTTTGCGCCTTTATGGCCGCGCGCCCTTTTGGGTGTCTTATATTTGAGAGAAGAGAATGATTAACATTAAAAAAGGAGGGAAAATAAATGATTGACAGGTAAAAAGGAAAATTAATCTGAGACTCAAATAGGGGTGGGGGGCGGGATATTAATAAAGAACCGGAATTCTCGGAACAAATAGGGAGTTGCGCCAAAAAATTTTTGCGTGAAACGCTAAACGGCAATTTTTTAGATTTTTAAAACACGCAAAACGCCAAAAATGATCGCCAAACGCCATGATATTCGGGTAGAGTGATTACGGACCTTGGAACTCGATAAAAAATAAACTAATAAAAAGGGCAATAAATTATAAATTTTGTTTCTTAAAATTAGAGAGATTATATGTGTATTTCCTTTCCAGTATATACCTATTATATATCTCCTTTTATTCTAATTGTAAGACTTTCCTCCATATCTTTCAAAAACGCCACAGACAATTTTATTATTTAAAAACACACTTTGACTATATAAAAAGCTTTTAGAATTCTTTTACTAGGGAGACATATCAGGGGTGACACGCCCAAGTAGGCGCGCGGGCAGGAGGCGCAAAGCCATAACTACCTGGAAAATTTCTGGACCTTAACAATTTTGGTACCAATCTCTTTAGCTTGATGAGAGGAATCGTTTAATGTTAAATTTTGAAAGATTCGAAATTCTTGAAGCAAGTTATGGCTTTGCGACTACTTGGCCGCGCGCCTACTTGGGCTGTACCCATATCTGGGTGGTATCAGAATCCTGTCCCTGGTTCTAAGCTACAAACGGGATTTAAAGGTCTAATCCCGCGGGATCTTGTCCCATTCGCTTTTTGAAATAGCCGTTTGAACTTTTTTAACTAGCCGTTTTCTGATTGCCTTGCGCTCGCCATAAGCGGGATGGCAAATAATATCCAGAGCCTAATGGTCATAGATCGTGAAGCCCAAAGAGTAGCTGTTAGTACATTGAAATATCCCCCGATATGTTTAGCTCATATTTTATAAAAAAATTTTTCTTCTCGAAAATTTAAAAAATAAACACAAATATTTATATTTATTTTTAAATGTAAAAAAAAGAGTATTTTTTATACTCTTACAAAAAGTAAAAAATTAGCGATATAATTTTGAGTGTAAGGAAGAGGAGAGAGAAAAAAAGACTAGAAGAAAAAATTCTTTTTTTTTCTTGGGGAGAAAATTTTTTTAAAATTTTTTTTCAATTTTTCTGTGATATTTAAATATTTGGTAACATTTCTCGATTGTTAGGATAATTTAAAGCAAATTCTGAAGCTTTGCTAGAAATGCCGCCACTCCTTTTGCCATAAATTCCGCCTGAATAGGGCAACATTGCTGCTGCTCGTTTTCCATAAATTCCGCCTTTAGAAAATGAGAAGATTTTTTAAATAAAAAAATTTTTTGAGTAAGTTTTAGCTTGAAAAATTTTTAAAAAGTAAAGAAATAGTTAAAATAAAATAGAGGGCACCAAAAGGGTTCGAACCCTTGCCGTTATAGGAGAGAAACCAAGAGCGATACCACTACACCAAAATGGGGATTTTTTAATTCAAAAATTTTTTTGAGGGGTTTTGGCTTGAAAACTTTAAAAAGTAAAGAAATAGTTAAAATAAAATAGAGGGCACCAAAAGGATTCGAACCCTTGCCGTTATAGGGGAGAAACCAAGAGCGATACCACTACACCACGAAATTTTCTTTTGTAATTTTAATATTTTCTGGCTTGTGGGTAAATTTTGAGAGGAATTTTTAAAAAATTAATTTTTTGTAGAATTTTTAAAAATAGTGCCTGAATACGGCAATAGGGCAGCTGCTCGTTTATCCAAAAATTCGTCCAAATCTTCATTTGTTGGAGTTAAATCTTGCATTCGAAAACGAATGTCATTTAAGCTTTTCCTCAATGCTGCGGTTGGGTAACCTTGAAATTTTTGAAAAATTGGGAGGGTCTTTTGAGTTAAAAAAATTTTTTTTTCAATTTTTCTAACCTGCTCTAACAGACAAAGGCCCATCAAAAATCAAAAGAAGGGCAAATAATAAATAAAATATTTTTTGAATATTTGGGCATAAAATTGGGAAAATTGTAGTATTATTAGAATGCATTTTTTTAAGAAAATTTTTTGTTTGAAAATTAACTCTAAAAATGAGAAGAAAAAAGGTTAAATTTAAATTTTAGTTTTTAATAGGAGACGGAAAACTTGAAAGCCTACGAGTGAAGATAATTATAGGTGGGGAACCTAACCTAGCGTCAGCAGCTATAACTCTTGACTGGGTGAATATTTTGAATTTATCTTAGTATCATTGGATAGAGCATTAAATTTGCTACAAAATAAATCTAAAAATGTGGGGAAAAGTTATTTTTAAAAATTTTATTTAAAAAGAAGAGGCTTAAAAGCTTTGGGTGAGGACGTCAGTAGTTATGTATAACTAGATAACTATTGAACGGATAAATTTTTTCAAAAGGATCTTTATATCGTTGGATAGAGCATTAAATTTGTTACAAAAATAATACAAATTGATTAAAAAATTTTTTTTCAATTTTTAATTAGGGACAAGAAACCTGCCTTATAGGTTTTGGGGGAGGAGAACACTAGCCTATCGCCAGGCTATAACTTTTGAACGGATTCATATTTTTTAACAAATTTGGTGTCATTCGATAGAGCATTAAATTTGCTACAAATACACTAATGAAGTAAAATTTTTGTAAATTTGTTTAAAAAGTTATACTCGAAAAACCTTCTAAAACCTGACTTTTTCTTGATTTTTAGGACATAATTTTTTGTCTACCTTTCCAAAAATTTTGTTTCCTTTTTTATTTTATAGCAAATTTTCTGCTCTTTCGAATGACACCAAAATTGTTAAAAAATATAAATTCATTCAAAAGTTATAAAGGCTAAACGCCCCCTTGGTTCTGCTCTCCCGCCTACTGTTAGGCACCCATTTAAAAAATGTAACAATTAAAAGCAAGTCGATTTTTGAGCTTTAATTTATTTTTAAGGAAGTTGGGACGTTAAAATATCCAGCTGAGATAGTCTTTTATTTTTTAAATTATTTTTAGACTGAAATTCAAAAAAAATATTTTTAACCCCCTCCGAAGGGAACACTCCCAGACGGCCGTTCGCTCTACTTTGAGTTAAAAATAAAATTTTTATTTGGGTTTAACAACTCATTTGTGGCCATAAAAGGGTTGAATAGATGATTTAAATAGTAAAAACATTTAATTTAGCTTTGAAAAAAAATTTTTTTTCTTGGAAAAGTTAAAATAAAAGGAGACTTAATAAGGGAGGGAATATATAAGGGGGGAAATAAAAGGGGGGAATAAAAGGCTTATAAATTTGGGGGTAAAAGGGAGGGGGAATTAAATTTAATTTTAATCATTTTTAAAATAAATTTGAAACCCTGGAAACCTTTAAACTTTTTTTTGAATTAAATTTTTGGAAGAAGAAAATAAATAAATTTATTTTTTTTTATTTTTGTGTGTGGGTGGATAAAGGAATGAAGAGGAAGGAAGGAATAAAGAGGGGAAAATTTCATTTTCTGGGTAATTCCAAAAAATTTTTTTTCTTGTTGAATTAGTTAAGGGAAATGGGGGAATGATAAATAAATTTATTTGGGTTAAGCACACAAAACTAATCTGCCGTTTAAAGGTTTTTGGAAGGTTTTGGATGTTTTCTATAGGAAGAACGGGATAGAGGGAACAGGAAGAAGGCCGACTAAAGGAAGAATATTAAGGAATTGTGGTGGTATATACAATAGAGTTGGTCCCCGACGGGTGGGGGGGGGGTGGCCATGGGGAGAAGAGACAGTGCCACGGAGGGGGGGGGGGAGACGGGGACCAACCCTAATTTTCAGCGTTCCTTGATTTTTCCTTGATTCAAGCTCAAGAATTTGGCCAAGGTCCTTACTTAAAATCTATACAAATTAGAGGGAATTGAAAATCTGTCCTCCGTCTTATAAAAGGATTTAGGAATTTTTTGAATTTTAAAAACTCCAAGAAAAATAGGGAAGGGGAATGTATGAGGGGAGAGGAGAAAGGTCAAAATGTGTACTTTTGAATATGTTCTTTTTTTATTTCCTCAATATTTTTTGTTCGTACTTTTATTTGGAAGGAAACGGAAATTGGACTATTCATTGTGTTTAGGGAGGTTTTTTTTTTAATTTTCCTTCCAGGAAGGCAAAAAAATTTTAATTTTCTGATTTTTTAACAATAACAAAAAAAATAACAAACATTTTTAAATTGAAACTAAATTAAAAAAAACTTGGCAACAATAATAGAAAATAATAAATAAATAAAATAAAAAATGAGAGTGACAACCTTTTTTGTGGGGGAAGAGGTTTGGGGAGAAAAAGAAGGAAAATAGGCATAACTGAGTATGCGGACCTCTCAAACTTGAACGACTACAACTTTTCGTTGGATAAACTTTTTGAAACAAACTTTTTTTATTTGATAGAGGAGGGAATAAGCTACAAAATGGAAAAAAATTAAAATTTTAGGGTGATTAGAAATTTAGTTATGGGGAAAAATCGGAAAGTAGGCATAACTGAGTATGCGAACCTACCAAACTTGGACGACCACAAATTTTGAATGGATCAACTTTTTGAAATAAACTTTTTTTTATCTGATAGAGGAGAGGATTAGCTTCAAAATGAAAATAAAATTAAAATTCTAGGTTGATTGGAAATTTAGTTAAGGGCAAAAAACTAACACTTACTTGAAAATTTTGAGTTTTTGCAAGGTTTTTTGACCTCAACTTTTTTTGTCTTTCTTTAGATCATGAAGTTTTGGGCTCATTTTGTAGCTAATTTAATTCTCTATTTAATGATATCATAACCGTTTCAAAATCTTTTCCCTTTAAAAAGTTGTAGGAGTCGGCGTCAGACTGGTTCGTATACCCTGTTAGTCATCTTGGGAGGATTTTAGACCATAACTTTTTTTGTCTACCTTTAAATTATGAAGTTTTAGGTTCATTTTGTAGCTAATTTAATTCTCTATTTAATCAAATTATTCCCATGTCAAAATTTTTCCCCTTTAAAAAGTTGAAGGAGTTGGCGCCGAGCTGGTTCGAATACTCCGTTAGTCAATTTTCACCTTTATTTTAAAAGGTAGAAAAAATTGGAAAGGGAATGGCAGAATTTCAAAATAGCGTGCCTTATATTAAAAACATTTTTATTAAATATTTTATGCGCAAAAATGATGAGAATGGGTCACGGGGTTTAAAAAATGGCAATTTTGGCAATAAATTGGGGGAAGTGGGGAATAGGAGGAAAAGAGGGGGAAAGTTGCCTAAATATAATTGAAAATAAATTTTTAATAAAATTTAAAATTCTGTGAAAATAGGATTAAAATAGAGGGAAAGTAAAGACTCAGTAAGAGCTATAAACTGGAATACAAAAAAAGAAAATACAGGTTGATTAAAACACAACTCCCTTCTTCTTACCAAATCTTTCCATTTGAATGCCCCTCACAAAGGAGAGTGCATGAGGTGTCCGTGGAACTTCGGGATGAAATTTGGGAGACAGATAGATTATACCCTACTAGTTATGAATTTCATCCCCAACTTTCATCCCAGTCCCACGGACGCCTCTGGCATCCACTTTTCTGTTTGTCAAGGCCAGTCTACCTCAGGGCTTGTAGCTAAGTTTATTCAAGTCGTATCTAGACAGTATCTAGACAATTTTGGCATCCTATAACATTTTAATGTCTAATTTGGAATATACTGTGTTAGTGATGTGCGAAACTCTCGGTCTCCGTTCCCGAGTCGGGAAATTTCCCGGATTTTTTGAAGACTCGGTCTCGGTGTTTTACTCTCAGAAAACGAGATTCAAAAAAAAATTCGAAAAAAATTTTCCCCATCCTTTTTCGATTCTTCTTCAACCTTCCCTTCCTCCCCCTCAAAAATATTTTTTTATTTTTATTTTATTTTCCCGCCAAATTTTTTTTTCATTTTTTTTTCAATTAAATTCCCCGCAACCAATTTAAATATTCCTTTAGGGCAATGACCAAAAAAAATTTTTTTTTATTTTTATTCAAACCCCATCTCTTTTTTTCTCTTTAAAATCAATTTTTTCGGCCAATGAAGATATGCCACGCGCGATATTTAGACAAACGATCAGGTTCATCTCCTCTTTGTTTTGCCCTTTCTTCTTCCCTTCCCTTCTTCTTTCCCCCCAACTTTTCCCCTCCTTCCCCACTGCTTCCCCTTTGCTTCCCTTTGCTTTGCTAACAACTCGCGCAATAATTTTTGCCTTTTTCTCCTTTTTCCCCCTTTTTTCCTCCTTTGCGTGAAGAAAAAAAAATTTTTTTTTCATGCAAACCTACCCCCTCCTCCCCAGTTTACCCAACACCTCCCCTCCTCCCCCCTCCCCCCCTAACTAAACACGCCCAAAAATCAAAAAAATGTTTGCTTCTCACATAAAAAATCTTCATGTTTTAACTGCTACTTTTATATATTAATTGCCGCCTATTCTCCCCTTTTAAAAAAATTAACGGGAAAAAATCAACGAGATCTGGGAAAAGTTGCTACAACAAGGGCGAGAGAGAGAGAAAAAAGTTTGGAAAATAGAACAAGAGAACAACAAGAACAACAAATTCTGGATATTGAACAACTTGTTGCTACAATAACTAAAACAAGTTTAAATAAACAATGTTAAAAGAAGATAATTATAGAAACAGAAAAAGAATAAAACAATCGAGAATTAGTAACAGTGTTTCTGGTTGCCTAGTTATCTTTTTTGTAAGTTAGAGAAAAAAAGAAAACATGTTTTGTTGAGATGAAAATTAAAACATTTTTCAGAATTAAATCAAAACATTTTCAGAAGTTTGTCAAAACATTTTCAGAATTTTGTCAAAACATTTTTCAGAATTTCATCAAAACATTTTCAGAATTTTATCAAAACATTTTCAGAATTTTATTCAAACATTTTCAGAATTTAATCTAAACATTTTCAGAATTTCACTAAAACATTTTTCAGAATTTCCCCAAAACATTTTCAGAATTTAATTTAAACATTTTCAGAATTTTATCTAAATATTTTCAGAATTTTATCTAAACATTTTCAGAATTTCACTAAAACATTTTTCAGAATTTCCCCAAAACATTTTCAGAATTTAATTTAAACATTTTCAGAATTTTATCTAAATATTTTCAGAATTTTATCTAAACATTTTCAGAATTTCACTAAAACATTTTTCAGAATTTCCCCAAAACATTTTCAGAATTTAATTTAAACATTTCCCCTTATTTCAGTTAACTCAAATTCAATGTTCTTCAAGCACCATCAGATTATTTGCACGTTCAGTTCCTCGGGGCTACCAACCGCCTCCTACTTCCCCTTTAGGTAATTAAAAAAATTTATTGAAAATCGATTTTAAATTTAAAAGTGCTTGGCTTTTAGTGACCTTGACTTTCCCATCTATTTTTTATTTTTAAATTTCTAGTTGAGGATGTACCAGTTATGCAATACAAGCAGTACAAACCCCCTTCTCGTTTCTCCCACCCTTCGAGCAACAATTTGCCGTCATTCAAACACCCATCGGTCGCTGGAGAAGCTAAAGAACCTTTAATGGTTAATACTTTAATACAGGTGAATTATAGGAATTAAATATTTTTTTTTTAATTTTTTGTTAGGTGTTTGGGCCAGAAAAAGGAGATGAAACTGAAACTGAGGTGAATTTTATTTAATGTTTTTATTGCTTTATTTAATGTTTGACAAAATGTTATGTTTTTATTAAATTCTGATTTTATTTTTTATTTGTTTTTAATTGTTTTCAATGTTTTGTTTCTATTAAATTCTGTTTGTTTAATATTTGTTTGTTTTTATAATATTCTGATTTCGTCTTTTATGTTATGTTTTTGTAAAATTCTGATTTTGTTTTTCTAATATCTGTTTGTTTTTATTAATTTCTGATTTTATTTTTTATGTTTTGTTATGTTTTTAAAACATTCTGGGGTTGTTTTTAATTGTTTTCAAGTTTTGTTTCTATTAAATTCTGATTTTTAAATGTTTGTTTTTTTAATATTCTGATTTCGTCATTTAATGTTCATTTTATCGTTTTGTTTTTATTTAATTCTGATTTTATGTTCTGCTTTATTTTGTTAAACGAACACTTCTTTATTATAAAAAGTTTTGAGTTAATTAATTATATTTAGAAGCAAAGACTGTCAACATTTGTTGGGGAAACATCTAGCGAGCAAAATTCACCTACCCCTCCCACTGAATTGTTAAACGGTCAAAAACGCGTGACGCTTGTATGTTTTAAAAAATATTATTTTAAAGGGCAAAAAAAATTTTTTTTTAATTTTTAGACAAGACAATTGGACACCCTTGGAAGGTATAAAAAATTTTTTATTAAAAAAATTGGCCAAAAATTGCTTGTTTAAACAAATTTGCTTCAAGTTTTCACCCCAATTTTTTGCATAAACTTGCTAAAAAAATTATTTTTAGTGTAAAAACAAATATTTGTTTTAATATTAGAGTAGCAACAATAATTTATTGCTCAATTCATTACATCAACAGAAAAAAAACTTGTTTCTAAAAATGATAGCAAATGATTAAAGAATAAATAGGGGAGTTTGTTGATATTTTGTGTGTTGTTGTAAAAGATAGGCAAACAAAGGAAAATTAAATTGCGCGAATTAAACAAAAGTTTTTTTGAAGGACTTTTATAAATTGGAATTTAAATAAAAACAATGTTTTTTAGAACAAGGACACGGAAATTTATTAAGGTTATAATGTTTGTTTTGAGTGTGTTTTGATGGTATTCTGATTTTGTTTGTTTGTTTTATTAGGTTTGTTTGATTGTTTTGATGTTATTCTGATTTTGTTTGTTTGTTTTATTAAGTTTGTTTGGTTGTGTTTTGATGTTGTTCTGATTTTATTGATATGTTTTAATGTTTGTTTAAGTGTGTTTTGATGGTATTCTGATTTTGTTTGTTTGTTTTATTAAGTTTTATTATGTTTTGATGGTATTCTGATTTTGTTTGTTTGTTTTAATGTTTGTTTTAGGTGTGTTTTGATGTTGTTCTGATTTTATTGATATGTTTTAATGTTTGTTTAAGTGTGCTTTGATGTTATTCTGATTTTGTTTGTTTGTTTTATTAAGTTTGTTTTAGGTGTGTTTTGATGTTATTCTGATTTTTTTATTTGTATTTAATGTTTGTTTTATTATGTTTTGATGATATTCTGATTTTATCTGTTTTATTAAGTTTGTTTGGTTTAAGTATGTTTTGATGATATTTTTATTTTATTTTAATATGTTTGTTTGATCATGTTTTTGTGATTCTGATTTTGTTTGACTTTGTTCTGGAGTGTTTTATCATGTTTTGATGATATTCTGATTTTGTTTGTTCTAATGTTTTTCAGATTTATTATGTTTTGTTAAATTATTTAGATGTTTGGATTAAATTCTGATTTCATGATGTTTTAACTATTTATTAGTAAGCAAAAACAATTTAGTTGCGCGAACAAAACATTAAAAAAACCATGTTTTTATAATTAAAAATGTTTTTACAATTTCAGAACTTTTGTGCCTGCCAATCAAACAGTTTCAACTGCAAATCCAAAAATAGTAACATGTTTCTTCTTGAAATAAAAATAAATAATCATTAATAACAGGCAATTGTAAAAGCTTTTGCTGCTTCAAATTCTTCCCAAATATCGGAAGCACAACTTCGAGAAGAATTAGGCAAAGAATTGGAACAATCTGTTTCTCTTATACTTGATGAGCTGGGTAGGAAAGACAAAACGACTAAACGTCCAGCTACTTTGACCACTCAATCTGTACCTGCGGAAGAGTTGGAACGATTAGAAGCAGAGGAAAATGAGGCAACAACATCGCCAAAAGAAACAGAAAATTCAGTTGTTTCAACTAGAGAAGCTACTAGTGTACAAACTGCTTCAACTACAAGTGGTGAATTTTAAAATTTTCTGAAAAAAATTCTGAAAAAATTCTGAAATTAAAAAATATGTTTTTCCCTTAATTCTGATCATTTTTAAGTTGCTCCGTTAGTTGTCTTTCCAAAAACTAGTAAAGAACCGATAGAAGTTGCCCCTGCAACAAACGTTGCAACAACAACAGAAGCAAGCGACAAGGAGAAAAAAGATGAAGCAACAACTGTTGAAATTAAAGAAGAACATAACCATGAGGAAAATGAAATTACAAGTACAAAAGAAACTTTATCAGAAGAAAATATTGAAGAGATAAAATCTACTACAATCGCACCTGCGCAAATTTACAAGAGCGCAGAGAAGAAAAGTGAAGCTGAAACAAATTTACCTGTTACAACAACAATAAATATTGGTAGTTTTTTGTTTTTATTTGTTTTATTTTAACTCTGGTTTTATGTATTTTAAATGTTCGTATTTATGTGTTGTGTATGTTGTTGTTTTGAACATTTTTGAATGTTTTGTTTTGAATGTTTTGTTTTGAATGTTTTGATATGTTTTGTTTTGTTTTGATTTTTGAATGTTTTGAACATGTTCTGGTTTTGTTTATTTTTGATGTTTGTTGGTTTGATGTTGTTTTTGTTGTTTTAATCTTGTTCTGTTTTTAGTTATGTTTTGTTTGCGTTTTATTAATTGTGTTGTTCTAATCTTGTTTTGTTGGAATGTTTTGTTTGTTGTTTTCTTTGTTGTTTTGTTCGTTTTAAATTCTGGTATAATTCTGAAATTTTTAGAAGAATCTCCAACAACCCCTACAATTGTTAAACAAGAAGAAACAAAAGAAGAAACTTTAGAAAAACCAACATATCCAACAGAAGAAGAAAAAGAAGGGGTAACAATAGAAGGATCTTTAATATTTGACAAGAAAACAACAATACCAGAAGAAATAGCTTTTAACGAAGATGAAGCTTCCATAACTGAAACAATAACAGAAGAGAAGAAAACAACAGCAGCAACAACATTAGAGGCAACAACAACAATCCAAACAACAATCCAAACAACACCAGAAACATTGTTGCAAACAAATTCTGAAAATGTTTTAAGTAAACAACAAGAAGTGGAAGAAGAAGAAATAAAAGAACAACAAAAACAAACAACATTAAATGTTGTTGGGAATAGGGAAGTTCCTGGCCCTGGGTGGCAGCGAACTGATTTTGAGGAAGGGCAGCTTTGGGTGCAATGCAAACCTCCTTCAATTAGGGTAAAAAATATTTTAATGAGATGAAAATTAATTTTTGGAGGCTTAAAAAATTTTTCGAAATTTTTCGTAATTTTTCAAAAAAAATTTTCAAAAATTTCAAAAAAATTTTCAAAAAATTTCCAAAAATTTTTTGAAAATTTCCAAAAATTTTTTGAAAATTTCAAAAAAAATTTTTTTCTAAAAGTTTTTTCAAAAAAAATTTTTTGAAATTTTTCAAAAAAAATTTCAAAAAATTTTCAAAAAATTTTTTTTTCAAAGGCCCTCCTCTGGCCCTGGCCAACTAACAGAACCTTTGAAAACGGAGTTTTGTTTGCCAAAGACTTTCATGAGGAGTCTGATTGTTATGCGGAATTAGACAAGGATAGTGGTGGGGGAGAGGCTCGCTTGGATATAGGCCCAGGAAAATGTGGATTGGCTGGGGCTAAAGCTGTGAGTTTTATTTTAAATTAATTTTAAAAAATGAAGGGGAAAAAGGGAAAAATAAAAGAAATAACCTTTACTTCCACTAATTTAAATAAAAAAAAAGTCCAATTTTTTACAACTTTTTTCCTTACTTTTAATTTTGTTGATGGATTTTATGAAGCAAAAAAATGAAGCAAAAAAGAATTCTTATAATTTATGGAAGCATTGTTTTTGCAATGTTTTTAATTTTTAATATTTGTGTTTTTATTAAATAATATAGTATGTTGTTTTGAAATTCTGGTTTTTATTTTTATGTTTTGTTGTTCTGGTTTAATAATTATTGTAATTCTGGTTTTTATAAGATGTTTTGTTTGTTTGTTTTAATGTTTGATTTTTATTCTGATTTTCTGAAAGCTTGTTTTCTCTAACAAAGTTTCCGGAAAAAATAAATTCTGGTTTTTTTCGAAATTCTGATTCAAGCATGTTTTAATATTTTCTTAATGTTGTTTTGAAATTCTGGTTTTTATTTTTTTATGTTTTGTTGTTCTGATTTAATAATTTGTTTTGAAATTCTGGTTTTTTATAAGATGTTTTGTTTGTGTTTTAATGTTTGGTTGATATTCTGATTTTTAAATTCTGGTCTTCTGGAAGTTTGTTTCTGGAAGTTTGTTTCTTTAACAAAGTTTGCGGAAAACTTCTCCGGAAAAATAAATTCTGGTTTTTTTGAAATTCTGATTCTAGCTTGTTTTAGTGTTTTCCTAATGTTCGTTTTAAATTCTGGTTTTTTAATAAAGTTGGGAAAACACAAAAACATCATTAAAACATATTTATTAAATTATTTCAGAATTCTTCACAAACACCCCAAAACCTTTCTTTAGTGCTTATGTTTGCCCCACGACGTTCACTAGTGATTGCAGGCCCCGAGGCAAGGAAATAATTATAAAAAATATTTTTATTATAAAATTTTTATTATTTAATAGGGAGGAAATGGGATAAATAAAAAATTTATTAAAAAATATAATTTTTTTTTAAATTTTATTAGTCACGCAATTTGACTTGTTTTCTTGACTATTTCCCCCTATTTTCTAGTCAATTAAAAAAATTATTAAAAAATTCCAAAAAATTTTTTAAGTTCTCATTTTTGGTTCAATGTTATACCCCAGTATTGCCCACACAAAAGCAACAATTAACAGCAGACTTGGCCATTCAAAAACCTCTAGCCAGTCCAGTAATGACCAAAACTATCGAATTGAGTCAAACCCCTCCTCGTTGTGAATACTCTTTGAGGAGAAACACGCCAGATGGCCCTCTTCTTCAACGCGCAACTCTAGGCCAGACAATATATCATCGGTGGGAGTGTGAGGGAGGGCAAGACGTTGCTGAACAATTTGGGATACTTTTGGTTGGAAAAAATTTTAATTAAAAAAAAAATTAAATTATTTTTCAGAGTGATTGTGTGGTTGCTAATTTAACACAAGAAAAAACAAATAATAATAATAGCTCTCCTGGCAAAACTTCAATGGTTGAATTAATTGATAGTGAAGGGTAAATAAATTAATTAATTAAAAATAAATCTTTCCGGAAGCGTTGTTAGGGAAAATGAATGAAAATACACTTTCCGGAAAATGAGGAGAGATGAGTAAAAATACGAAGAAAATACAAGAGTTTTCCGGAAAATACAAATAATATAAAATTCCGGAAAATAAATTAATATAAAATAAATCTTTCCGGAAAAAATAAATCTTTCCGGAAAAAATAAATCTTTCCGGAAAACACATGCAAGAGCACGAGGTTTTCCGGAAAACACGTTTTTAAAAATGGAAAATACATTTTCTCTCATTTTCCGGAAAGTTCGTTTTCTCTAACAAAGTATTCCGGAAAATTTATTTCTGGTATTAATACTATTCCTGAAATTATTAAAATAAATTCCGGAAAAAATAAATTCTGGTTCGTTTGAAATTCTGGTTTCCGAAAAGTGTATTCATTTGGTTTTCTCTAACGATGTTTCCGGAACATTTCCGGAAAACTTTCTCTAACAAGGTATTAATACGATTCCGGAAACTATTAAAATTAATTCTTGAAAAAATAAATGATCATCCTTCCGGAAAACACTTTTTCGAACTAGAGAAAATACATTTCTTGTTATTTTCCGGAAGGTTTATTAATTCGTGTGTTTTCTCGAATAAATTAAAAAATCCAAAAATTAAACTAAAAAAATTAAATTTTAAAAGTTGTTCAACAGATCCTTTGATTGTAGATGACCCTGAATATGAAAAAGAAAATTTAGTTGCTTATGCAAGAGCGAGAGTTTTCTCGCTTCGACCGGAATCACATTTTCTGAGGTTTTCGTGTAAATTAAGTCTTTGCCTACGTCAAAATGATGGATGTTTGGGGTTAACTGTGAGTTTAAATAAAATCTTATTTTTCCGGAAAATACAAAAATAAATAAGTGTTCCGGAAAATAAATTAACGTAAAAAGAAAAATACATTTTAATACATGGGCTTTCCGGAAAATACAAAATAAATATGAATTTGCCGGAAAGTGTATTTCCGGAAAATATTAAAAATACATTTATAAATTTTCCGGAAAATACGTTTTTATAAATTAAAAAATACATCCCTTAATATTTTCCGGAAAATACAAAAAAATAAATAACTGTTCCGGAAAAAATACAAAGATTTCCGGAAAATACAAAAAAATAAATAACTGTTCCGGAAAAAATACAAAGATTTCCGGAAAATACAAAAAAATAAATAACTGTTCCGGAAAAAATACAAAGATTTCCGGAAAATACAAAAAAATAAATAACTGTTCCGGAAAAAATACAAATATTTTCCGGAAAATACAAAAAAATAAATAACTGTTCCGGAAAAAATACAAAGATTTCCGGAAAATACAAAAAAATAAATAACTGTTCCGGAAAAAATACAAAGATTTCCGGAAAATACAAAAAAATAAATAACTGTTCCGGAAAAAATACAAAGATTTCCGGAAAATACAAAAAAATAAATAACTGTTCCGGAAAAAATACAAAGATTTCCGGAAAATACAAAAAAATAAATAACTGTTCCGGAAAAAATACAAAGATTTCCGGAAAATACAAAAAAATAAATAACTGTTCCGGAAAAAATACAAAGATTTCCGGAAAATACAAAAAAATAAATAACTGTTCCGGAAAAAATACAAAGATTTCCGGAAAATACAAAAAAATAAATAACTGTTCCGGAAAAAATACAAAGATTTCCGGAAAATACAAAAAAATAAATAACTGTTCCGGAAAAAATACAAAGATTTCCGGAAAATACAAAAAAATAAATAACTGTTCCGGAAAAAATACAAAGATTTCCGGAAAATACAAAATATATAAATTCCGGATAATGTGTTTCCGGAAATACTAAAAATATATAAATATTCCGGAAAATACGTTCTCATAAATTTAAATTACATCCCTTAATATTTTCCGGAAAGTATTTCCGGAAGAATATACGTACCAAAAATAATTTGTTTCTCTAACTAGAAAATATATGTATTTTCTAGTACTAATACTATTCCGGAAATTATTAAAATAAATTCCGGAAATACTTATAAAAACACAAAAAAATACATTTATGCAAGAGACATTTAAATAACCAAAACAATTAATTTGTAGCCACCTTCTTGTCCCCCAACAAATGCCAGTCGCATACCTTCCCACCATCACCCTTCAGAAAAAGCACCTGCAGCTTTAAGTCAACATTTGCTCTCTCCCCAACTTACAGTCAATTCTGGCAGTTCAACAGCCACAACTTCATCTACTCCTCCTCGTCTGCCTTTCCATGGTTCTGCTGCTTCTTTTGGAGGAACTGGTAAATCATCACTTGTTGATTCTGCTTGGACTATTGGACTTGTTTTGGGTGTGTCTGTATTGCTTGGTCTATTTTTTGGATTGGCTACATTTCTGATTCAGTCTCATCATAGGAGAAACCGGCAAAAAAGACTTGTTCAATGGGTAGGATAATTTTTGTATTTTTTGTAAAACACAAAAAAACAGAAAAAACAAAAACAGAAACACAAAATAAAAAACCCAGAAAATACAAAAATACAAAAAACAAAAATACAAAAAAATACAAAAACACATTTTAACTAAATCAGGTACTTGCTCGTCCCCCCTCTTCCTCTTCTGGATCAGCTACAAGCAGCCAAGAAGTGGGATATATTGGAAGAAGGGGAATTAGTATAGAAGCAATCCAACTACATTCTGATGATTATTCACCTACAGAAGCTGCAACAAATACAAATAATAAATTGTGTTCTCCTTCAAGTTCAGAGTCTGGGCGTAGTAATAAAAGTAATAGGGAGAATAATACAAATTAATTGAAAAAAACACACATTTTTAAAAGCGGTGAATTCTCTCTCTATTTTCTTTTATCTTTTCTTTTCTCTAACAAAGTATCCGGAAAGTTTATTTTCTGTTATTTATTTTAAAATACATTTTGTAAGAATACTTCCGGAAAATACTTATATTAATATAAATTACGGAAAATATAAAATATATTTTGTAAATACATTTATAGTTTCCGGAAAGTATTTCTCCATTTCCGGAAAAATATTTTTAAAAGATTCCGGAAAATACATTTTATTATTCCTGAAAATAGAATGTATTTTTCCTGTTCCGGAAAGATTGAAAATAGATTCCGGAAAATACACACCTTTATTTCCTGTTCCGGAAAATAATTAAAATAAATTTCCGGAAAATACACACCTTTATTTCCTGTTCCGGAAAATAATTAAAATAAATTTCCGGAAAATACATACCCTTATTTTCTGTTCCGGAAAATAATTAAAATAAATTTCCGGAAAATACATACCCTTATTTTCTGTTCCGGAAAATAATTAAAATAGATTCCGGAAAATACACACCTTTATTTCCTGTTCCGGAAAATAATTAAAATAAATTTCCGGAAAATACACACCTTTATTTCCTGTTCCGGAAAATAATTAAAATAAATTTCCGGAAAATACACACCTTTATTTCCTGTTCCGGAAAATAATTAAAATAAATTTCCGGAAAATACACACCTTTATTTCCTGTTCCGGAAAATAATTAAAATAAATTTCCGGAAAATACACACCTTTATTTCCTGTTCCGGAAAATAATTAAAATAAATTTCCGGAAAATACACACCTTTATTTCCTGTTCCGGAAAATAATTAAAATAAATTTCCGGAAAATACACACCTTTATTTCCTGTTCCGGAAAATAATTAAAATAAATTTCCGGAAAATACACACCTTTATTTCCTGTTCCGGAAAATAATTAAAATAAATTTCCGGAAAATACACACCTTTATTTCCTGTTCCGGAAAATAATTAAAATAAATTTCCGGAAAATACACACCTTTATTTCCTGTTCCGGAAAATAATTAAAAATAGATTCCGGAAAATACACATCCTTATTTCTTGTTCCGGAAAATAATTAAATTAAATTTCCGGAAAATACATACCTTTATTTCTTGTTCCGGAAAATACTTAAAAATAGATTCCGGAAAATACACATCCTTATTTCTTGTTCCGGAAAATAATTAAATTAAATTTCCGGAAAATACATACCTTTATTTCCTGTTCCGGAAAATAATTAAAATAAATTTCCGGAAAATACACACCTTTATTTCCTGTTCCGGAAAATAATTAAAATAAATTTCCGGAAAATACACACCTTTATTTCCTGTTCCGGAAAATAATTAAAATAAATTTCCGGAAAATACACACCTTTATTTCCTGTTCCGGAAAATAATTAAAATAAATTTCCGGAAAATACACACCTTTATTTCCTGTTCCGGAAAATAATTAAAATAAATTTCCGGAAAATACACACCTTTATTTCCTGTTCCGGAAAATAATTAAAATAAATTTCCGGAAAATACACACCTTTATTTCCTGTTCCGGAAAATAATTAAAATAAAATTCCGGAAAATACACATCCTTATTTCTTGTTCCGGAAAATAATTAAATTAAATTTCCGGAAAATACATACCTTTATTTCCTGTTCCGGAAAATAATAAAAACAAATTTCCGGAAAATACATATGTAGGTATTTTCTATTTTTCTATAAAGAAAGGAAAATACATTTCCGGAAAGTAAGTAGTAGTATTATCCAAATAAATATACTTCCGGAAATTTTATTTCATTTCCGGAAAATAAATATACCTTTTGGAGTCTTGAACCACAAAGCAATTTTAACCCCCAAATTTTAAATTTTCGTATAAAAATTTTAATTCAGGAATTTTCCTAAAAAAACACATTCTTTCATAAATATTATTCATTCTCTTTTATTTTTTTATTTTCTTGAAGCCATATATTTTGTGGAATGATTCACTCACATTTTTCAAAATATTCTTGCCATTTAAAATAAACAAACAAAAAATACAACAATATTAAAATAAAAATATTTTTTAAAAGTTTTTGTATTTCCTCTTGAACTTGTGCCTTTGTTATTTTTTAATTGTGCTCTTGTTTCTTATTCTTTTTGCAATTTATTTAATAAATTTTAAAGAAAAAAATTTTTTATTAAAATTTGCTTTAAAAAAATTTTTTAATTTAAAAATGAGTTCAACAAAAACTAAGCGTGAAGGGAAGGATTCACATAATGAACAAGAAATGAATGAGATTCAGGAAGTCTTTCAGTAAGTTAAATAACATATATGAAAATAAATACAAAAAACACGGGAAATTTAATTTTCCGGAAAATACAAGTTTCGTTTTTATAGGGAAAAATACATGTGGAAAGTATGTGAATATTAACCCAATAAACATTTCCGGAAAGTTATTTTAAAAACACTTCCGGAAATAAATAAAATGAAAAACATGAGAAAATACATTTCCGGAAAATACAAAAATATCTTTCCGGAAAATACAAATATTATATTTCCCTAGAGAAATACATTCCGGAAAAAAAAAGAAATACATTTACGGAAAACTATGTGAATATTATCCCAATAAACATTTCCGGAAAATTATTCCGGAAATTTATCTTTCTGTAAACAAAAATACATCTCCGTATGTTTCCTAAATAATTTAAAACCACTAGTGTCTTCATACTATAATTTAATTAACCCTTTTAGATTTTATGACACTAAAGGCGACGGAAGAGTTAAGGTAGATCAACTAGGCCATTGTTTGCGATCTTTGGGTCTCTGCCCTACTGAAGCACAAATAGCTAAATTGACTGAAAATAATGCTTCTGAACGTATTTCTGTTGAACAGGCAAAGAAAATAATTAAAAAATAAAATTTGGAAAAATTTTAAGTTTCTTCCAATGTTACATTCTATTCGTAAAGAGGGTGCTGCTGATAGAGATGAGACTGAATTATCCGCTTTTCTAGAGAATATGGACAGAGATAGGTAAATTGACCGGAAAATACTTGTGCTTTCAGGAAATGTGTTTTCCGGAAATGTATTTTCTGGAAATGTATTTTCCGGAAATGTGTTTTCCGGAAATGTGTTTTCCGGAAATGTGCTTTCCGGAAATGTGTTTTCCGGAAATGTATTTCTTTTCATAAAATATTTCCGGAAAATACAAATAAAATTATAGACTTCCGGAAATTAAATAGACAATTCCGGAAATAATTATGCTTTCAAGAAAAATATTTCCGGAAACTTTTTCCGGAAAAATAAAATACAGAAAAAATAAAATCATTTCCGGAAAAATAAAATAATTTCATAAAATGTTTCCGGAAAATACAAATAAATTATAGACTTCCGGAAATTAAATAGACGATTCCGGAAAGTTAGGTATATAAAATACACAAAATACATATTTAATAAATCTATCTCTTTCCGGAAAATACATAAATACAAATTAATTCTTTTCTCTAGTTCTGGTTCAGTATTTCAATCAGACCTACGTCGAATGCTTACAGTTTTTGGGGAGCCTCTAAGTGAGGGTGAGTATGAACAAATAACTGCTGGACGTGAAAAAGAAGAGGGTAAAATTAATATTTCTGAATTGGTTCAAACTTTGTTAAGTTTTAAGTAGAGAAAAGATGTTGGCAAAATTCTGAAAATCCCTCTATTAAAACACTTTTTTAGTCATAACTTTCTTGATACTTAACCGATCCTAATAATTTTTATATCATTCGAAAGCTCTGAATGTGCTTATTCTTTTTCTCAAAAGGATCGATCTGATCCGTTCACTCCCCAATAAAGTTATAGACGGATATAGAACAAATATCATGATTTCCCTCACTTAACAGATCATAACTTTGTAGGGAATGAGTGGACCTGATCTATCTCTTTAAGAAAAAGAATAAGCACATTCAGAGCTTTCGAATGATATCAAAATTATTTTAATCGGTTAAAATTCAAAAGAGTTATAGCCCTAAAAGAATTATGAAACTCGCAAAACTCTAATGTCCTGTTTCTATTATTAAAAAAATTATTTTCTCCCCCATTATTTTATCTTTTTTTTTTAATTAAAGCTTTATTTATAAAATATTTAAATGTCAAAATCATTCTTCCACTTTTTTTTCAATAATTATTGTGATGCCTTAAAAAATAATTTTTTGTCTCTCCCCTCAAAGTTCCCTCATTATTTATTTTATTATTTTTTTTCTTTTTTTAATGAAATTTTTAAAAAATTGTAAAATAAAGAGCACAGAGAACGTTAAATAAAATAATTTTTTTTATATTTTTTAAAATATTTTTTTTTGTTTTTTTTTTGTGTTTTAATCTGTTCTGGGCAATCCTTTTTTAATATACACGAGTCTCGTGATAATTAAATTTAGTATTTTTATGGAAAATTGGATTCTTTGCTTCTTTTTTAGTAACACTTAACAGTCTAGGCATATTTAATTTTCCTGAGAATTCCTAACCGGAAAATACATTTGCAGAAAATAAATTATAAATAAATACCTAAATACAATTCCGGAAAATACATGTGTGTTTTCATGGAATGTATTTCCAAAAACTTTTTCCGGAATTAAAATATTTCCGGAAAATACAAAATAAAATATAACCTTCCGGAAAATACATTTCCGGAAAATACATATGCTTTTATAGAATGTATTTCCGAAAACTTTCCGGAATTAAAACATTTCCGGAAAATACAAATTAAATATATAACCTTCCGGAAAATACAACTCGGGAAAACACAAATTGAATATATAACCGGAAAATACAACTTGGAAAATACATTTCCGGAAAATACAAAATAAAATATAACCTTCCGGAAAATACTTGTATATTTTCAGGAAATATATTTCCGGAAATTTCCTGAAAAATAATAAAGTAATTTCACAGAAACAATTCCGGAAAACACAAATAAAATACAAAACGCAAATTAAATGGACAATTCCGGAAAGTTGATATAAAATACATTTTTGTATTTTATCGAAAATACTGGAGAATATTCCCCTCAGAATCTCTCTTCCTATTTTCGATTAAAATTATCACAGACTCCAATGTCAATAAATTTTTATTAATTTTGCAAATCTTTCAAAATTTATTTAAAAAATTATTTACACAAAAATTGAACGTAATTAATTAAAATTATAAAAAATAGATTGATTAATTAATGGCAGAGATATCGGCTTTTTTGGGTGGAGAATAAGTATATATGTAAAATGATTACATTAAGAAAACTGGTTTATATACAAATTAAATATATTATAAATCAAAATTTGATCGATAGAGGAAGAGTTTATTGAAAGAATTTATTTTTGTGTGGTTTAATCTCTGACTTATTCCAACCCCCTTAGAATTATCCTAACACCCAAAAATGACCAAAATTGAGAAAAGGGGACAGTTGAGTCTGGACACTTTATTTTTTAAAAGGATCATATGAGTCTGTAGGGATAGTCGGGATCCTCGGTTTCGGCTCCAGATTCGGGAAATTTCTCGGGTTTTTTGAGCTCTCGGTCTAGACTCTCGGGTTTTTTAACTCCCGACCATCACTACGAGTCTGGCGCAAACTCCAAAATTGAGAAAAAGGGGACACTTGAGTCTGGACATTAAATAATTTTTAAAAAGGACCGTTTGAGTCTGATACGAGTCTAATATAAGTCGGGACAAGTCAGAGGGTCGACACAAGTCAGATTTAAAAATTAAAACAAAATACAATCTGTAAAAGGAAAGAAATTTTTAAATAGAAAAAATAAGAAAATAAAAGAAAGCTGCGAGTTATAGAAAGAAGGAATGTTGAAAAATTAACTACAAAAGAAATTAATTGTTTTGGTTAATTAATTATTATTTAACTCCAACACTTAAAAATACGAGAGCGAGAGAAAAAAAGAAAAATGCACACAACGGCAGTTATACACTTTTGTATTTTCTTTCCGGAAAAAAATCCGGAAAGTTTAATTAAGCCTATTTAATTTTTGAGATGTGCGCAAACTGGACAAAAATAAAACGCCAAAAAATAAAAAGGGCTATTAGAGTCTGAAAATTAAAAAAATTTTAATAAAATTTTCAACTCTAATAGAAAGGACATTTTAATTATTTTAGAAATTTTTTTAATATAATTTTCAACTCTAATAGAAAGGACATTTTAAATTTTTGATAAAACGCCAAAAAAATAAAAAGGGCTATTAGAGTCTGAAAAAAAATTTTTTAAGAAAATTTTCAACTCTAATAGAAAGGACATTTTAATTTTTTTTATTTTGCACACCTCAACAGGCTTAAAATTTTTTTTGAAAATTTTCAAGTCAAACTGCCATTCCTCTTTCGACGTTCACCCCACGGCTGTGCCCAACCATTGTCTTTAACCATATGGATTAGCTCTATGATATACTTGCCTTCTTTGTATTTTTGGCTGCTTTCGTAAGCGTGCTCCTTAAAATATTTAGGGAAATTTTTGGAATTTTTGTTGAAAATATTTTTTGGGGTGACACTTGAGTCTGGACATTTCAAGGACTTAAAATGGGCTAAAAAATTTTTTAAACTCACATATTTCCATCCGAGTGTAGTCTTACAACATTCACACTAAAAATAAAAAAATTTAATTTAAAAAATCAAAAAATATTCTCTACCTGAATATCAGCAACAGCATGCAGTCCAGTCAGCAAAACTCTTTCCTCTGCTGTACCACAAACAATATTAACTACTGAATTAAAAAGATATGCTTTGCCTTGACTGCCTTGGAATGATTTGGAGATTAACTAGAAAATTGGGGAGAAATTAAGAGAAAAAAAAAGAAAATTAAAATTCCCCCTCTAACAGAAGTGCTGAACCTAGTGAACGCCAACTTCTCTAACTTAGGGCTGGATAAACTTATTAAAATTCTTTTGGTACCGTTCGATAGAGAAGAAAATTTACTACAAAATGGACAAGGAAAAATAATTTTTGGAGGTTGAGTAAGAGAGTTATGGTCCAAAAACAGACAAAAACGTCAAAAAGTTGGAGTTTTTCGACCACAACTTTTCTGGAAAGTTAAGTAAGATAAAGGTTGTGGTATTATTTTGTAGGAAATTTTCTCCTCTATCGAATGACACCAAAACTTTCTTTAACGGTTCATCCATTCAAAAGATATAGAGCCAGACCTAACCGATCTTTAACAATTGCGAGACACTACAGGAAAAGGAGAGGTTTTCTCTGACTGTTAGAGAAAACCGTTTTTACTGAAAAACTAGGCTTTCCTACAGACAAAAACATTTTAAAAAAATTTTAAAGCCAACCTCGTTGTGATCTGCCAGGTTTGCTCGACAATGGGCACAACTATAAGTACGAGCGCCTGAGGGCAAATAAGCCTAAAATTGAATTTAATAATTAAATTTAAAGTAAAAACAAACCTGAAAGGTTTTTGGCTTTTTCTGAGCTTGGGATTGGGCAGAGGGAGGCATTTGAGCGACCGCTGCCATTTTGAATAAAATAAAAATATAATTTAATTTTAATTAATTAATACATGTGTTTCTGTAAAAATAAAGTTAATTATTAATTTAATTATAATAAGTGTGGTTGTGGTGTAGTCGGTAACGAGTCGACTTTGGCTTGGAGGGGTGGTGGGTTCGAGTCCCCTTGAAAGAAAATAGTTTTTGCTTTGACGGGGACCCCACAGAAAAATTTTTTTAAATTTTTATAAAAATTTTTGACACCCCTAGGATTTTTTAAGACTCTAATGGGTATAGTAATCGGTAAGGATGTCAAATTTAAATTATGGAGGGTGGAAGGGGTACTTTATGGATATATCACCCCCCCCCCCTATTTTGAGTCTCAGAGTCTCCCTTAATGTGTAATAATGTTCAGCATTTTTCCTAACCCAATTTCTCTCCATTTCCTTGTGGTAAATTTGAATGAGAGGCATTAATAAAGAGAAGATTAATTTTTCAATCATTCAAACCTACCACAGGCAAATGGAGAGAAATTGGGGTAGGAAAAAAGGCTGACCATTATTACATATTAAGGAAGACTCTGAGACTCAAAATAGGGGGGGGGGGGTGATATATCCATAAAGTACCGTGGAAGGTTCGAATCCTGATGTGGGAAAATAATTTTTTTTGACAGGGACCCCTCGGAAAATTTTCAAAAAATTTTCAAAAAATTTTTAAAAATTTCTAGAAAAATTTTAGAACCCCCAGAAAATTTTCTTCACCCCCAAAAAATTTTCTAAGACTCTAACGGCCCTATAAAGAATATTTTGCCCTTAAGAAGACTGACTATAACCCAATTTTCTTCTCAACATTAAATAGACTAGCATTGACAGTTTTGATTTCATCGTGTCCAAAGAAGGCTAAAAAACTATAAAAAAGGTAAAAAAAATAAATTGATAACACTCTTGGGAAGTAAAAAAGCATTTTTTCAAAAAATATTTGCTTAGCACGGGGTTCTTTTTTTCATTGACTAAAATATATTTATATTTTCCCTCCTCTTTCTATCAGCTGTTGAGGGAAGGAAAAAGATGAAAAAAGGCGGCAAACACACCTTTTAGTGTATTTGTTAGAAAGGAAGGACAACTCCCCCATATTTTGCCAAAAACACATTTCGCCAATAAGGCAAAAATTCCTCATTTTGTCATCAAGTATGTTGACAAAATGAGGGTGTTTAGCCTTATTGGCGAAATGTGTTTTTGGCAAAATATGGTCAAGGAAAAAAGAGGGGGAAGTAAAGAAGTAAACCAACCGAACAAAAAATTTTTTAGACAGAGAATATTTTTTCTCTCTTTTTATTTTTCTCTATTTCTACTTGTTTATTTGCTTGACTGCTCAATTTTTAGCAATGGGGATATTTGAGTTTCAGCTTTATTTAGAGGATTGCCCCAACCCTCTGCTCAATTTTCATTGTAGTAAAGGCTATCCCAAAAGAACAGTCATAGAATAAGAGTTAATCCAGAGAATCGAAATAGATGGCTAATAGAGTCTGAGAGAAAAATATATTACCCAGGAAGGAGCATTAGAGTCATTAAGAAACCGTGGAAATTGTCTCCCTCACACGTCACTTTTCTTTAAGATAAGATCAAAATTTGGCCAGAGGGGCGACTAATAGAGAGATTCCACTGTAGTACATTTCAAATAGAGGTATGAAAAGGACCATTAGAGTCCCAGATAGTTACTCAATTTCAGTAATAATTTTGGAGACTCTAATGGCTTACGAACAAAATAGGACTCTAGTGGCTTGCAGATACGATTCGTCTAATGGCCTACAAATAAAATCCTAAGGGGACCATTAGAGTACAAGGAAGCTGAACAATTTCAAGGGGATTTTCAAGACCAACCCAAAAATAAGACCCTAATGGCTTACAGACGATATTGTACTCTAATGGCTTCACCCTAAAAAGGACCATTAGAGTCCCAAAAAGTTACTCGATTTTATGACTTTCCCAGTCTCTAATGGCTTCGAAACCAAAAATAGGACTCCAATAGCCTACAAATAGAATCCTAAAAGGTCCGTTAGAGTCTGGAAAGTTGAACAATATCTGCGCCGAGTTCCCAGACTCTACTGGCACCCAAACCAAAAATAGGGACAATTTTCCCATTAAAAATAGAGCAAAAATGAATGTTGTAAAAACAAGTTTAGAGGGGGAAAATAGGAAAAAAAATTAAAAATAAACCAGGAAAAAATAAAGAAAAATCAGAATCCTTCCCCTATTTTCCCCTTAAAAAAAGAAAAAAATAAGTAAATAAAAATAAAACAAGTCTCGTGTGCACAAAATAAAATCATTAATTTTTTCTGTTTTTTTTCTAGTCCTCATGTGTTGTCACAACCAGTCACATTTTTTTATTTACAAGAAGGGGGAGTAACAAACACTTTTTTTAATAAACCTCATTTTTGGTCCTCTATTTGTTTATTATTATTTTTTTTGAAGAAAGTGCAAATGGAAACATTTTTTTGTTTAATATTTTTGAATTTTTTGAGGTATTTTTGACAAAAAAATGCAGGAAAAATGAGGGAAAATGAGGTTTTTGTGGGTTGGGGACATTAGAGTCTTAGGACCATTTTTATTTGAATCCTTGGGCTAGAGGGATTCAATTAGAGGTTTTAGGGGATTTAATTAAAGGATTCAATCCTCTTCCAATAGAAGAGGGATTCAAAAGAGACTTAGTTGTCCCTTTTTATGACACTTGAGTATAGAGGGTAAACGATGTTTTTAGGGCAACGGACACTAGGTAAAGACAGTTGGTTTTGCTAGTGGAGTCTTGATTTAAATTGTCATTATAAAATACCCCTATACCAACTACGGAACGGGCCAGTTGAGCGTGGCCGGTTGAGCGTCAGCCAACTTTGATCGGCTATAACTTTTTTCCGCTTGATTCAATACTAATGAATCATATATCATTCGAAAGCCCTCGTTAAGCGCTATATTTGATTCAATTGGATGGATCATAATTGATCGCTATTTAAAAAGTTACAAGTCGATAAGTGTGAAAAACAACGATTTTCTGCATTTATCGACTTATAACCTTTTAACCGGGATCAGACTTGATCAATCCAGTTGGGATAAAGATTGGACTCATCGAGGGCTTTCGAATGATATATGATTCATTCGTATTGGATCAAGGCTAAAAAAGTTATAGCCGTTCAAATGTCGGCTGACGCTCAACCGGCCACGCTCAACTGACCCCAACCGTACCAACTACAGCTTGATTTAAGAACTGCTGGAAGAGGGGAACTGCCTAAATTATGGCCTATATTTTATTTATACCTCAATATAGGGTCGATTTTCTTCCAGTTTTAAGAGGGATCTTATAGTAAGGTTTGACTGTGATTTGAAGAGGTTTTTTAATAAAAATAGGGGAAAATAAGGAAAAAATCAGTAGGGGACACTTGAGTCTGGAAAAAAAATTTAATTTTTAATCCTTGTCATCCCTACAAGGAAATAAAATTTTTTCAAAATGATGAAGAAAGTTTTTAAAAAATGCTTCTTAAAAAAGACAAATGGATTGGATTAAATAGAGGAAGAAGAAAAAAAAATTTTTTTGAAAGAGCATAGACATTTAAAAGGGACACGCCCAAGTAGGCGCGCGGCCATAACGGCGCAAAGCCATAACTTGCTGGAAAATTTCTGGCCCTTAACAATTTTGGTACCATTCTCTTTAGCTCGATGAGAGGAATCGTTTAATACTAAATTTGGTAAGATTAAGAAATCTTGAAGCAAGATATTGCTTTGCGCCGTTATGGTCGCGCGCCTACTTGGGCTGTACCCTTTAAAAAAGGGGGGCGTCTTTCCAGCTTTTTAAAAAAAAATAAAAATCCAAGGGAGAAAAAAAAGGAATTTTTATTTTTTAATTGATGACAATCGCCCTCATTTTTATAGAGGAAAAAAAATTTTTTTTGCTTCTTTTGTGTTTTAGCGCGAATGCTTTTTCTGCTGTACATAAATGGAAACTCTCCACCAATTCTATTTTTATTCACCCCTAGGGAGATTTAATAATGCAAATGTGCAGTTGGGGGTGTGCGCAAATTTTTTGGCGTTTTGGATTTTTTTGGAAATTTTTAAAAAATTTTTTGTTTTAAGGGTAGACCTCGTTTTTCATTAGAGTATGTCCCAAAAGGTACATTAGAGTCTTATTCAAAATTAGTCTATTTCTTCGTTATGTTCTCAGCCTCTAGTGTCCTACTTAACAGGAAAGGTGTAAGAGACGTTTTTAATTTTTTTAAAAATTTTTCTGAAATTTTTTAAAAATTTTTTTTGAAGATTTTTGGGCTTGTTAGACCCTTCCCCGAGCTTCAAAAAAATTCCCGCTCAAAATCATTCCCCTTTGCGTTTTTGGCGTTTTCAAAAAATTTGCGCACACTTGCAAAAATAAGAAAAATTCTCCATTTAAATTCCCTTTTTAATTATTCTCCATTTACGACCTAGAAAATGCAACGACCAAAAATTAGATCATAAACGGAGGATAAAATTGGAAAGAAGAATTTAGCGTTCTAAAAATGGATTAAATGGGATTGAATTATTTATAGGGGAGAGAGAGAGGAAAGCTTGGAAGAATAAAAATAAATAAAATTAAAAATAAATAAAATTAAAAATTAAAAATTAATTTAATTTACCTAATTGTAGATGGAAAATGGAATTTTTAGAAATTTTTAAAAATTAAAAAAAAATTTTTTATGGAATTTTTTAAAATTTCAGGGCGACATTTGCGCACATCGACATTTGCGCACAACCACTAAAAATATCTACTTTTCGTCCCATAACTTTTTTGTTTTTCAAAATTTCTGAATGATTCTTTTTAACTATCGAAAGCTCTGAATGTGTAGAATCTTTTTCCCAGCGGGACTGTGTCACTAGGTTGATTTCTTAAAAAGTTGGAGCCGTATAAGCACGGACAATCGTGTTTTTAGACGTTTATTAAGCTCTAACTTTTGATAGAATGGTCTGATCGGGAAGGTCTTGTTAATTAAAATAATCGGCTCTTTCAGAGCTTTCGATTGATATAAGATTTATTCTTAAAGATTAAAAATTGGAAAAGTTATGGACTAAAAATTAGACAAAAACAAAGAGACTGAAATTTCCTCTTTTAATTTTTAGATATTTTGAAAAATTTTATAAGAAGTTGACATTTTGAAATATTAGCTCGCTAATTGCTTCGAAACATCAATAAATGTTAGAGAAACAGAAAATTGGTCAAATACGATTTTTTGGGGGGTTTCTAAGATTTTTTTTGGAAAATTTTTGTAGGTTTGGCCTGGCTTTGTTGTGTTTTTATTAATTCTTTTACCAACTTTTCAGATAAATTCAATGCTTCCAAAAAGTAAATATTCCAAATTTTTCAATTTAATTCTTGAAGATAAACTAATTTTAGCTACTTGCAAATCTTGTGAATACAAAAAGACTTTGAAAAATGCGCAGGTTTTTAATTTTTATTTGGGGAGAGAGGAGGTTTTAGCGCTAGATTTTTAATGCTGTGTAGTAGAGGTGAATCGGAATTCTGATTTCCGACGTTTTTTTCCTTTCGACTTTCGATTTTCGAAAACTTAGGCTGATTTCCGACAGTTCCGACTTTTGAGCCATTTCCGAGTTCCGACAGTTCCGACTTTTGAGCCATTTCCGAGTTCCGACAGTTCCAACTTTTGAGCCATTTCCGAGTTCCGACAGTTCCAACTTTTGAGCCATTTCCGAGTTCCGACAGTTCCGATTTCCGACACCTTTGTCATTTCCGATTCACCTCTGCTGGTGGTTCAGAAAAACACGGATCTACATCAGGTTTGGGGTGCAACCACTATCATTCTCAATGGGGAGTGTGGCTATCACCCAGAGCCATTGTTCCCGAGGTCAGGCCTGGGGTAGCTCCCCAAAAATGGGAAAAAGTAAAAAATTGGGGAGGAGATTGGACAAAAAAGTATAATTTTTTTGGCCTACATCCTTTTCAAGAAGCCGGATATCTTCCATTTTCACCGTCGCGGCCGAAATTTTTTTTGAATTTTGGAGGCTGTAGGCGAAAAAATTCACTTTTTTGGTTATGCCTCTCCCAATTTCTTCCCCCTTTTCCCCCATATCGGTGGAAGGGGGAGGGGAGCTTTTCTAACTACACTTTTGCTTGGGTTGTTAGCCAAGCCTAATCCTTTCCATAATTTTTAGGCATCAAAAAGCAGTCTTCGCCACCATTTAACTAAACACCCCGAAGAAATGGCACAATTACTGGAATTTGAGGAAACTGAAAACAAAAATAAAATTTTGCGGACACCTAGAAGAGGCGTTAGAAAATCGATAAAAATAAATTCTAGTGGAGGGAGTACTTTAAAAACGGGAAGAAAAAAATTGAAAGATGAGGATGAAGAGGAAGATGAGGATGAACCACAAACTAGTGAAAATTGTGAGACAGGTTTTTTGGGGTTTTTGAGGGTAGGAAAAGCTTTATAGGGTGGGAAATGGAGTGTGGAATGAGTGGAAACCTGTATGGAATTGGGGTCCCAGACCGGGAAGCAATGGCGTATCCAGGAGAGCTAGCGGGCTAGGAGGGGGGGGGCACATCGGCCAAATTTAAATGACCGTCATTTAAAAAATTTTTTAGCCCCCCCCCCCCTTGTCCCGAAATCGACCCCTTGGCTACGCCCTTATTGAAAAGCACGACTGACTGTGTTTATCTCCAGCCTTAAGATGGGGGCTATTTGTAGGTGGATTTTGGGAGAATTAATTAGTGAATTTTAGGAGCCCCCATTTTCTCTTATTTCGGAAAAAAGGGGCTTTTTCCACATTTATTGGAGTGAATTCATCTTTCTTTTTTTCCTCGGCCTTGCTTTTTAAAATTAAAATTGGGCTTAACATCCATAGAAAATTCAAAATTTTTAATAAAAAATTTTTTTCTCAGCTCAATGGGACAGAACAGGAAGTATGACTAAACGAATAGACGAAGCTATAATTCAAATGATTTGCACAGATATTTTCCCATTGTCAATTACAGACGGTCCTGGCTTTAGAAACTTTCTTAAAGTTGTTGCTCCTAAATATGTTCCAAAGTATAATTTTTTATTTTTATGGGATTTTTTGGGTATTTTTTGGGGGTGGAAGAGATGAGGCTTGAAGATTTTTTTGGGGTTTAAGAAAATTTTTTTTTAATTTTTTAAATTCATTTCCCTCCAATTTTCACCCTCAATCATCGACTACCTTCCCTTTAATTAACCCCAACTTTTTTCAAAAAAATCCAATTTTGTTAATTTTGGTACCATTCGATTGGGCTCACCGAGACGCGTCGAATGATATATTACACTTTACTATTTCGTCCAAAATTTGGGGATTGGCGTTTTGGCGCACAGCCCTGAAGAAGGTGTGACGAAGGGGGTTATAATTAGAATTATTTTTTAAATTAAAAAAAAATTATTTTTTTTAAAGAAGTCGTTGGACACTTTCAAGATCACATTTACCCTCTTTATATGAAAAAATTCGTTCACGTATAATTAATCAATTAGAAGATGCCAAATACATTTCAATTACAACGGACACTTGGGATGGAGATTGTAATACAAATACAACAAAAAAGGAAACAAGCGATCATACTTTACTTTCTGTTACGGGTATTTGTTTTTATTAAAATCAGAATTTTATAAAAACATGGAAACTTTATGCTAATCAGAATTTAAATAAAACATGAAAATAACCAGAAAAACAGTCAAAAACTAATCAGAATTTTATTTAAACATTTGTGTTTATTTGAATGTTCAGATTAAATTCTGATTTCTTTTCTCTTCCTTTTCTGCCCCTTTGGTATTTTAATAGAATCAGAATTTTATTAAAACATCTTGACGAACATTAGTGTTTGACAAACGCAAAACATTACTAAAAACCAGAATTTAATAAAAACATGAAATAAAAAATGAATTTCGTTTAATCACAAAAAATCAGAAATTAATTTAAACATGAAGAAAAACATCCCTTTTTGTTTTAATAAAACACAATCAGAATTTTCATTAAACAAGAAAAAAACCAGAATTTTATTTAAACATGAAAAATTAGTAATAATCAGAATTTAAATAAAACATCGCTTTATTAAAATCAGAATTTAATTAAAACACTCGTGTTTTTCTGTTGTGTTTTATTAAAATCAGAATTTTATTAAAACACTCGTGTTTTTCTATTGTGTTTTATTAAAATCAGAATTTTATTAAAACACTCGTGTTTTTCTGATGTTTTTATAAAAATCAGAATTTTATTAAAACACTCGTGTTTTTCTGTTGTGTTTTATTAAAATCAGAATTTTATTAAAACACTCGTGTTTTTCTGATGTTTTTATAAAAATCAGAATTTTATTAAAACACTCGTGTTTTTCTGATGTTTTTATAAAAATCAGAATTTAACTAAAACACTCGTGTTTATCTGCTGTGTTTTTATTAAAACCAGAATTTAATTAGAACTTAATTAAAACATAATTTTTTAAATTTATCAGCCCATTTCATCAATAAACAAATGGAACCTTCATTTTGCGTTTTGGCTGCACGTGGAATAAAGCCTGATATGAATATTCATCTTTTACTTCAACAAATATTTAATGAATTTAAAATTGAAGATAAAATACATGTAATATTAAGAGGGGGAGCTATGGATACGGGTTCCCATAGTATTTGGTGCCAAGCACATATTCTAACTTTGGTAAACAAATTACTCTTTTTTATTAAAAATCAGAATAGTATGTTTGTTTGAATTAAAATTCTGATTTTGTTTATTAAACAGAAAGTGATGTGTTTATTCTCCATGTTTAGATTAAATTCTGATTTTTCTGTTTTCGTGTTTTTATTAAATTCTGATTTTGCTTTATTAAAACATGAAGGAATCAAAATGTTTAGATTAAATTCTGATTTGTTTATAAAAATCAGAATTTTATATAAACAAGGAGAAAAATCAGAATTGAATTTGAACATGGAAATGTTTAAATATTTATTCTTTACATGTTTAGACTAATTTCTGATTTTTTTATTTAAATAAAAAAATCAGAATTTCATATAAACAAGGAGAAAAATCAGAATTTAATTTAAACATGAAAAATCATAATTTAAAAAAGGCGTGTTTTTATCGCATGTTTAGATTAGTTTCTGATTTTCTGTTTAATTAAAATTCTGATTTTTATAAACAATTATATATTAAATTAATTTTAAGGCTATATCTGATGGTTTTAAGCAAATTGATGGCTTTACCGAAATTATTAACAGAGTAAAAGATTTTATTCGACGAATCAAAAAACAACAAAATTTATTACGTGATTTTCATCAATTTAATTCTTTTCTTGAAATTTCTGAACGTGATTTGTTTAAGGTAAATTCATCTAAAATTTAGTTGTTTAAATTAAATTCTGCTTTTTATATGTTCAAATTTAATTCTGATTATCTCACATGTCTAAACAAAATTCTGATTCTCTTCATGTTTAACTTAAATTCTGATTTTCATGTTTTAATAAAATTCTGATTCCACTGCATGTTCGAATTAAATTATGTTTCTATGTTTATCTAAATTCTGATTTTTTTTCCTTTGTTTATATCAAATTTGTGTTCATGTTGGAATTAAATTCTGATTTACGTTTAAATTAAATTCTCTCACATGTTCAAATAAAATTCTGATTTTAATTTCTGAATTAAATTCTGATTTTTTATGTTTGAAGAAAATTCTGTTTTTCCTGTTTTGTTTATATTAAATTCTGTTTTTTCCAAACATTTCTTTATTTAAGGGAAACGAAGTTCGCTGGAACAGTTGTTATGAAATGTTAAATTTGCTTGTTTCAAACATGAATTCTGTAAATATATTAGCTATGGATAATGATAAACTTCCATTTTTTTCACTTGCGGATTGGTAGGGGAAAAATTTAAATTTTTTTAAAATTTTATTTTTTCTGTTTTAAAGGACAATGATGGAACATTTAACAAAAATTTTAAGACCAATTTACAATGCAATTTCATTTTTACAAAAAAGAACGAGTTCTGTTGGGTATATTATCCCTTTAATGAAAGCAATAGAATTGGATTTAATTATACAACCTGTTGCTTTAGAATTCCCTAGAGTTAGGGCTGCGATTGTTAATGGAATTAAGTGTAGAATGGCAGGTGAGTTGAAAAAAATATTCTGGTTTTTATAAAAACATTAAAAATCAGAATTTTATATGAACATTTAAATAATTCTGATTTTAAAAAAATTCTGATTTTTAAGAAATTCTGGTTTTTGGAAAATTATAATTTTAAAAAATTCTGATTTTTATAAAAGAATTCTGATTTTTAAAAAAAATTCTGATTTTTGGAAAATTCTGATTTTTCTAAAAAAAATTCTGATTTTTATAAAAGAATTCTGATTTTTAAAAAAATTCTGATTTTTGGAAAATTCTGATTTTTCTAAAAAAAATTCTGATTTAAGAAATTCTGATTTTTAAAAAAAATTCTGATTTTTATTTTCGTGAAAAAATTTTTATTTAATTTTTAAAGGTTGGGAAGATGAAGCAGTTTTAATCATTCCAACACTGTTAGATCCGTATTTCAAAATGACTTTATTCCCAGTTGAAAAACATATGCAATATAAAGACTATCTTATTTATGAAATTCGAAAACAATGTCCTCCGATTATTGTGGTAATTTAATTAATTAATGTTCATTTAAAATTCTGATTCTCTCTCATGTTTAAATAAAATTCTGATTCTTTCTCATGTTTAAATTAAATTCTGGTCTTTCTTGTTTTTATAAAATTCTGGTTTTTTTTCTTTGTTTAATTAAAATTCTGATTTCTTTAAAACTAAAAGTGATGTTTTTCCCTCATGTTTAAATTAAATTCTGATTTTTTAAAACAAAAACTAATGTTTTTCCTCGTGTTTAGATTAAATTCTGATTTTTTAACGAGATTCTGTTCGTGTTTTTATAAAATTCTGGTCTTTTTCTTCCTTGTTTTTTCTCTTGTTCATTTAAAATTCTGGTTATATTTAAATTTATTTATTTTTAAAGCATCAAAACGAATTTGGGTCTATATCAACAACAACTACAAACGAATCCAATCCATTTAAACGAGTTAAAAATTATTTATCTGGAAATACAAGTCTTGAAAATGATTCAATTTCGCCTCCAGTGCTAGATGAACGATTTCAAATTTATTCGGTAATTTTTTAAATAAAAAAAATTCTGATTTTTTGAAAAAATTCTGATTTTTCGAAAAAAATTCTGAAGAATATTCTGATTTTTTTTGAAAAAATTCTGAAAAAATTCTGATTTTTTTTTTAAAAATTATGATTTTTCAGAAATAAATTCTGAAAAATATTCTGATTTTTTTGAAAAATATTTTGAAAAATATTCTGATTTTTCAGAAGAAATTCCGAATAAAAATTCTGATTTTTCAGGAAGTAGAAGATTATTTAACTTCCCCAACAGAAACAGAATTTCACGATGTTTCATCCTATTGGAAAAACAAAACAACCCAAACAAAATTTCCCCATTTAACAGAACTTTTTTTAAAATTTTGTTGTGCCCCAGCAACCTCCTCAGAATCGGAACGTTTATTTTCTACAGTAAATTCAACTTTGGGTGCTATGAGAAAGGGGTTGAGTGGAGAACATTTGGAACAATTAGTGTTTTGTAGACACAATATTTTAATTAATGGATTTTTTTGAATAAACTTTGTTTTGCGCACATGGCTTTATTTAATTCTGATTTTATATATGAATCCAAGTTTATTTATTTCTGGTCGTTTTATTGTAGTTTCCGGATTTTTCAGAATTTTTTGTATTTTTAAAACTTTGTATTTTCTGTCAGAATTCTGATTTGTATGTAATTTCCGGAAAATAAACTTTTTCCGGAAACATCTTTATTAAAAGTATTTTCCGGAAAATAAACTTTCCGGAAAAAGTAAACTTTCCGGAAAAAGTTTATTTTCCGGAAAATACAAAATAATTCTGAATTTGTTTTTCTTTCTCTAACTTCTCTAACAATAATTAAACTACTATGTATTAATGTATTTATTTAAAATTAAAATATTATTTTATAAATTAAAAAATATATAAAATCTATTTTCAGGGCAATTTAGTTTTGTAAAATTAAAAAATAATTATAAAATTATCGTTGTATAAGAAATAAAAGAGATCGAATTCTTAAGAAGCTGCAGCACCGAGAGAGATTTTTCAAGGGGAAAAATTTTTTTTTGAATTTTTAAAAAATTTATTTTTCTTTCCCACTTATTTTGCTTCTTCTCTTTCTTAATTCATCCCCTCCATCAACCGATTTTATCAATTCCCAGCGTAACCTAGGTTTTTTAATGTTAAGGTTGTTGGTGGTTGGAGGCAGTTTTCTTCCTCTTATTTTGTGCTGATTATCAATTTCTGGAAATTTTTTTGAAATTTTTTTTACTTAATTCCCCTCCCTCCCCCTCCAAGTTACCATAAAAATTCCTCCAGTTAATCAACCAATCAGCACGGCTACGAGCATGTCCGAGCGTGTCCAAGGGATTCCCTTGTCGCCCTCCTCCGTCGATCAAAACAAAGTGTGTTGAGCTTTGACCCCTTCTGGTGCTTTTACCTCGTCGGGGCTTTCCAGTCCTGCTTAAGGCTACAAACCAGGGACGTTTAGGATATCCGTGAGCACAAGAAGAATATAAATTGTAGACTTGAGGATCTTTAAAGTTGATAGAGATTAATAATTGGGGAAGAAAAGAGTTTTTTAGAAGCATGCTTCAGTATTCTAGAAACATGTTTCATAATTTTAAAAGCTTGTTTCAATGTTTTGGAAACATGCTTCAATATTTTAAAAGCATGCTTCAATATCTTAGAAGCTTGTTTCAGTGTATTAGAAGCATGCTTCACTATTTCAGAAACATGTTTCATTATTTTAGAAGCATGTTTCAGTGTATTAGAAGCATGCTTCAGTATTCTGAAAGCATGCTTCAATGTCTTAGATGCATGTTTTAACATTCTAGAAGCATGCTTCATTTTTTCAGAAACATGTTTCATAATTTTGGAAATTTGTTTCAGTGTATTCTAGAAACATGCCTCAATAACCTAGAAGCATGTTTCAATATCTTAGAAGCATGTTTTAACATTGTAGAATCATGCTTTACCATTTAGAAACATGTTTCAGTATTGTTAAGCATGCTTCATTAACTCAGAAGCAAGTTTCAGTATTCTACAATATTTTAGAAACATGTTTCAATATTTTGGAAGCATGCTTCAGTATTCTAAAAACATGCTTCATTATTCTGAAGGTATGTTTCACCATCATAGAAGCATGCTTCAATAATCTTGAAACATGCTTCCCAATTTTAGAAGTATGCTTCAATATCTTAAAAACATGCTTCAATATTTTAGAAAAATTTTTGATTTCCTTAAGGTTGATCTTTTGGACTTTCTATGACCAAAAGTAATTATAGCCCTTTAAGAACAAGCTTTCCAAAAACTTACGCATTTCCTCAAGAAAAGCACATTCAGCAGAGAAATTATTTTCTGAAGCAGCATACAATTGTCCCTTTGAATCCCTAAAATGTTTTTTTTTATTTTTTTATTTTGAAAAAAATTGACATGCAAAGGAAATGTTGATTGTCCACTGCCCGAATACTGACAAGGCCAAAGGCGACGGCCAAAAATTCGAAAATTGCTGGAAAAAATAAAAGTTTTTTTGAAAGTTTTTTTGAAACGTGAGAATGTTTTATTAAACGAGAAAAGAAAAAGAAGAGGTGATTTGTGGGCAAAAACCGTGAGAATGTGGAAAATAATAAATGACTTTGCTTGCCAAAAAGAGTAAAGATTAAAAAATAAAAACTATTTAAAATAAAATTTTAAGTTTTGATTTTGTTAAGGGTGATCTTTTGGAAATTTCTAAATATTTATAAACTTTCCGGAAACTAAAACTTTTCAACTTTCCGGAAAAGTTGATTAAGGGTGATCTTTTGGAAATTTATAAAACTTTCCGGGAAAGTGTTTTCTTCATTATGTATTTTTTTTCCGGAAGCATTAAATAAACTTTCCGGAAAGTTTTGAGAATGTTGGAGAAACACATAAAATACATTAACAACTTTCCGGAAAATACAATAATACATTCCGGAAAGTTTATTTAATTATACATTTAATATTCCCAACTTTAAATTCTTTCCGGAAAGTTTTGAAAATATTATAGAAATGTATTACAACTTTCCGGAAAATATAAAAAATACTATACTATATGTATTTTTCCAGAAATATTATTGTATATTTTCCGGAAAAATATTATTATATTATATGTATATATTTTCCGGAAAGTTGTTATATTAGAGTCTAGACGTTCTACTTAACTTAAGCCTCCCCACAGGGGGTAATTTTTAAATTATAACTAAAATTCCTTTAAATTCCTTTAAAAATGTGTTCCGCCCTGTCTCTCCTTTTCTCTTTTATTTTTTCAAATTATTTAATTCACGTGAAAATTTTAGTTTGATTTGTGAAATATGTGACTAAGAAAAATGAAAATAATAATATTTTAAATAAATATTAAATTTTAATATATGACAGTTGTTTATAATTTATTTGTTGCGTTTTTAAAAAATATATTTTTATTAAAAATATTTTTTGGAAAAATTTTTTTGGTAAAAATATTGTGATAAATTGGTCATACATATTATTAATAAAATATTTAAAAAAAAATTGAGAAAAAAATTTTTTTAAATAAAAAAATATTTACTCAATTGATTTTGATTTTTAGTGCCCCGTACATTAACTCTCCCTTCATTGTCACCGGTCATTTCTAGCCAGGTACCAGACTGGCAGTAGAGGGCCCCACGTCTATGCGCGTGTTCGTACCTTAACTTGTTTTGTTAAACAAAAATAAGCCTTACATAAAACATTCTCTCTAATAGGTGTGTACTATTTCTTCCGGAAAGTTGGAATTATATTAAATATTTTCCGGAAAGTTTATATAACTAGTTGTGATAAGTGTCTAGTAGAATATCAATGTTGTGGGTGTGCGCCAAAAAACGTTTAAATAAACTTTATTAAACTTTCCGGAAAGTTTTAAAATAAACCTTATATAAAAATATAACACATACTTTTTCCGGAATTTTATTTTCCGGAAAATCATTTGAAACTTGTTTGCAAAACAAGTTTCATTCAACTTTAAATACCTTCCGGAAAGTTGTAAAATATTTTAGAAAGACATAAATACAACTTTCCGGAAGGTTTATTTAACTAGAAAAATACAATAAAACTTTCCGGAAAATGTTTTTAAGTTAATAGAAAATTAAAAACACTTTCCGGAAAATAGAAACTTTTCCGGAAAAATAAAACTTTTCCGGAAAATGCAACTTTTCCGGAAAATTAAAACTTTTTCCGGAAGGCTAGAGAAAGGTATACACTAAACTAGTACACTATTTCTCCCTTTTCTAACTATTACCTAACTTGACGAATAGGCAAGCCACTGATTGGGGGCGCTCCAACATTGTGTTCCTCCCCCAACCCCAATCGTTCCAACAACGACAGACTTGTAGAAAATGAAGTTTTATCATTTTGGGTGTTCCTTCTTTGTTTAAGTTGTGCTCTTGTTGCACTTTAAAAATTTTTTCAAGGAAATTTAGGGGAAAAAATTTTTTGGTTTACCATTTAGCAATTAATCGAGAATCTGAAGCATTAAATGGAGGGAGCAATAAGGAGGAAGAAGTTGGGGAAGGATTATTATTAGAAGAGTGTCTATTTAAATTATTAGTTAAGTTGTCTGAAGAAGACGAAGATAGAGCTGGCAAGGAGAAAAGTGCCAAGACGGCTGTTGATGGGTTGGGTAGACGCATCTTAAAAGGAATTTTAAAGAAAATTTTTCCGGAAAAAAATTAGTTTCCGGAAAATTTTCAAAAAAATTTTCGGAAGATTTAAAAAAAATTTTTCCGGAAAATTTTTCAAAAAAAATTTTTCCGGAAAAAATTTTTTGAAAAATTTTTTCCGGAAAAATTTTTCAAAAAAATTTTTTTGAAGAAAAATCAAAATGAATTTTTGAAACTTGATTTTTCCGGTTTATATAATCACCAATAATTTAATTTTTTTGACTAAACATATTTTAGAGTGGGTGGTACTAAAAGAGTGTAAATTCTATTGAGAGAAAAAGTTTTGTTTGAATTCTTTCGGGAAAGAAAAAAAAAAGTCGTAAAATGCGCCAATCTGGAGGAGAAGAAGAAATGTTTTATTTTCAATTAGCTCTTTAAACTTTTTAAAAGAACAAAAAATAAAAAAAAAATTTTGGAAAATTGACTGAAAAATGTGAACTTGGAAAATGAGGGGATAAAAAGGCGGGGGTGTGCGCCAAAAGAAAAGCTATAATAAACTTTATTAAACTTTCCGGAATGTTTTACAATAGATTTATAGTTTCCGGAAAATATAATTATATTATTAACTTGATTATTTACAATCCGGAAAAATTAAATATAATTTTCCGGAAAAGTTGTAAAACAAGTTTAATTAAGTTAAAAACTCCGGAAAGTTGGAGATATTGAGAAAAATCATTCCAACCTTCCGGAAAGTTTTACAATAGATTTATGCTTTCCGGAAAATATAATTAAATTATTAACTTATTTACAATCCGGAAAATTAAGTTTACTTTACCGGAAAGGTTGTAAAACAAGTTTAATTAAATTAATAGCTCCGGAAAGTTGGTAATAATTGGAAAAAATTATTCCAACTTTCCGGAAAGTTTATTTTACATGTTTTACTGAAAATATATTCCACAGCCTTCCGGAAAGTTGAATAAATATATTTTAATTGTATTTTACTTGTATTTTCCGGAAAAACACAAAATAAACAAACTTGGTGTTTACTTGGGTAAAATAAAGGAGAAGAATAGGGATAGTTTTTGGCTGACTAAAAAAGAGGGATAAATGGGGGAAGAATGCCAAAAATCCGGATGCGACTAAAATGAACGAAAAAAAGATATTTTAGTAATTAAATTTGTAATGGGCAATTTTTGGGATTAAAAAAAATTTTTTTAGTTTTTTTTTATTTAATTAAAGCAATTTTCTTAAAATTAAAGATAAAAATAAATAATTTCAAAAAAAAAATTAAAAAAAAATTTTTTAATAAAAATAGAATGGAATTAATTTTTGAATAAATAAGGAGGAGGGTAATTTTTAAAGCTACATATTTGGCAAATTGCTAAGAAAAAAATTAAAGAAAATTTTTTTTTGAAATAAATTTTGCGCACATCCTATGCCCACACCCTTGCTAAGGAAAATAATAAAAAAAAATTTTTCCGATGAAAAAATTTTTTCTTAAGAATTTGAGGGGTATGGGCAAGGATGTGCGCAAAAAAATTTTCTTTTAAATTAAAAAAATTTTTAGTCACAGACTCTCTTCTATGTAAGAGAAAGCCCCTCTAAAATTAATAAGATTAGTAGAAAAAAATAAAAAAAAATTTTTTTCCGAAGAAAAAAATTTTTTTTAAATTTGGGGGGTATAGGCGAGGATGTGCGCAAAAAATTATTTTAAGATTTTTTTAGAAATTTCTCTTATTTTTTTTTAAATTTTAAATAATCACAGACTCTAGAGAAAACCCTCTCCAAAAATTAATAAAATAAATAAAATAAAATTATATCAAAAATTATGACGATAATAAAAATAAAATAATAATAATTGGTAAAACACACAAGAAGAAAAGACAACAATTTTATAAAAGTATAACGAGAAAAGTCGAGAGAGTAAATGTACTAATAATATTTTTAGTTGGTTGTAAATTGTGTGCGCGCAGTCTTTTTAGTTTTTAAACGAATATTTGGGTGATTGGAAATAATGATAGCAATATTTAAAAGAAAGGAGGGAGGGTTGTCGGGAATGAAAAAGAAAAGAAAAATGGGGAGAAGATTGAAGAATCGGGGAAAAAGCAGACGAGAATTGAGTAGAGGAGAATTGGGGGGGGGGGGGGGGGGAAGGAATTGGGGGAGAAGTTGAGGGAAGGGGAGGGAAGGGTATGGGGGAAGGAAGGAGGAGAATCTGGGGGGAGAAGTAGAGGGAAGGGATGGGTATGGGAGAACTTGGAGGGAGAAGGATTGAAGTTTGGAGGAAGGGAGTGAAGAGAATATTCGGGGGAAGAAGTTTGAGGGGAGGGAGAGGTGAAGCAACCAACAAGGAAGGGAAGGGAAGAGTATGGGAATGGGAGAATTGTGGGGAGGGAGGATTGAAGCTAGGGAGGACTTGGGGAGGATTTAAAGTTGAGGAGAGGGAGGGAAGAAGTTTGGGGGAAGGAGGTGAAGGAGAGTATTTGGGGGAAGTTTGGGGGAAGAAATGAGAGGGAAGGGAGAGGTGAAGCAACCAAGCAACTGTTTTATTTTTTTTTGGACAAGTTGAAGGTGTGGGGATGTTGTTGAAAGGTGAGGGAGGATGGAGGGGGGTAAACTAGCATTGTGAAATTAATATTTTACTTTAAGGGAGCGGGCAGAACACAAAAAAAGATTGGGAATATTTCTTGGGAAAAAAAGGTATTAAATAGGTGAGTGATTAAATAAACTTGAAAATAAATTTTTTATTTAAAATTGTAAATTTAAAGTTTTTAAGATTACAAGTTTCAAGTTTGCTGGTTAAAAACAAGTTTACAAACTTTAATTTGCGTAGTCCGGAAAGTTGTCAAGTTTTAATCATTCCAGCATTTTTGTTAATATATGCTGGGCAACTTTTCCATAAAAATAAACTTTTTCCGGAAAGTTTGTATATTTCAAGTTTGTAAAAATATTAATTTTAATTAAGTTTAAGATTACAAATTTTAAGTTTGCAACTGAATTATAAATAAACTTAATTTGAAGTTTCCGGAAAGTTGGAAAGTTTTCCTTCCTATTTATTTTGTAAATAAAAACATTTCCGGAAAGTTGTATTTTCAAGTTTGTAAAATAATAATTGTAATTAAAAAAGTTTTAAGATTGTAAGTTTCAAGTTTGTTGTTTAATTATAAATAAACTTTAATTTATGCAATCCGGAAAGTTGTGTATTTTTCAAGTTTGTAAAATAATTAGAAACGATTGTAATTACAATAAACTAAACTTAAAGTTTTAAGTCTACAAATATACCTACAAACAAAAACACCCGCCGAATAAACACCTTTCAACTTAAACTAAGCCAATATTTAAAAGTTTTGCTCTTTGAGGCGCTAATAAAAAGGATTAGAATAAATAGATTACACAGGTGGCAAACCCCATATCATTTAAATATCCTCAGAACGAAAAACAATAAAAAAAGAAAAATTATTTTTTCGAGTTACAATTAAAAATAAAAATAAACAACTGCACTTCTACCACCTTCTTCTACCATCTTCTTCTTCTATTCAGTCACCTCTCCAGGCAATCCTTTTTACAATAAAAACAATTTTATTTTAATCCCAATATTTGAGAGGTTATTATATTCAGATAAAAACAAGATCAATCTTTTAATAAAAATTTTATGTCTGGAAAATTTGAAAAATTATAGTACAAAATTTTAAAAGGAATAATAGTGCAGGTGAAGAAAAAGCCAACTCAAGAAAAGTTTTTCCGGAAAGCTCAAACTTAAAACTCTATCAATAATTGCAATTACAACTCGAACTTTACGGAAAAATACATATATTTTCATACTCTTTAGTATTTTCCGGAAAGTTTTTAATTTTTCCGGAAGGTTATATAAATTGTATTTTACAACTTTAACGTTCCGGAAAATCAAGTTCTAACCTTTCACAAATTGTATTTTTACAATTCCAACTTTCCGGAAAGTTGTTAATATAATTACAAATTCCAACCTTAATTGTATTTATTTTACAACTTTCCGGAATAATTTTATTATTTATTTATACTCTTCCAGTAGCTTCCGGAAAGATTTTAATTCTTCCGGAATGTCCGGAAAGTTGGTGTTGTAATTACGGAAAAATATTTTATACTTTTTAATAGTTTCCGGAAATATTGTAATTACAACCCCAACCTTTCCGGAATTATATTTTAAAAATTCCAACTTTCCGGAAAGTGTTAATGTATTTACAATTCCAATACTAATTGTATTTACAACACCAACTTTCCGGAAAAAATAATGTCTTCATTATTTCCTCAAAATTCACTCCAAAATTATTTTAATTTTCCCCCAATTTTCTCTAAAACGACCTTCCTTTATTAATTAATTATTTGAACAGATTATTAGCTCAAAAATGTTCTCCTCCAATGTTCAACACATACATATTTTTCATTTTTTTCATTTTAGTTTTTTCCCATTTATGTAATTGTTAGCCATCATCTTCTCATCACACCCCCTCTTCCGATTTAATACAAGTTCCACATTTTTACCCTTCAAAAGCATGTATCCATAAGATCAAAACTATTGTTTTAAATGTTAACAATTTTAGAATAAATTTAATTAAGAAAATTTTAATCTTTCCGGAAACTTGGGAAATGTTTTCGAATTTTCCGGAAAAATTAGACATTGTTTCAGGTAAGTCTATTAATTTTCCGGAAACTTAAAATATTTTCCGGAAAGGTAGGAAATGTTTTTAATAGATTTTACAATTTTCCGGAAAGTTGTAAACACAAGTAATAAATTACAAAATACTTTCCGGAAAGTTGTGAATATATTTAAATAAAATTACAATTCCGGAAAGTTTTAATTTTACAATTCCGGAAAAATAAGAAATATTTCTTTCCGGAAAATAAATAGAAATAATAAATGACCAACTTTCCGGTAAGTTTATTATATTTTCCGGAAACTTGATATATACTATATTACAACTTTCCGGAAAAAAATTAATTCTAATAAGAGGAAAATTGTAAAAACATTTTTACAAATTGTAAAAACATTTTTAAAAATTGTAAAAACATTTTTACAAATTGTAAAAACATTTTTAAAAATTGTAAAAACCTTTTTACAAATTGTAAAAACATTTTTACAAATTGTAAAAACATTTTTACAAATTGTAAAAACATTTTTACAAATTGTAAAAACATTTTTACAAATTGTAAAAACATTTTTACAAATTGTAAAAACATTTTTACAAATTGTAAAAACATTTTTACAAATTGTAAAAACATTTTTACAAATTGTAAAACAAAGTTTGTATTTTTCCTAAACACTATTTTTGTATTTTAGTTGATGTTTAGGGTATTAAATCTATTGAACCTTTTTCCCAAACAATTCCCCCCAAAAAAACACACAATAGTCACTAATCTCGCGCTCGATTTGCTGCCCGCCAACACAACTTTTTTTAACGCTTCTCTTCTCTCCTCAACCTGTCACTGCAACACAGCTACTAAAAAAAATTTATTTTTATCTCTTTGTACAAACCCGCCTTAGGGCTCTGGCCGGTTTAACAAGTTCCTCGGGGCTTTTATGTCGCTGCAATCGGTGGGAAAGGAAGAAGCAAACAAACACACATTTTTCATTGAGTTGGGGTTGAATGATTTGTTTTTTTGTTTTTTTCTACTCAATCTTATTTTAAATTTATTTATTTGTTTTTGAGACAAATATGGGGGAAGTAAGGTCAGTCTGTCTATTAGCTATAAAATTTAAAATATTTATTTACCAAATTTATATTTTTACAATTATAATTAAAATTACAATTTATGCAACATTTTATTTACAACTCCAAATTTCCGGAAACCCTCAAGTTTTAAATTCAGTACTCTATTTACTCGATTAATTCCCCGGAGGAATTAATGTCTCAACATATTCGTGGAATGGAGAATTATTTGAGGGTGGAGAATTAATTCAGTAAATACGTGAATTGTAATTTCAACTCAAACACTTTAGAAATTTTATTTTTACAATTCATACTTTCCGGAATTTTAAAATTACAATTTTCCGGAATTGTAATTTATTTAATTTATTAACCACCAATTAAAATTACAATTTAAAATTACAACTTATTTGCTAATCCAAGTTTCCGGAAACCCTCAAGCTTTAAATTCAAAAGTATAATTGTAATTACAACTCCAACCTTTTCAAGAATTTTATTTTTACAATTCCAACTTTCCGGAATTATAAAATTACAATTTTCGGAAATTATAAATTACAACCTTTCAGAATTTTAATTTTCTATAAGAATATTTACAACTTTCCGGAAAATTGGCGCACACTTAAACTAATTAAAATTACAACTTTCCGGAATTGCAACTTTTTTATATTTCAGTAGTATTTTGTAAAATGTTTAAACTTTCCGGAAAAATTGCAGAATTAAAAAAAACATTTCAACCTTTCCGGAAGACCGGGGAACTTTAGGAGAAGAAAATAGGCATATCTTTATCAGATTTTTAATTAATTTAAAATTTTCTCCTTAAGAAACACGTCAAAATTTATTTTTTATTTACTAACATGAACAAAAAAAATCCATAAAAATTAACAAAAATCCCTACTATTGTCCGAAAAAAAAGTTGAAGTGGACAACAACAACTATAAACTAACCACCTGACTCGCAACTACAATGGAAAAAAATATTTAGTAAAAAGTACAAGAAAAAAAGGTGAAATGATCCCCTTTGATTTGTCCGATCCATTCACTTTCTCCCTCTATTTTTTAATTTTACTGACTGACCTTTACTTTTTAATTTTTTGTACTTATTGAGTGGGCAAAAAAGGGACTCTAAAATACAGTCGTCGACATAAAGATAGGGACAAGAGTAATCTAAATAGAAATTAACTATTTTTCGGTCAAAAAATACGTTCTATATATCAATCGAAAGCTCTATTCGTATCTCAGTTGACATGTTTCTGCATTTTTCATGAAAATGAAAATTGGCCGAGATAATCCGGATCTGCCGGATATACCAAATCCCACAGCCTCGGAAAAAATTTTCGGAAAAAATCTAACAAACCCATTTGATAAAGCATATTTTTGTGAGTATATACCACAAAACCGCTTAAAAATATCTATTTCCGGTCCAGAGATATGATTTTTTGAAAATGGCATTTTTCCCTTAAAAATTGAATTTTTTGCAAAAATAGACGAAAAATGCCATTTTCAAAAAATCATATCTCTGGTCCGGAAAGAGATATTTTTAAGCGGTTTTGTGGTATATACTCACAAAAATTTGCTTTATCAAATGGGTTTGTTAGATTTTTTCCGAAAATTTTTTCCGAGGATATAGGATTTGGTATATCCGGTAGATCCGGATTATCTCGGTCAATTTTCAATTTCATGAAAAATGCAGAAACATGTCAACTGAGATACGAATAGAGCTTTCGATTGATATATAGAACGTATTTTTTGACTGAAAAATAGTTAATTTGCATTTAAATTACTCTTGTCCCTATCTTTATGTCCACTACTGTAAATAAAACTTTGTTTTTACCTTAAAATTAAACTTTCCGGAAACTTAAAATACTTCCGGAAAAGTTGGAAATGTTTTTAATAAAATTCTATATATTTTCCGGAAAGTTGTAAACTTATTTAAATAAAATTACAATTCCGGAAAAGTTGTAAATTGTTACCACATATTTCCGGAAATTTGTAAACATTTTACAAAATACTTTCCGGAATATTTAAAGAATATTACAATTCCGGAAAAGTTGTAATTTTAATTAGTTTAAGTGTGCAACAATTTTCCGGAAAGTTGTAAACTTAATAATTTATAAAATACCTTCCGGAAAGTTGTAAATATTCTTATAGAAAATTAAATTCCGAAAGGTTGTAATCTTAAAATTCCGGAAATCTTTAATTTTACAATTCCGGAAAGGTTGTAATTTTAATTAAAGTGTGCGCCAACCGGCGCCAATGCACACATACCATAATAAAAGGAAAGTATTGTCTTCAATAACATTTATTATTCTCTTTATTATTATTATTACTCTTTTTGGATTGATAGAAGGCCAACGGGTTAATGTGACGGTTTGAATAAATTTTAAAAAATATTTTTTAATTAAATATTATAGTTATTCACAGAATCACAATGTCCCTTCTGCACTCGGTTGCTTAGGCAAGTTAAAATTTTATTTTTTCTTCTTTAATTAATTGATCACCTCCTTCGTTTTCAACTCTAATCCTTTTAAAATAATTTTTAAAAAATTAAAAATTAAAAAAAATTAATTTTCCCCCTTCGCAGAGAACAAATGTGGCAATTTCACATTAGAAGACCCGGCATAATGAATTTACAAATAATTCCTTTTGGGAAGGGAAATTGTGAATTTACACGAGACAGGCGGTCAGTCAATTAAAAATGTTTTTTGATTAAAAATACCGTATTTCTACTAATAGAATGCCCCTCTCTAATAGTATACCCGTCTCTAATAGTCTGTCCATCTACCTCTCTCTAATAGAATGTCCCTCTCTAATAGTATGCCGCTCTCTAATAGTACCCCCTCTCTAATAGCATCCCCCTCTCTAATAGAATGCCCCTCTCTAATAGTATACCCCTCTCTAATAGAATGACCCTCTCTAATAGTATACCCCTCCCTAATAGAATGCCCCTCTCTAATAGTGTGACCCTCTCTAATAGAATTCCCCTCTCTAATAGTATACCTCTTTGGAAGGTTATTGAAAAATAGAATGCCCAGGCATCAATTAAAAGAAATACGGTAATCTCTCCTTCCAGCTTAATTTGTAAATGTATGCATGGCCCAACAGAATGTGATTTAAATAGACTACAAAATTGTGCAATTTCTTATTTCCCCAAAAGACATATTGGTCTAGTTATTTGTATCCAAGGATTGAAAAATTTGGAGGAAGCTTACCAACGTTGCCTTTCTCGTCTATCTCCCCGCACCCAGTTTAGACTGAAACAGTGTGCGCAAACACAAACGGGAGAGGTTTGTAAACTTGAATTTATTTTGTAAAAACTTTTTTTCAGGTTTTAAATTATTATTCTATGTTGAATACACATAGGTAAGTTTAATTAAACTTTAAAACTTTAATTAATTAAACTTTCCGGAAGCATATTAAAATAAAAACACAAAACTTTAATTAATCCAACTTGAACATTCCAACCTTCAAGAAAATAAAATTAATTACAACTTTCCGGAAAACTTAAAAACAAGTGAATGTATTTAGAAAATACAACTTTCCGGAAAAATAAAATTATAATATAATTTTCCGGAAATATAATATAACTTTCCGGAATTAATTAAATAGACTACAAAATTGTGCAATTTCTTATTTCCCCAAAAGACATATTGGTCTAGTTATTTGTATCCAAGGATTGAAAAATTTGGAAAACTTAAAAAAAAAACTTAAAAACTTTACTTTAAACCTTCCGGAAAAACTTACCGGAAACTTAAAACTTAACAAAACAAATATTTTAAGTTATCCGGAAATTTTAATTTCAAATTGTAAAAATAATTAAAAATACAACCTATGTATTTTCCGGAAATATTTGTGTTTTCCGGAAAAATAATATATTTGTGTTTTCGGTAAATTCCAAAACACCTACATACCAACTTCTGAATTAAAAAATTAAATTAATTTCTAATAATTTTTTCTACAGAGCGGGTATAAGAATTTGGCCAACGGCTTATATTAATGGATATTTTTTCGATCGAAGCTATCCTATGGAGGTTGAATATTTTCAAAAAAATTAAATATTTAAAATAATTTTTTCAGACAAAAATATGCGAACACACAGATTGGTGCTAAAAATAAACTTGTTTTTTTATTGTCAGGATTTTCCCTCAATTTTATTATAATTTAAAAGCATTAATTTTGTACGCAATATATTTTTATTTGTATTTTGTTGTATGTTATTGTACAATTAATAAATGTGATCAAGTTTTAAAAATACAATTGTATTTTTTCAAGTTTATTTTTAAAATAAAACTTTTCCAACTTTCCGGAAACAAAACACAAGGAGAGAAATACTTAAAACTTTCCGGAAAGTTACTTAGAACTTTAGTTAAAACTTTCCGGAAACAAAACACAAGGAGTCTATTTAATAAAATACTTAAAACTTTCCGGAAAAACTTTCCGGAAACTAAACAAATATTTTAAGTTTTCCGGAAATTTTAATTACAAATTGTAAAAATAATTAAAAATACAACTTTCCGGAAAATAATTACAAATTGTAAAAATTAATTACAAATTGTAATTACCTTAATTATTTTAAACTTTCCCAAGTAACTTCCTCAAGTTATATTTTTTCTTATATTTTTTATTACGCCATACTTACATATTTAATTATTAAATAAAATTACTAGCAATTATTGTCCAAATCATCTTCCTAAAAAATATATGAGTGGACTTAGTGCCTCATTTTTGTATAAATTTATTGAAGCAGAATTGCAGCAATTATAGATGGAATGACAAAAAAATAAAGTAAAGAGGCGACTGGATGGATGACCATTCCAATAAAAAATATACTTGAGAAGAACTTTTAATCTTTGTAGTAAAATATAATTAACGCCTAGTAATTATTAGTTTCTGCTTCTCAAGTTGCTAACATAAAGTTAAAGCAAAGGATGTTTTATTAATACAAACTTTCCGGAAAAATATTTGCAATCCGGAAAATAATTTATTTAATATAAGGATTTCAAAACCTTCCGGAAAAATAAATTAAAGTCCGGAAAAAATAATTTATAATCCTGAAACGTTTACGGAAAAACAAAGTTACAATTTAGAGATCTTTCCGGAAAATAAAATACAACTATGGAAAATTTCCGGAAAACAGAATTACAATCCGGAAAAATACAACTTTCAAAAAAAACAACTTTTAAAATACAACTTTCCGGAAAATAATTATTTTTACAAATTGTAATTTGTTTCCGGAAAGTTTTAGAAATGGTTAAGTTTAACAAATTATTTTCAACCTTCCGGAAAATAATTACAAATTGTAATAATTATTTTTACAAATTGTAACCTAGGTAGTATCTTATTGTAACAATATATCAATCTTTCCGGAAAAAAATTACAATCCGGAAAAATAATTATTATTTTACCTATTAATATATTTACAATTCCAAGTTGCAACAAATGAAGCGCTTATTATTACTTGCCTTAAAATTCTTAACTATTATCTTCACCTATTTCCACACAACAAACGCTGTCAGTATTTTACAAAATAAATTTAAAAAAATTTTAAAATTAATTTTAAAATTTTAAAATAAATTTTAAAATTTTAATTTTATTCCCTTTCAACTTTCAAGTGTCTCGCAACCGGAATTTGTTGCTGTGGGATTACCTGTATGCCTGCCCCCGCCATGGTGTGTAATCCAGCGAGTTGTCAACCTGGCTATACTTGCGGTTTCTAGAGGAGAATAAATAAATTTTCGAATTTAAATTTAAAGGACATTATGGGTGTGCAAGGAATAAAGCAAGATCTGCACTTACCAAGAAGGTAAAAATTGAAAAGATTTTAAGGTACCTATGTTGTTTCCCTCCCCTATGTCGTTTCCCTCCCCCACTCAGTTTTCTTCAGTTAATTTTCCCTATACTGACATGAATCACTTATCCTTCCTCCAGAAATGAGGTGAATTTATGGAAGGATTTATGGAAGGAAAAAATCCTGGTCATTATATCCATTCAAAAATGAGTGTAGGGGAGGGAAACTACACAAGTACAGAATTTCTTCTAAAATCAAAAAAATTTCTAGGATGGATTAATTGTCTCTGTAGACGAATATGTTAATAAAACATTGTTAAATCCAAAAAGAATTATTTTCGATAAAATTAAAGAGAAAAAATATTTTTCTGAAGGAAAACAACAGGAAGAATACGAACTGGATAAAAATACATTTTTGAAATTAACTGTAATTTTAAAAAATTTTTTAAATTAAAAGTTTTTAAAGAACCCAAACTTTTTGTTTCGTCAATGTTGTGAAGGTAAAAGAAATTAGAAATAATTTTAAAAAATTAAAAAATATTTTAAAGACCGAAAATTGCCTGATGTCTGTCTCCGGAAATGTCATTTTAATACTTATACAAAAGAGACGGCAAGTTTAATTTATTTATTATAAGGGGAGTACGCAATAGTTTTTATAAACACACTTGGTTTACGGAAAGTTTTAAAAATACAAATAAAAAAGTTGGAATATATTTATACTTTCCGGAAAGGAATTGTAAAACAATTGGTAAAAAATTTTATTTTCCGGAAAACTTTAATTTAAAACTTTAATTCCGGAAAACTTTAATTATTCCAGCCTTCCGGAAAACAAAGTTTAAAATCTTAAGTTTTTTACAATCCGGAAAGTTTTAAACATATTTATTTATTTATAAAACTACAAATTGTAAAAACATTTAAACCTTCCGGAAAACTTTAATTTTACAAAACTTTTTACAAGTTTAGAATAATTAAAACTTTCCGGAAATTGTAAAACATTGCTTCCGGAAAGTTTTGAAAATACTCGTATAAGTTGGAACAATATTTATTAAAATATTATATTTTCCGGAAACATTTATTTTTACAATCCGGAAAGTTGGAACATTTTTCTTTATTTATTAAAACTACAAATTGTAAAAACATTTGTAAAAATCATTCCAACTTTCCGGAAAACAAAGTTTACAATCTTAAAGTTTTTTTAAACAATATTTTAGTTACAACAAATGTATTTTAAAAGAGATCCTTGCCCGATAGCAGCGGCGGTTGGAATTAATAATTAATTTTAAAATTAGGTGATTTATTATCTAGACTGATATTCAATACTGCGCGGCACAAGGGAGAGACCATAGTCGATGTTGTGCTAAAGTAGGGATTGCTTCTACTTTGGCTGGAAATAAATGTAAGGGGGGATTTTATTGAAATTAAAGGGGGGAAGGAAGTTGAGATTCTAAGATTATTCGAAAATCGGACTATAAAAATAGGGGCAGACTTGGGAAACTATATTAGGGAGATCATGGACTTTGTAAGTCATGTAGCCAAAATGCAACCTTGTATACCTAAGAAACTAGAAAGCAGGAGCTATTCGCAATCTTTCCGGAAAAACAAAATAAATCTTTCCGGAAAATTATATTCTTTAACATAACCATCTCAGAAATTTTTCGGAACAAAATTACAATCCGGAAAAATAATTTCTATAGCAACTTTCCGGAAAACAAATTACAATTTGTATTATTGTAATAATATAATTTCTACAATTCAATCCTTCCGGAAAAATAAAGATACCATCCGGAAAATTACATTCTTTAACATAATCATTTAAAAACTTTCCGGAAAAATAATTTTTTTAAATTACAATTTGTATTATTGTAATAACATAATTTTTACAATTCCATCTTTCCGGAAAAATATTCTAATAATAAAACCCCCTATTTAAATAATTTATTTTCCGGATTGTAATTTTTCTCTAATCTCTTCTACTTAAAGGTTTAGCCTTCTGTGACCAAAGAGCTGGTAAAGTAACCAAATTAGACTTTTCATATCTTCCGTGTTACGACCATTTTGAAAATATGAAACGATGTTTTTATAATGAAATAAGAATGCATATGGAGACTATTCTACTTCCAAAATTGGAAAAAGTGTCAAGAATTAAAATTGAGGAATAAATTAATTTTTTTGAAATTTTTTCGATAAATTTATTAAAAATTTTTTGTGTACAATTTTTGCAAAAAATTAAGTGGAAAAAGTATTTTTAAATAATTTTACAAAAAAAAATTTTTTTAAGAGTGTGCCAGTGATGAAACGGAGACCGGATTCATGGAACCCAATACCATAAATTTTCCGACGCAATATCCGAAAGCCCCGATCCAATGTTCTTTTCTCTCAATCTAGTCCATACTTTGACTTTTATGAATATCACACGTCCCCCACCCCTCCCCTTTATTTATAAGATTAAATTTTTTTTAAAGTACCTACCGTATATCCTGTAATAACTACCCTGGGTAATAATAATTATTGTTTCGACCTCCCGCTGGCGGGAGTAATTAATTGAGGGAAGGTAATTATACGAGGTTTGAAATTTAAACGTGTTTTAGGGCATTTGTTGGGGGTAATTATTGTTTTAATCTATCGCTGGATGGGGTAATTAATGGTATATATATAGTGAAGCCCGACTATGCCAAAAAACCATTTTTTAAATTCTTTTTTGGAATCCAAAAAAATTTTTAGACTGAAAAACTGAGCACACACCCAAAAAAAAAATTTTTTTTAACAAAAAAATAATAAAATTTGTATATTTTACCAAAAAAGTCTTTACCCAAAAATTTCTTTAAAATTCACAAAAAAATACAATTTTTCTTTAATTAATTAATTACTTGTTCGCCTTTGTTGTCTTTGTAAAGCATTTGAACGGCTAAAATAAAAATAAAGTCCACAAGTTGAAGTGAGCATTGAAAGGAAAAAAATTGAACGACGATCAGTAAATTGTGGATATACTAGAACAAATGACCAAAGTAGAAGAAATTTAACTAGAAAAATTGAAAAAAAAATTTTTGTGATATGGAAATTAATAAAAAGCAATTTAAAAAGGGCATAGAAAACATTACTTTAAAATCCGGCTGGGAGAGATTGTATATTTTTTTTGTTAATGATTTAAAGTGAGTTCTATTGAGGAAAGCGCGTATTTCTCTAAAAATGAGAAGGAAAAATGCCCAGAGCTGACATGATCCTAAAAAATGCCAATTTCAAGGGCAGACGAAAATATTTAAAAAAAGCGGGCGTGGCTTGAGGAAAGGCGCTTCTTCTGAATCATTCGGGAGTAGAAATGCCTAAAGAGCCTTTCACTAGATACGAGAGACTAACGCCATCCCTGCTACCCAGCTTATGGGTCCAGAGCCTTTCCGCCCAAAAAATGACTACCATGTGAAGAAAAAGGTCAGAGCCGGAAATACAAAAAAAACCCGAGACAACCAAAACACACGTAGCAATCGGAGTAGGATAATATCGAAAGAGAAGAGTATTGGCGCCTAGCATGTTTTTGAGAGGTCGCAAGAAAAATAAAAACAAACCAAAAATAATTAAAGCCATCAAATTTCCAATATTATAACGTGTATCATCTAAATTTCTATTATTTTGTAGTTGTTGTTGTTGATTAGCACCTCCTTCTTGCCGAGCAGCAACAAAAGCTGGACCAACCAAAATATCTAGAAAAACACTCAAAAAGCGTCTAATTCTTTGACGGAAATAGAACAAAAATGTTGACAATGTTCCTGTTGGAGCTACTTAAAAATGAAAAAAAAAATTAAATTAAAAATAATTGAAATCCCGTAAATCATAAAGTATTTTTGAATTAAACTACTAGAGATCGATATTTTCAAAAAAACCTGGATCTGGATTTAGGTTAGTAACCTGAACAGAATTCTTGACTCTAGATTCAGAAAAAATCCAGGACGGCAAAAAATGCCTGGATCTTGACTCTGGATCCAAAAAAAATCCAGGACGGCAAAAAATGCCTGGATCTTGACTCTGGATCCAGAAAAAATCTAGACTGGATTCAGATCAGACCGATCTCTAAAAACTACTACCAGATGTTCCTAGCCCACAAGATATTATTTGGGGTGAGAGATCTCAAATAAACACCTCAATAATCGAAGGTTTTCAAGAGAGATATCTCTCTAGTCTCAAAGTTCGGTCTCGAAATTGAATCATTTTCTCCTAGAATGTTCACGACGCCAAATCCTATTTTGGTTTGACTTAAGCCCCAAACCCGAAAACTGGAGGGTCAAAAAACTGACGATAATCCAAAAAGTGGACAGGTAACGCGATTAAACCCAGGCCCGTAGCCAGGGGGGAATTCCCCCCCCCCCCCCCCCCCCCCCCCCCCGAAATGGGAAAAAGGAAAAAATTTGGGGAAGGGCTAATCAAAAAAAATGAATTTTTTTGGCCTACGGCCTCTGAAATTTTAAAAATTTTCGCCTGCGGCGCTAAAAAAGGAAGAAATATGGCTTCTTGAGGTCCAAAATTCAAAAAATTTTCGCCTGCGGCGCAGAAAAAATTTCCCCCCTTGCCCCCCCCCCCCCCCCCGAAAAAATCCTGGCTACGGGCCTGGTTAAACCCCCCCCCCTACTATCAAAATTTCCCTCTAATAAGAGATGAAAAAGGGGGAGAATGAATGACAATTATCCAAAAAAGGAGAAACCCTCAAAATTTTTTTAAATATTTCAAAAAAACCTTCTTCCTCCTCTTGTCTATTTGCCCATTCCCAAACAATTCTAACCAAATTCCAAGCATAAGAAAATACAAAATTGAATAAAATTGACCAAAAACCAGTCTCAACCATTCGAGGTCCTGTACCCAAAATGCCTGGAGAAGTTGCTGTTTAAAAAAATTTTTTTAGAAAAATTTTGTGAGAGGACCTTAGAGTTGTTTGCTCATGGACGGTTAACCGAACTGAAAACCGGTGTTTTTTTTACAAATTAACCTAACAGGCCAATGTACCGCCGAGCTATAACTTTGTCCAAGATTGTCAAATCCGTGGCGCCCTGGTATGTTTCGATTCAGCTGGTTGAGATGCATCGAACTATACCACGGATTCATCGAACTATGCCACGGATTCGACAAATTTGACCAAAGTTATAGAGCTCGTCGGTACATTGGACTCGCGGTACATTGGGGGTGTATCCAGGGGGAAGGGGGCTAACATTGAACGTAAACCAAATGTTCACCAGTTCTATTATTATTTTCATTCCCACCACCAACATTATTTGTACCCAAAAACGTCCCCCTGGATACGCCCTTGGTACATGGGGGTGTACCCCCAATTTACCAAGAACAATACCAAACTTATATAGACAGTAGACAATGTTCCCTTGTAAGAAGGGCAACTCTTAATTTTTCCAAAAAATTAAAATTAAAAGCAAACCTCCACTACCTCCAATTTGTGCTCCATTTTCACCAGCTCTATTATTATTCTCATTTCCTCCACCTCCTCCACCATTGTTTGTACTATAAGGTCTAGTACCTACATGACAATGCAAAACACATTGGTCAGTTAACCCATAATATTCCAAAGTTGAAGAATCATCCCGTAATAAACGTCCTTGATAAATTAAACGAATAATTTTGCCTTCTTTTAATTCTTCAGAAAAGTGAAGTCTGTTGAATAGAAAAAAAAAATTTTTTTGAAAAATTTCAAAAAAAATTTCAGAAAAATAAAAAAAAAATTTTTTTGTAATATTGAACCGGACAGCCTCACCTTTTTCCTCCCCAATTATCCCCCTATATTTTTGCAAAATGATTAGACTTTTTTCCTTTCTTCCATCCAAATTGCCTTCTAATTTTTGTCTACAATTAAACAAAAAGGATTATTTAAATGCCAAAAACAAACAAAAGTAGGAAAAATATAGGGGGAAATTGGGGAGGAAAAAAGAGGGTCTGTCCGGTTAAATATTACCGAAAAAAAAATTTTAAAAATTTTTTTGGAAAATTTTTTTCCAGATTTTCAAAAAAATTTTTGAGATTTTCGAAAAAAAAAACTCGAAAAAATTTTCAAAAATTAAAAAAAAAACGAAAAAAATTATAAAAAAAAAACCTTTTAAAATTCCCAATAGTTACATTTTTGTTTGTTTGGACTATTTTTAAAGAATCATCCAAAAATTTAATTCGAATACAAATTGAATCGGCAGACAAATTTGTTGAAGTATTGATATCTAAAAAATATAGAATGCATTTTAAAAAATTTATTTGTTACTAGACAACATTAAAAAGTTTAGAAAAATCAATTTCAAGCAAAAAACACCAAAAGGATTCGAACCTTTAGGTAAAATAAAGTCTAGTCAGGTGCGTAAACCAATACACCACAGAAGAACACAAACACAATTTGATTTAAATAAGTTAAATAGAGAAAAGGAAATAACGGTGAATGGACAACTAACAATAAGACGAAGCAATAGAATGGAACAAAATCCAGCAAAAAAAAATTATTTTTTAAAATATTTTAAAAAATTTTCCCAAAGAAAAAATTTTTTTAGAACATTAAAAAAATTCTTTAGTAAAATAAATTAAATTAACCTCTATCCCCATTATTTTCTTCATTTTGTGAATTATTAGTAGCGTTAGAAGCAGAAAACGTCTAAATTTAAATTTAAAAAATATTCATTAAAATCCAAAAAACCTGCTCCTCTTGTTCGCCAGAAAATTGAGAATTCATTGAAGAAAATGAATTATGGTTTAAAATAGCAGACAAAAGTTGAGGAGAAATATTTCTAGAAAATTTAAGAATTAAAATAGAAACACCTTAATGCAGGATACAGCCCAATATTAAATACTAGAGTATAACAAAATCACGAATCCGGGTGCCTGTAAGGGACTGGTTTCAGAAAAAACGGAAATCCCCAAAATCTTGTTTGTCGCCAAAAATACCAAGATTTCCAGACGTGATTCCCAATGGCGTAGCTAGGGGCTATAGCCCCCTGAAATGGGGAAAATGAAAAAAATTTTTAAGGGAAATTAAAGAAAACTCCTACCATTTAAAGGGACCACCGCTCTCTGACCATTATGAGACCAATGTATTTTATTTTCTATTAATCATAATTATGTAATCATTCTTTACTTCTCACTAACATTTATTCTTCACAAATCTGATGTGAGACAATTGAAATTTGGTGTCAAAAAATATAGTCCCAAAATGGTCAGAGAACGACGGCCCCCTCAAATAGCCGAGGTACCTGAGTACTATATAAAAAAGAAACCGTGTAGAAGAAGGCGCTTGAACAATAAAAAATCTATTTATAACGTCACTGGATTGATCAGAACTTTCCTCTGAAGCTAAAGATGCTGGAGTGTTGGGAGTAGAAGAAGAAGCTGTAGAATCAGTTGTGTTGAAGGTGTCGAGGTCGGCAATTGGAATTATCTGAAAAAAAGGTAAAAATACAAATTAGAAGAGAATGACTTGGTAGGGAGGGTACAGCCCAAGTAGGCGCAAAGCCATAACGGCGCAAAGCCATAACTTGCTGCAAGATTTCCGAATCTTGTCAAATTTAGTATTAAACAATTCCTCTCATCGAGATAAAGAGATTGGTACCAAAATTGTTAAGGGCCAGAAATTTTCCAGCAAGTTATGACTTTGCGCCTTTATGGCCGCGCGCCTAGTTGGGCGTGTCCCTGGTAGGGAACCTCACCAAAATGAAAAAAAGAAGTTGGGATTAGAGACCGGATCGAGAGCAGATCTCGAACAAAAATCGCGATTAGAGCTCGATTCTCGTACGACTATTCACGTTTGGTCTCTAGTTGGGATCCCAATAACCTTATAAATAAATCGCCTTTAAATGAATAGACCCTCGCGAAAAATTCCCAGGCTGCGGCTACAAAATTCAAAGACACATAGCCAAGAGGAAAGGGATTAACCTTATGTTTTACAAAAAAATGTGGACAGTTAACGAAAAAGTACCCATTAAAATCAAATAAAATCATCGGTTTAAAAAAATTAAAAAAAAATACCACAGCAGATCGACGCCTTCTTAATTGAACAACCCAATAATTAAACTGCAAATAATCCGAAGACAATGAAGTGCTCTCCCAAATACAAAAGCTAATAATTGTAAAGATGAGTGAAAGTAGACAATTTGGCTGGAAAGAACAAAAAATTAAATTTAAAGTTTCCGTGTGAATTTTATTTTAGGGGTAAATTAAAGCTTAATTGAAAGGTAGCTCGTTGGGCTGGGTCAAACAACACTAAAAAATAGCCCGTAGAAAAATCAGGACAGAAAACTAGACCAGAGAACATCCAGAAAAAGACGAGCTTTTCGAACCCTCGACGAGCTTGTTGAATTAGCCAAGCTCCTTTCAAACTGGGTTCATCGAAAGCCCTTCAAGCTCCTTTAAAAAATAAATTCCCACCACGGAAACTCTAAGTTAACCTCTAAATTAAATTTAAAAAAACAAAAAACATACAATATATTCAAGTAAAAAATCAAAAATTATATCAACACCAAATAACATAAGTCTAGAAGAGCTGAAAAAATTATTAAACTTTAAATTATTAAATAAAAGTTCTACTGAATCAGCAACAACTTGCGAGAAAAACGAACGCGCGAAAAAAAAAAAAAAAATTAATTAACTTAACAACACGTCGAGCTGAACCAACACTATTCCAAATTCTGCCAAGACCACATTTCACCAATAAGGGGAAAATCCAACGTTTTGCCACACGTCCTGTTGACAAAACGTGGAATTTTACCCTTGTTGGCGAAATATGGAATTGGCATAATATGCCAAAACACATTTTGACAATATTCTGCCAAATACACATTTCGCCAATAAGGGAAAAACACTCGTCTTGCCAAATAGTCCTGTTGACAAAAAATGGAATTTCACCCTTATTGGCAAAATATGGAATTGGCATTATATGATACCCGTAAATAAAAAACCTAACAACAAACGTGCTATTTCTCAGAACTCTAACTGTCTGACTGTATTATAAAAATTTTTATTATACTCTCTAACACTGTTCTTTCTCTTTTTCTACATTAACTCCTAAACAAAACGCTTTATTACAAAACGCCTAAAAGGGGAAAATGCGACATAATGCCAACTGACAAAATGTAACTTTATTTGATTTTGCCCCATTTTAAGCAATTTTTGTTTGGATTTTGGGTGGGGATTTTTGATGTGTTAGTTTTCATAAATTTAAGCTTAAATTTTCACACAGATTTAATGGAATATCATCAACTTCTTTTATTTTTATTACTTTTCTTTTGTCATTTTCAATTAATTAAAACTGCCCCCTCCTTCGATGACAACGAATTTGCTGAATTTGAAATTGCCGATGAAGAACCTCACGTTTCTTTTGCTAATAATGATGTTAAAGAAGAAGAACGAGAAAAAGTGGATGAAGTAAAGGAGGATGTTAGAGAAGCGACTAAACAGGTTTTCTTTTGAATTTTAAATCCTTAGGTTGAACCGGTGTGTTTGTCCATGGGTTTGCCCAAATAATGAGGGTGTCCTGATTTTTTAATCAAGCTTTGAAATTGCTCATGAACGGTATTATTCTCAGAAACTTGAAAGTTTCATGTCCATTTCTAGTCAAGTCCTCGGTTCTTTCTAGTCTATCCCGGTTCTTTTTTATTCCAGGCTTAAGCACAGATCAAATCTGGTTCAGTGGGTCATGAAATTTTCAAAAGTCTAAAGTTAAATTTAAAATTTTTAGACTGACCCAACCGAAGATTTTTCCTTCCTGGCAGATGAAGACGAATTTGAACAGGCTGAAAAAGAATTGGAGGCAAATCAGGGTGAAGCTGATACTGCTGGGAAGCAAGGCGATACTATTAAACCGTTGACTTTTGCTGATGTATTTTTTTAAACTTTCGTAATTTTTTAATGCATTCTTTTCAGGTTCCTTCACATTTTCGTTCAAATTGGTCTAGTTATCAAAGTTTGAATTTTTTTAATTTTTAAAAAGATCAACCAAGGGGGTCAACACCCTGCGTCAATTCTTTAAAAAAATCCCTTAAAAGTCGAATATTTGGGTGGATAAAGAAGGATTTGGGCGATTAGGAAGGTTTATGGGTATTAAGAGGATTAAGAGGATATCGATGGATTTGGGCGGATTAAAATTAGGGTTGCCGTTTTCGAGTCGGGCCGACGTTCGAGTCATATTTTTCGGACCTCATTTTTATCGGGCCGGCCTTACCGAGTATTTTTCGGGCCAAAATTCGATGTCCGCTCAATCTTCCGGACCGGACCGGGCCGGCAACCCTAATTAAAATGGATTTGTTTGGATTAAGGAGGAGTCTCGAGCAACTGACAAACAAGGCAAACGCAGCAGGCTAACTCATTCTTGTTCTTAAATTCCCTTTTATTCACTCAAATATTTTGAATTGATTTTCTGGATCAGTTAACTACTAGGAAGTTGACCTCTAAGGCTGGAGCTTTTTAAAAAATATTTCTTATTCAATTTTTTAAATTTCAAGTTGAGTCAATAGCTCTTTTTGTAATTATTATTTATGTAATTAATTATTTATATGGAAAAACTAAAAATTATTCGATTGCTTTAAAGGTTTGTTTCTTGAAAAGAAATATTTTTTAAGCAAATTTTTAGTGGTTTTCTGACAACCGCGAGAAGTTGGAACAACAATTTGCGTTGGTAGGGGATGATGGAACAAGCACGGAAGAAATGGAAGGCCATTTAATTAGAGAAACTGAATTTTCCTATACTGTGTGGAGTACTGGAAGGACTGGTTGTAAAGGAATGCTGACACAAATTAAGGTTTATAAAACTTGTCGGAGGGATTTTGGATTTTTGGGGAAATCACTGGTTTGGGAAAAAAGGTCGGGTTGGGTTCTGAGTCGAGTTTTTAAACTTTTCTTCGGGTTGGGTTCTGGATGGATCTAAATGTTTGGGTATTGGATCTCAAGTAACCCGTGGCATCTCTTTCACAGGGATGTCATTTTTCTCATTTTTGAGAAATTTTTCTCTCTTCTTATATTTTATGAATTTCATTTCTGGAAATTCTGATTTTCGAATTAAACTATAGATAGTCACCAAATTACTAGATTATCTGATTAAGCCATCTTACTGTTCAATACTACGGATGTGGTGGGTTAGATGAAATCCGGATACTTTTCGGTTCTGCCACACCCCTCCCATATATTCGCAGGTTACCTTTCTTCATATGTAACTTTCTCCTTTGTTCAATTCCCTCAATTTTCCCTGTGGAATGTTCAATGAGCGGCATTAATAAAGAAAAGATTAATTTTTACTCAGTTTTCCCTTCAAACAATTTCTCCTAGAAAGGAGAAAGTCTGACCATTCTGTACGTATGTTGGAAAAATGTAAAATATAACCTGCGAATATATGGGAGGGGTGTGGCAGAACCGAAAAGTACCGAAATCCGTACTCTTCCTCCGACCGAAACACGATCTTGTTTTTTTTCAAACCCGGCATCCCTACTGGGCTTGTTTGCCTATTTTTGCTTTAATTTCAATAAGTTTCATCTTTGGCCGCAAAAATTTTTTCAAAAAAAAAAAATCCGCAAATGTATAGTCTTTAATTTTATTTCCCCCCAATTTTTCAGCTTCGTAAAAGACAAGATTTACTCGGTATTTTGCTCAATATAATCAGACCTCAACCTGACAGAGTTGTTCACAAAATAGATATGGACCCAAATGAAATGGATTCTTTTGTTCTTATTTTTGGACAAAAAAAAAGTGTTTTGAGGGCTGTGAAGGAAATGCATGATTTGGTTTATTTTAAATTTTTTAAAAAATTTTTTCAAATTTTCGGAAGATTTTTGAAAAAATTTTAAAAATTTTTTGGAAAATTTTTTAGAAATTTTCCAAAAAAATTTTTTTTTTAAATTTTTTGGAAAAATTCTCAAAAAAAATTTTTTTAATTATTCTAAAAAATAATTTTTTTTCAAGTCAGTTTATGTGACAGAAAAGAAAAATTTTGAGAAATTACAATTGCTCCCTTCTTTTTGTGTTTATGCTGAAGTTGCTGAAATTGTTTGTTTATTTTCTTTATTTTAATTAAACTCTTTCCTTAAAATTTATATTTTCCCTACATTTAGGAAAATAAAATTTAAAAAAAAATATGGAAAACCATAAAATGTATTTTCGAAAATCAGAATTTATTTTCCGGAAACTTTTAGTGTTCAAGTGGAAATAATCCGGAAATACATCTTCTGGTTCTGATTTTATAAAAATACATTTTATTTTTTTCCGGAAAGGTTAGATTGCTGATTTTGCAAAAATCATTGTGTTTTTGTGTTTTCCGGATACTTTTAATTCTGATTTTAAAATTATTTTTCTTTCCGGAAATGTTCTGATTTTCTCTAATAATTATATGTATTTTTCCGGAAACTAATTAAAAAATGTGTTTTTCTGTGTTTTCCGGAAACATTAATTCTGATTTTTTATGTGTTTTCCGATTTTATTTTATATTTTTCCGGAAAAGCTTTAATTTTGTATTTTTTCGTGTTTTCCGGAAGCATTAAATTCTGATTTTTATTTTAATGTGTTTTCTGGTTTATTTTGTATTTTTCCGGAAAAAGTTCAATTTTTAATTTTACATGTATTTTTCCGTATTTTCAGGAAGCATTAATTCTGGGTTTTAAAGTGTTTTCCGGTTTTATTTTGTATTTTTCCGGAAAAAGGTTTTATTTTACAAAAATGTATTTTTCCGTGTTTTCCGGAAGCATTAAATTCTGAAATCTTTTTTTAAATTTCTAATTTTCCCTCTATTTAATTAATTTTTAGGTCCCAGCAATAATAGATTCAACAACCGTTCATTTTCTCAAGCGTTGTGAAAAATATATAGAATATGTCCATATTTCTGACCAATATTCTGGGGCTAAACAACAAGAGTAAATTTTAAAAAATATTTTTTTTTTTAATTATTTTTAGTGGACAAAATTCATCAAAATTGCCAGAAACACACCCTACACTTATTTTTAGCTTTATTTTAAATTCGGACAACGATGATACTTCGATGGACGAACTTTTGTTAAATTTTACCTTTTATATTTTGGAAAGGGTCAAGAATTACCGATTAAGGTGGGTTTTTAATTAATTAAAATTAATTAAAAATTGATTTTAAAATTAAAAAAAAAATTTTTTTTAGTAAGGAAGGAAAAATAAGGGCAGATAGAAAACGACAAAATGTCCAAGAAAATTTTCTTAAAATGACGCATCAACAAAGGCAAGAAGCAGCGCAGGTAAAGTGTTTAGTTTTGTAACAAATTGTGTTTTTCCGGAAAACTCTTTAAAACACTTTTCTAATAATTATATTTTTCCGGAACATTCTGTGTTTTCCGGAAACTTTTTATAGTTTCCGGAAGCTTTTATATATTTTCCGGAAACTTTTATATTTTTCCGGAAACTTTTATATTTTTCCGGAAGCTTTTCTGAATTTTCCGGAAACTTTTAAATATTTTCCGGTTGCTTTTCTGAATTTTCCGGAATATTCTATTGTATTTTCCGGAAACTTTTCTATGTTTTCCGGAACCTTTTATATATTTTCCGGAAACTTTTAAATATTTTCCGGAAACTTTTAAATATTTTCCGGAAACTTTTATATATTTTCCGGAAGCTTTTATATACTTTCCGGAAACTTTTCTGAGTTTTCCGGAAACTTTTATATATTTTCCGGAAGCTTTTATATATTTTTCCGGAACATTCTATATTTTCCAAAAACTTTTCTTTGTTTTCCGGAAGCTTTTCTGATTTTTACGGAAACTTTAATATATTTTCCGGAAGCATATATATTTTCCGGAAATATATTCTAATTTTTATTTATTTTTAGATTCGAAGAGAGGAGAAAACAAGAGAACGCAAACAAAAAGTAATGGAGGAGGAAGACCCGGACAGGCAACGTCGTCTTGAAAAATTGGAACAAAAGCGTGATGCTAAAGCAAAACAGCCTAGAATTAAGCAATTTAAAATTAAATAGAAAGAAAAAAATATTTTTTTGAAAATTACTCAATTTATTTTTTTGTTATTTAGATTAAAAAATTCATTTTTTTATTAAAAAAATCAGAAAAAAATATTTCAGAATTTTTCAGAAAAAAAACAATACTCAACCATGCAGAGGAGTTTTCCAAATTCACATTTAATTTTAATATATGTAAAGGACATATTTAAAATATAAAGGACAACAACAGCTTAAGAGAAAACTGAGGTTGTCGAGGAGGAGTTATATCTAGAGCTTCATAATCCGTTTAGCAAATTCTGGTCTCAAAAAAATCACATTTAATGTTACTGTGCGGAGGGCTCATGCCAAAATTTTTCAAAAATTCTTCAATATTATTTATAATTATTCTGAGAGCTATTTCGATTGGATTATAGCTATTTCGATTTGGATTATATTAGTTTATCTTAAAATAAAATCCCCCACGAAAGTGGTTTATCCAAAAATGGGGGGAAGTCTTGATAAAGTCTTCCAAAAAATATTTTTGTTTTTTTATAAAAAATAAAAATTTGACAAAATTTTCATTGAAAAAAATTCTCGAGTATTTTCCAAAAATTTAAACATCAATAATCACACCCACATCATTTTTTTCTTCAATCGGCTTTGTAATTGTATTGCGTTGTTGAGTAAATTTGTAAAATTCAGATGCCTTCTCTCCCGTCTCAAAAATTAATAAATAACCAATTTTCTGGTAATGTTTCTCCTTAAAAATTGAAAGATAAATTCTGATTGTTTAGAAAAAACACATTAATTGTGTTCCGGAAAGAATTAAAAATACATTTAAAAATACATGTTTCCCGGAAGGAGAATTCTGATTTTGTTCGAAAAATACAATTAATGATTTTTTCCGGAAAACAAAGTATTTTTCTGTATTTTTGGGAAATACGATTCTGATTTACTAAAATACATTCTGATTTTTCTAGAAAACACATAACATTTTCTGATCTTTTCCGGAAAAGAAAAACACATTTTATTCTGTTCCGGAACAGAAAACACATTTTCTGATCTTTTCCGGAAAACACATTTTCTACCTTTTCCGGAAACATAAAAACACATATTCTAGTTTCCGGAAACAGAAAAATACATTTTCTGCCCTCTTCCGGCGACAAAAATACATTTCTATCCTTTTCCGGAAACAGAAAAAAACACATTTTATTCTGTTACGGAAACATAAAAACACATTTTCTGTCCCTTTCCGGAAAAGAGAAACACATTTTATTCAGTTCCGGAAACAAAAATACATTCTTTTATCTTTTCCGGAAAATACATATTTTCTGTATTTTCCGGTAACATCTAACTTATTTAAGCATTAATTCTGATTTTTCCGGAAATCTCCTTACTTGTTAAAATACAGAAAAACACATAAAATTCTGATTTTTCCGGAAAACAATTTTTCTCTCTCTCAAAACGTCACCAAACCAAAAATATTAAAAAACGTCACAACAACTTACAGTTCCAATCCAAACACAAATATTGGGTTGACTTTCACCTCGTTCTACCATAAATCCATCATTACGTGTTGGAAGAGCATACTTGACCGAATCGTCAGAAGAATCTTTTAAAGTCAAAATCAAGTCTCCATCTGATTTGTGCTTTACCTGAAATTTTGAAAAAAAATTTTTTAAGAAAAAATCAGAATTCTGATTTTTTCTTGTTCTGAAATATTCTGATTTTTCTGATTTTGGAAAATTCTGTTTTTTTCTGATTTTTAAAAATTCTGATTTTTTCTGATTTTGGAAAATTCTGTTTTTTTCTGATTTTTAAAAATTCTGAAAAATTCTGATTTTTATTATTCCGATTTTTTTGAGTTCTGATTTTTTCTGGTTCTGAAAAATTCTGATTTTTTTCTGATTCTGAAATATTCTGATTTTTTTCTGGATTTGAAAAATTCTGATTTTTTCTGATTCAGAAAAATTCTGATTTTTTGGTTCTGAAATATTCTGATTTTTCTAATTTCTTGAATTCTGATTTTTTCTGATTCTGAAAAAATTCTGATTTTTCTCAAAAAAATTTTTCTTACCTGAAGTTGGTCAGTCGTGTAAGCATTTGAGGTATTTGTAACGAACCAGCACTTGACAACTTTGCATTCAAACAATTTCTAAAAATTAATTTTTAAAGTGGAAACACCCCAAAAATCCTGTTTACCTTTCTTTTCAACTTCTCCCCATCTTTTCCAGATTTTTTTACTTTTTTGAGTTTAATAACCTTCTTTTTCGCTTCCTTCGTTTCCATTAGACTCAAAATAACTGAAAAAAAGGAAAAAATCAAAAATAAATTTAAAAAATCCGAAAAAAAATTTTTAAAGAAAATTTAAATTTGATTTACCATTATTAAATTTACCATTTTTACTTTTTTTGACATTATGCCAAAAAATTAATTTTTTGCAAAAACGGTCATTAGAGCGCCGCAATAGAGCGCCGGCTGATATTTGATCGACCATAACTTTTCTATGCCTGATCCAATAGAAATGAATTTTATACCATTCGAAAGCTATTGATAAGCGGTATATTTTTTACAAAGGAGTGATTCAAGTCTGATCAACCATTAAAAAGTTATAACACAAAAAATGTGAAAATCACCAAATATTTTCACTTATCGGATCATAACTTTTTAGGGGATGATCAGACTTTATCGGTGTAGTTGGAAAAAAGATAGCGCTTATCAATAGCTTTCGAATGATATAAGATTTGTTCAGCTTGGATCAGGCAACGTAAAGTTATGACCGAGTAAAGTCGACGGGTTCCACGCACTCAACTGACCCCCAATCTTCTTTTTCTTTAGACATTATGCCAAAATAATTAAAAATAAATTTTATTCAAAAATTAACAAGTCGACAACGTTTCTGTCCTTCCAGCCGCAAAATTACTATAAAAGCAACCCATTTCCGGAAACTTCTAACCGGACACTTCTAACAACTTTACTTGTTCTCTCCATTTCGCGTGCCGTTTTCTCAACTATTTTCCCAAGCTGGTTCTCTTCGATTTTATTGAGCACTTGAAGGATTGGTGGTATTCTGCTGAAACTGGTTAGGATTCTTATCTTCTGATCTTCTTGCTACTTGTGTAGTTTACCCCCCATGATCTTTGGCCCTTTTAATTTCTGTCTTCGTTTCCTTTGAAGTGACATTTTGGGAAAGGAGCTGGCTTATGGGGGGCAAACTGCACAATAATCCTTTTTCATTTTTTACAGCTTCTAGTTCCGATCCGGACTGTTCAACAATGCTGTCGCCTTCGTTTGAATGTGTCTTAGTCAACACCCAGCCAACAGAAAGGTCAAATTCAACCTACATTCAACCTCAACCAATAGGGCGTGTGTCAGAATATGTTATTGGTGGCTTTGAACCCAACGCTGTGAGGGAATATGATGTGTCTGAGTATGTGGTGGGACAAGCTGGGAATAATACTAATAACGACAACACAAGAACGGCAACAACAGCAGTCACAGAAAGCACAACAGCAATCACAACAACAACTGCTGTGGCGTTAGCTACTCCAGCGCCTTCAACCAACAGGCCTTCAACAAGGTGTGTGGGTTTCTTTTTCCTTTAGGGGTCTTTTCCTTTAAGTTTGCGAAAGTCCGCAAGTTCCAAATAAAAATCCGTAAAAGTTGTCCGCAAGTCACAAAAGTTGTCCGCAAGTCCCAAATAAAAATCCGCAAAAATTGTCCGCAAGTTCCAAATAAAAGTCCGCAAAAGTTGTCCGCAAGTTCCAAATAAAAGTCCGCAAAAGTTGTCCGCAAGTTCATTTTTTCCTTTTTAGTAATGCAACAACTTCGAGCAGTACCACACCTGGACATCGATCAACCGTGCCACATCCTCCACCACCTCCTGATCACCATTCTTCTCATCATAATCGTTCAAGATCAACAAGAGCTCCTCATCCTCATGAATCAGCAGGAAGTTCGACAGTTGTGCCGCCTCCAGAGTTTTTGATTCTGCGTTGTTACTCCATGGAAAAACACCCAAAATTGAGTCGTTCTGCAATTCGGGATGCTGTATATGGTGGAAAGGTAAGAAATTTCGAGTTTTGAAAATTTTGACGAAATTTCGAGTTTCGAAATTTTTGACGAAATTGCGAGTTTCGTAAATTTTTGACAAAATTTCGAGTTTCGGAAATTTTGACGAAATTTCGCATTTTGTAAATTTTGACGAAATTTTGAGTTTTGGATTTTGACGAAATTTCGAGTTTCGAAAAATTTTGACGAAATTTCGCATTTTTTAAATTTTTTTAAGATTTCACTTCCGCCATCCTTCATAAGCCATTTGCAATACATCTATGCTTTCTACACTCTTAAAATAGTCTACTATAAAATTACTCCATTGGCACAACCATCACTGAAAGAAATTGATGAAAAACCTTCTAGAGTGTTCTGTGGTGCGCTAGATTACGAATCTCCTGAGGATCAATGTTATTTGCCTCCTTGGGTAGGGACAACTTTTTTTTTAATTTTTAACCTCCTTTGGTCATTCCATCTTCTTTCGGATTAATGTCGTTTCGGTCAAATGTCGTTAGGTCAAATGACAGTTTGGTCAAATGTCATTTTTGTCAAGTGTCGTTTTGGTCAAATGTCATTTTGATCAAATGTCGTTTAGACCAAATGTCGTTTCGGTCAAGTGTCGATTTGGCCAAATGTCATTTTTATCTAATGTTGTTATGATCAAATGTTATTTCGGTCAAGTGTCGTTTAGGTCAAATGTCGTTTTGGCAAAGTCAAAATGCTTCCATTTTCTAACAGACATTTTCCAATTGTTTTTCAAATTTTTAACATTTAAGATGATGCGGCAGTTAAAATTGCATGATGGTTATCCTGTCTGGATTCAGCACGTAGCCAATTTGAAAACTGCAACTTTTGCAAAATTCAAGCCGATTCTGTCAAAGCGAGTGCTCTCCATAATTAACGACGAAAACATCAAAAAGGTTCGACAAGTGCTTGAAGTGCAGCTGAATAAATATCAGTGCTTGTCTGTTGGGGATGAAATTGCTATTGAGGTAGGGGGGGATTTTTTGAATTCTGAAAATGGGCGTTTTGAGAGTTGGGCATTTTGAAAATGGGGTATTTTGGAAATTTGACATTTTGACGTTTAGACCTTTTAAAAAATGACCTTTTAGAAATAGGTGTTTTAAGAATTGGACGTTTTGAAAATTTGACATTTCGAAAATGTGTATTCTGAAATTTGACATTTTGACAGTTGGCATTTTGAAAATTTGACATTTTAATATTTGGGCGTTTTGAAATAAAGCCCTTTAAATTTTCAAAAAAAAAAAAAATATTTTTTTCTAGTACAACAAGGACGAACTTCGCTTTCGAGTGACTGACTTAAAACCAAATCGGCTTTGCGACATTACAAATTGTGATTTGAAGGTGGATTTTGATGATTACGAGCTGCTTACAGAAACGGCTATTTTTGTAAGAAAGAAAATTTTTAAAAATTTTCAAAATTTATTTTTAGGATGAACACAAAATGGAGCCTGAAATTGATGAGGACTACAAGCCTGGACAACTAACATTTATGAGAAGGGAGGGATATAAGGCACATAAATTGGTCAAGGAAATGGAGAAGCTCAACAACACTGACAACAACTCTAAACCAAAGGACAATGATGTCAAGAAGAGTGGCTTTAGCGGGAAAGGCTTCAAACTTGGAAAGAAACCAAAATAAATAATAATTTCTTTTGTTATTGTAAATATGTTTTTGTAAATATATTTTTGTTGTATATTGTTGCTAATTTATTAAATCAAGTTTTTGTGTTTTAAAAACTTGATTTGAGTTTCCCTTAACAACTGCAATTTAATTTAAAATTTAGGTTGTCATCTTTGAAATTCCCCCTTTTTCTGGTAGGCAATTCGGGTTTTACAATTTTCCGCAAGTGTTTTACAATTGCAAAAATATTGTCACAGAAACTTCCGGAATTGTTTTCCTGAATTAGTTTCTGGTAAACAATTTGAGTTTTACAATTTGTATGTTTTCTTTCAAGTTTTACAATTTCCTTTAAAGTTTTCATTTTCCGGAAAGATAGAATTGTAAAAATAGTCACAGCACTTTCCGGAATTATTTTCCGGAAGTAATATTTTATTTATTTACTACCGGAAGTGTATTGGATTTTCCGGAAAGATTTACAATTTGTAAAAAAATATTTTAAATAATCAAAAATTGTTTTCCGGAAAAATTTTACAATTGTAAAAATAGTTACAGACCTTCCGGAATTATTTCACGGAAGTAGTATTTCATTTATTTGTTTCCGGAATTGTATTGGATGTTCCGGAAAGTTTTACAATTGTAAAAAAATATTTTAAATTAATCTTAAATTAATCTAATAGTTTTCCGGAAAGGTATAATTTTAATTTTCCGGTTAAACTTTCAAGTTTTACAATTGTAGTTTATTTAAAACAAGTTTGCAAAACATTTAACAATTACAAACTTTAAAGTTTTACAATTAAATTTTACAATTTGTAATTCTCCCTTATTCAGTATTTTTGATAAACCTTCCCTCAATAAATGTCCTTTCAAAATTAATTCCTTCTTTTATATTTTCTGTTGTTCTATGGACATAATTACATTCATAAGTAGAGTAACCACATTCCTCGAATAATGAACTTAGCTCCTCTAAAAAAAGTTTTTTTCAATTTTTAGAATTTTTAAAATTTTTGTTTTTGCCTGTTAAAAAATAATAGGCTCTAGTCCCGTCTTGTCTAACATAAAAGCGTTCGTCTATTTTTGAATTTCTTCCAAATCTGGTCATTGCACTGAGAAATTAATTTTTATTTAAATTTTTTTTCACTTCCGGAATTGTCTTCCGGAAAATTCTCCGAAATTTTCCTGAACATTCAGGAAATTTTGGATCCGAGGAAAAAATCATTCCGATAAACCCCAGAAATTTATTCCGGAAACGGATTCGGAAATTTTCCGGAAAATTTTTTCCGGAAAAAATAAATTCAAGAAGAAAATTCCGGAAAATCTCCGAAATTTTGCTGAAAATTCCGTTCTGGTTCAAAAAAACCGGAAATGGAATCCGGAAACGGATTCCGAAAATTCCGGAAAAGAATTTTCCGGAAAGACAATTCCGGAAAATTTAAAAATTGTAATGTTTAACTGGTCATTCGCTCCATAATCCCTAACAATTACACTTCCTTTCGGCTTCAATAATTTCCTAATATTTTTAACAACTTCAATTTGTCCTTCTTTTGAAATTGTTGAGAGTACAAATACAAGAGAAATTAAATCCATTTGAGGAAAATCCAATTCTGATATGTTTTTTGATGTTAAATCGAATACTGTGGCTATAACTGAAATTAGAATGTATTTTTAAAAGGTTTTTACAATTGTATTTGTTTGTTTTATATTACATATTGTTTTTCCGGAAAGGTTTTACAATTGTAAAAAAAAATAAAATATAATAGGTGTTTTCCGGAAACTTATTAAATTACTTCCGGAATTGTAAAATCAGTTGTTTTCCGGAAAATTGTAAGTTCATTTAAATTAATATTCCGGTTTTCAGTTTTACTTTTCCGGAAAGGTTTACAGTTGTGAAAAAATAAAAATTAGTTGTTTTCCGGAAAATTGTAAACTCGATTAAATTAATTCTGGCTTTGTAAAATCAGTTTTGTTTTACTTTTCCGGAAAGGTTTACAATTGTAAAAAATAAAATCTAAAGTCGACTAGAATTCCGGAATTGCTTTCCGGAAAGTTTCATAATTATAGTTAATTATAAAAAATTAAAAATTCAATTATATTAAGACTAAGAAAATTCCGGAATAAATATTTTCTTTCTTATGTTAGTCTTACATGTATCACAAAATCAATTAGGACTTGCTGACTTATAGTAATACACCCATTTTTAATTGAAAAATGTCTAAAACTTAATTTAAAAATTTTTTTCCCTATTTTGCGTTCTTGCGTTTTGCGTTATTTGCGTTAAATTTTGGCCTTGCGTTGCGTTTTGCGTCTTGCGTTTTTTGAGATTGTCTCTTGCGCCCACCCCTGAGTCCAACTAATGCAAATTTTTTCCCTCTTACCCTTAACGCCAGTTTCCACTGATCTCTTCTCAAGTAAGTCAATTGCATTTTTAGAAAAATCTATTCCGTAAAATTCCCAATTAGGAAAACATTTGGTTAACGGGAATATTGTATTTCCACACCCACAACCAGCATCGAGAAATAAAAGGGTATCCTTAAATTTAAAAAAAATTTTTTTTTAATCTTAGAAAGCTAACATTTAAGGAAATATCCTCACATAAATGTTCAATTTCTTTTTTGGTCCAGTTTCTATCTTTAAAAAAGTTGGAAGAATTTCTTTTGTAAAAACGATCCCAATTTTTCTGTGCGTTCTTTTCCAAGCTTAGCCTATAAAAATAAATACTAAAAAACTTGTTTTACAATTGTAAAAATAAAATAAATAAATTACAATTATTTTCCGGAAGAATAAATAAAAGACTAGAGGTATTTACAATTGTAAGTTTAATTCTCCGTTTCCGGAAATTGTTTCCGGAAAAATTAAAAACTAGGTTTTACAATTGTAAAAGTTAATTTGTTTCCGGAAAAGGTTTCCGGAAAAATAATTATTAAAGTTTTGAGGTTTTTACAAATGTGAAAGTAAAATAAACTTGTTTTACAATTGTAAAAGTAAAATAAATAAATTACAATTATTTTCCGGAAGAATAAATTAAAGACTAAAGGGTTTTACAATTGTAAGTTTAATTCTCCGTTTCCGGAAAATTAAAAACTAGGTTTTACAATTGTAAAAGTTAACAATTGTAAAAGTTTCCGGAAAAATAATCATTAAAGTTTTGAAATTTCACAATTGTAAAAGTAAAATAAAGTTGTTTTACAATTTGTAAGTTTTACGGAAAAATAATTATTAAAACTTAGGGTTTTACAATTGTAAGTTTAATCCATTCTCTGGTTAGTTGTTTCCGGAAAATTAAGTTTTTACAATTAAAAGCTACTTTTTCCGGAGATTGTTTGACTGACCTTCTCAAAAACTCAAGTCTTTTACCCTACTTGATTTTACAATTGTAAAACAAATTACAATTTTAATTATGTACAAAAAACTATTATTAAAAACTCACTAGCCTTTTGTATTCGCTTACAAAGACTGCATTCCCTTTCCCTTCCATTCCTCAAATTTAAAATTAAAAAAAAGTATTTTAAAATTATTTTTAGAAATAATTTATAATATTGGGAGGATTTTTAGACATCCAAACTCTTCAAAAAAATTTCTATTTTTATTTACAATTTTAATTATGTACAAAAAACTAGAAAAAGATAGTAGGTACAAGCACTAGAAAAGTAAAAAAAATACATAAAGACTAATAATTAAATAAAATAAATTTGTAAAATACTTAAATTGTCTCTCAGATTGTCTCTCAATTTTTAAAAATTTTTTAAAAAATATTTAAAAAAAATATTCCTAAATATTAGGAAATTTTTTTGAATATTTATGAGAGACAATTTAGTCAATACAGGTATGTCACATGTAAATTTAAAAAAGAATTAAAAAAATTTTTTTTTAAATTATAGCAAAAAAATGAAGTGAATAGTATATTTTTAAGGGCACCCGCCCGAGTAGGCACGCGTCACAAAGCCATAGATTGCTTCAAGATTTCCGAATCCTACCAAATTTAGTATTAAACGATTCCTCTCATCGAACTAAAAAGATTGGTAGCAAATTTGTAAGGGTCAAAAATTTTCCAGCGAGTTATGGCTTTGCGCCGTTATGTCCGCGCGACTACTTGGGCGTGTCCCATATTTTTAATGTAAAGTGTATTAGAGCTGTCCAGGACCGAAAATTTGTTCAAGGTTGAAAAAACCCCCCAAGAAAAGTCTTAAATCAAGTCTCAAGACCAAGGGGCATGGACAGCTTCAAGTAAATATAAATTTATTTAAATATTAAGGGCACCTAATTATAGGCCATCTTTTCAAAAAAAAAATTTTATTTTCTAAAATAAAAATTTCTCTTTCTCAAATATCGATTTTTGAAAGCGTCATGAGATCCTCATCTTCCTGACTTTGTTCCAGTGAATCATCCTTTAAAAATTTTTTTTTGTGTTTTTTGTGTTTTGAGTATTTTTGTATTTTTTTGTGTTTTTTATTTTTGTGTTTTTTTGTGTTTTAACAAAATTTTAAACCCCCAAAAAATTTTATTTTACCATTTCCTCACTCAAATTCAAATCTCTCATTGCCTCATCAATTTTTTCTTTCAATTTTCCAGATATCCCATCCATTGATTTTGAATCTATTTCTGAAGACCAAGAACCACAAACAATTTTTGCTACAACCATTTCCTCGTTTGATTTAATAAATCCATTCATTTGGTAATGTTGTTGATGTTCTCTTTCGATTAAGACTGGGCAACACTTTTTTAGACCATTGACTTGGGAAATGAAGCTTTCGCAAGAGTCCTCATCTGTCTGGAAAATAAAAAATTTAATCAAAAAATACAAAAACACAAAATACAGAAACACAAAATACAGCCATAAAATACAAAAACAAGAAAATACATAAAATACAAAAAAAAACACAAAACACAGAAAATATAAAACACAAAAATACAAACAGAAACACAAAAAAATCAAAACCACAAAATACACACGAATACACAAACACAGAAACGGGTACCGGTGAGCTATAACTTTGTTTAAAATTGTCGAATCCGTGGCGCCCTGGTATGGTTCGATGCGGCTCTACCAGCTGAATTATACCATACCAGGTCGCCACGGACTCGACAATTTTAAACAAAGTTATAGCTCGGCGGTACATTGGGCTCGCGGTACACTTGTCTGTTTCTAACACAAAAATACAAAAAATACAAAAATTTTAAACTTACACATTCTGAAGATGTTGAAGAATTGGTATGGACATTGAAGCAAAATTGAGGTCCAAGCCACTTAAAAAATTTAAGAAATTTAACAGAAAAAAGCTATTTTTTACCAATCTTCTATGAGGCCCAGAATAAGTAATTACTTCCAAAAACGGAAGCCAATTCTTTTCCTGTTGTTTAATTTGGTTCTTCTCCTTGCTTTTTAAATATAATTTCATAAAAGAATTGTTTTGAGGAAGTGGAGGGTTAACTGCTTCAAAGTCTATAATACTGTTGCTTCTAAAATATAAAAAGTTTTACAATTTGTAAAAAATTCTCATAAACAATCGCAAATTAAATTTATTTTACAAATTAACGTTAAAAATTGTTTTTACAATTTGTAAAAAGGTTCTGAATATTTTAATGTTTAACAACGTGTTTTTACAATTTGTATGTTTTTGTAAGTTAAACATAGTTACAATTTGTAAAATAAGTTAACAAACCCCATTAAAATATAAAAACATGTTTTACAATTTGTACAATTTGTAAAAAGTTTCAAACATTAAAATGTTTTTCAACCATATTTTACAATTTGTAAAATATTAACATAAGCGATTGTAAATTAAACATAGTTTGATATTTTACGTTAAAACATGATTTTACAATTTGTAAAAAGATCTTTCTTTAAATAAAACTTGTTTTCACAACAACTTTTATCATTAAAACATGTTTTACAACTCTAAAAACATGTTTTTACAATTTGTAAAAAGTTCTTTCTTTAAAACTTGTTTTACAACAACTTTTATCATTAGAACTTGTTTTACAATCTGAAAACATGTTTTTACAATTTGTAAAAAGTTCTTTTTAATAAAACTTGTTTTCACAACAACTTTAATTATTTAAACATGTTTTACAACTCTAATTTATATTCAAAACATGTTTATATTCTCTACCTGCTCAATTCCCATTCAGTCATTCTAACCAACTTTGCATTGTTTATAGAATCATTAATTACAACATTGTTGCAATTATTGTTGTTGCTATTACTAATTCTTCTATTATCATTAATTGACAAACAACTTTTTCTATTACAACTGCCTCTTTCAAAATCGCAAGGTAAATCATTTGACAAGGATTTTTTTAGAATATTAATTGAATTATTTGTTTGTAAATTATTTGTAATATCTATTCCATATTGGGTTAATACACCATCACCTTCTAGCATTATTAAGGAAGAGACGATTGATGGGCGTTGTTGTTGCTTCTGTAAAAAGTAGGAAAAAAATTATTACAAATTGTAAAAGGTTGTGAATATATTAATATGTTTTTCAACTTGTTTTACAATTTGTAAAAATAGTTTACAAGCCTAATGAAACATATTTATGATTTTTACAATTTGTAAAAAAGGTTTGTAATAAGCAATTAAAAATTAAACTTGTTTTTACAATTTGTAAAAAAAGTTTTAAACCTATTAAAACATAAAAACAGTTTTTACAATTTGTAAAAACGTTCGAAACATGTTAATATGTTTTGCAACTTGTTTTACAATTTGTAAAAAAAGTTTTAAACCTATTAAAACATAAAAACAATTTCATAATCGCTTAAAAATTGAACTTGTTTTACAATTTGTAAACAAGTTTATAGCCATTAAAATCTAAAAACAGTTTTTACAAATTGTAAAAAAGTTCAAAACATGTTAATATATGTTTCGCAACTTGTTTTACAACTTGTAAAAAAAGTTTTTATAAGCAATAGTAAATTAGACATGTTTTACAATTTGTAAAAGAAGTCTGTCATAAGCATGGTAGATTAAACTTGTTTTACAATTTGTAAAAAAGTATATAAGCCTATTAAAATATAAAAAAGGTTTTTACAATTTGTAAAAAGTCAATATTACTTACGTGTTTTGCGATTTCTTTCTTAATCTTATTCTTAAACTTAGTTTTTCTAAATTAAAAATTGACTCAACTAATTTCAAAAAAAATATTAAAAAAAAAACAAATTTTTTAAATTTACATCAATTAAACTGTCAGTAAAAATGACAGCCCTTTTTGTTGTTGGTGAAACATCTTTGGAATTGTAATCATTTTTGTGATGGAGTCTACTGCCATTTGATGGTTGTAAAATATTTGGAGTATTGTCCGAAGCCCAAGCACTTTGAGAAAAAAATTTTTTTTATTTATTTTTAATTTTAGAGGTCAAAAAAAATTTAAAAAAAAAAATTCAAAATTTTTAGAATTTCAAAAAAAAATTTTTTCTTACCAAAAACTTTCAGAAGAAAATAATGCTTGTTTTGCCAATACTGACGAACACTATAAAAAATTAAATCGAATAAAATTAATTAAAAAATTATACCAATACAATAGGCTTAACATAATAGCTGGATACATGGGCATTAGACACTGTTCGTATTAAAGTTGAATTTTTTGTTCCAGGATGGATTCTATTAAAATATAAAAAAATTTTCATGTAAAATGATAAGGACTTACTCGCCAGGGAAGGTAACTTACTTACCCGCCAGGGAAGGTAAGTCAAGGAAAATTTAACCGGGGAAGCAGCGCTGTGGGAGAAAAAGGGGGGGGGGTGCTGGGGAGGATGTTGCTGGAGAGGAGTACTACGATAAAGAGGGTGGGAGAGCAGAGGTCGATCGGATATGATTAAAGTTCAGGAAATTGGAACTGTCGGAAATCGGAGATGGCTCAAAAGTCGGAACTCAGAAATCAGAAATTGTTCCAAAATTTCGGAAATCGGAAGGAAAAAACGTAGGAAATCTCAATCTGTCGGAGAGGGAGAAATTCTCAAACGTTTCAAACTCTCCAATATCAAAATAACAACCTCCTAATACAGCCTAAAAAATTTTTTTCAAAAAAATTCCCAAACCTAAAAGCTTGTTGATTATTTCCACCACTTCCACTATTACTATTACAATTTGCTGTTCTATTAATTATTCCAGCAGTTTTTTCAAAACGACTTTCTTTATTCATAAATTTGCCGTTATGTGTACGTGTTGTTACACGACCTCCATAAGGTGTAATGGCAAATAAATGGGTACTTCCATGATTTGTAGAAATTGCTACCCAACGGTTATCTGATGAAAAAACGCTGCTAATGACCTAAAAAATTAAAAAAAATTTCAAAAATTTCCAAAAATTTTCAAAAAAAATTTTTAAAGTTAAAAAATTTCTCAAAAAATTTTCCAAAAAATTTCTAGGGGTTAAAAATTTTCAAAAAAATTTTTAAAAAAATTTCTCGGGTTGAAAATTTTCAAAAAAAAAATTTCAAAAAACTTTTTGGGGGTTAAAAAATTTTCAAAAAATTTTCCGAAAATTTTTGACCCTCCGAAAATTTTCAAAAAAAAATTTTCAAAAATTTGGGGGTTAAAAAATTTTCGAAAAATTTCTAGGGGTTAAAAAATTTTTTTAATTTCAAAAAATCCAAAACCTTTGCAGTCGAATTTCCTCTCACAAGAGAATAAATATGTTGTATACATGAAAGAGCTGAATTCTTTGGGTGTATATGGACAAGAAAAACATTAAAAATTGTTGATGAACTAGAACCAGTTAGAAGCAATTGACCTCCCTTTCCAAACATTAAATGACCAATTTTTGAATTTTTATGAGCACAAAAATGTGCTAAATAGTCCAAATTGGAGTTAGTTTGATTCTGTAAAAATAAGAAAAATTGAAAAAAAATTTTAAGGAAATGAACAGTGTCCGCAAGATTTATCCGCAAATATTTTTGCACCACAAAGACTACCATGACATAAAAAGTGACCAGAAAAAGTGACAAATTAGAATATAAAAACCTAAGATGGGCCGTGTTACACAAAATCCAAAACCTTGACATTTTTTCGAAAAGAAATCCAAACTCTGATCCAAAGAAAATTAAGAAAATCTGATCTAAAACACGATTCGATTATTCTCTCAAACCAGCCAATCCCTGATAAAAACCCAATTCTAGTCCTAAAAAATGAAGAAAATTGTTGAGGTAACAGTGTAAAATTTAATTTGCGGACTTCTCGAAATGCGGACCTTCTCCTTCCTCTTAACACCTTCTTATTCTTGTCTCTAGAGAAAATTGCCCTACAATTTCAACACAAATAATCAAAAAGTTAACATAAACCCGAAAAAATTCGGACAAAAATTTTGTGGACACTCCGCAAGATTTGCGGACAAAAATTGCGGACATCACCCAAAAAACCAAATTAAACAAAACACACAAACCTTGTTCGTTTTAAAAGATGTTGAAAAATATTTTAAATTTGAATCAATATTTACAATTGTTACGAGTCCCGTTTTATTGTTGTTATTAATAATTCCATTATTATTTACATTCTTTAAAGGTGTAGTAATCGAGGAGACTAAAGAACCACCAAAAGAAGTCATTGTTTTGGTTATTTTTTTGGCTGTTAACATTACATGGTTGTCTGTTGAATGATTGTCACTAGAAAATCCGCAAGAAAGTAATGAATGTTTCCACTGAAAAAAATTTTAAAAAATGAAATGAGTTGACCAAATGGTCCTTTACCATTTTGAAAAGGCTAAAAATATTCCGTTTAAAGCCAAGGTTTTCTAAAATGTTTTTGACTGTGTTAGTCAGTGATCTTCCGATTCCAAGAAAAGTTTCCAAAAACCGCGGTTTCGGGCTCAACGTCTAATTGTAAGTCAAGGAACCAGGAAAAAAGTGGAATAGACAAGGAACCATGAAAAATTGGGACCGAACAAAAACTTGAATATCGGAACCGCCTTCGATTCTAAGGAGTCAGTATCCTTCTGGCTCCCAAATCATTGCTCAGGTTCTTGTTCATAATAGAGGAATACAAAAAATGGGATTGGCCAGGAATCAGAACCACAGAACCGTCTACGACTTTGTGAAAACCAGAAAAGCACTGAAATAACTATCCCCAATAAAAAATAGAAACAAACATTTTCATCAGCAAAAGCAAGGAAATTTCCTGACAAGGCAAACACTGGACATCCTTTTGGTATTTTTACACGTAAGCGTTCAATGAGGTCATTATTGTTGTAAATTATAATTATTTCGGCAAGCATTACCAAAAAACAGCTTTAAAAATTAAAAAATAATTGAAAAGTTAACCAAAATTTAGAGCAAACTTGGAAGAAAAATCAATCTCGACAATGTGGGTATCGAATTTATCACGTCGCCAAGTCTCTCCAGAACTCAAAGAAATAAAATTTAAAGTGTTCCCATCAGAAGAGTACTCCTCGAAAACGGAAGCAAATATTGGGCGATGAGTGGAGAGACTGAATGAGAAAATTGTTTATTAAATAGAGTCAAATTTCGCTATAAGAGACCCTCTTGGAGAAAGGCCCCCATACCTATAGGAACGAGAGATCCCCCTTATAACGAAGTGTCCTTTAAATAGGAGGTAGGGGTGTGCCAAACTGAATTTAAAAGACGAAAGACAAATGCTGAATGCGACAGTTAATTAAAACAAGAAAAGCGAAACAACAAAAAAAATGCTAAAATCAGCGAAAGGCAGAAATGGCACACCCATAATAGGGGGTATCATATAGAGACAATACACCTACCCAGTGGCAACCAAATTTTAACAAAAGTATCTTAAATTGAGGAGTACTTAGTCTTGAAGGTATTAGATTGGAGGTATCTTATAGCGAGGTTTGACTAATTTAAAAATTCAAAAAGAACCTGTCGACACCATCAACATTAAAAGGAAGAAGTAATCCATCTTTAAGAGGAGCGTTTCTGACAGAAATTATTTCTTCAAATTCACCATTTTCCTATTAAAAAAAGAATAAAAATTAAAGAAAATCAAAGTTTAAAAAACCATAAAATAAATTTGATATCCTCTTGCCAAACCAATAATAATCACAATAAGAGCAGAATCTTTGCCTTTCAAGCCTAAATTTGTAAAAGTTAATCGAAGACAAATTAAGGAAACTGTGAGAAAATTAAAAATTAAACCATTTATGACCATGAAATTAAATAAGAAACTGGTTATCATAGTTCCTAACCGCAAATAAAAAATAAAGGGGGCAAACGAACTCGAACCCACACCCCCACGTTATTAAAATTGAAAATTAAACCACTTAACCACGAAACCATTTAAAGACAACTAACAAAACCCAAGAGTCACCTGATGAATCACCTGACCATAAAAAATAAAGAGAGACAAACGGACTCGAACCCACTACTCCTAATTAGTAAAACTAAAAATTAAACCACTTAACCACGGAGTCGAAAAATGTATAAATCAATAAACTGTTGTCAATTCAACCCAAACCCCAATTAACTATAAAATTAAAAAAACCTAACCAGTCTGAAGATTTTGAATCTTTGCCCATTTTATTGGCTCATTAGTTGAATTCACATTAGTAATGACTTCATTGACAAAACCCGCAACAGAATCCGTCAGAGTAGATTTCCTTGAAAATTAAGGGGAAGTTAAGGGAATTAAGGGAATTCTAGAGAAATTCAAAGCAAAATACTTGGTTATTGGTTTTCCTTTAATCCGCTTCGGACTGTGATGAAAATTGGCTGTTAAATTGTTTGTGGAGCCATTTTCAAGAGGCACTCCCCCAACATTTTTGACATTTTTTACAAATTTGTGATTATCGTCTTTCTTAATTTTGTCATTTTTATTTGGCATAAGCGATTGTTTTAACTAAAATTGAAGAGAAATGAAGTATTACAAGTTAAAATGACAAATGATTAATTTTTTCGTTCCATATGATTGAAAGCAAAAAGCAATTTAACTAGTCGTATCCCCTCAAAATCTCTATTCCTTAAAATCTCTACGCAGCTAAAATGCCTTATAATCTCTACGCGGGTAAAATGCATTAAAATCTCTACTCGGCTAAAAATGATGAATATCTATTCCTTAAAATCTCTATTCCTCATAATCTCTACACGGGTAAAATGCCTTAAAATCTCTACACGGCCAAAAATATGATAAAATGTCTATTTTTTCATTCGGAAGCCTTTACAGTGCCAACTTTCAGTGCGGAAACGTTGCTCTGATTTCTGGTTTATCTTTTGGTATTATTTTGCTTGAATAGTGTCCAGCAGAACGATCAGGGTATGTCCAGCAGAACGACAGCAGCCGCTTCGATACGATCACTGCAAGCAAAATGAACACGACGCAGCGAAGCAGTCGCGTATTATATTTACGATATTTACGGCGGATACAGGCGGATATCCGCAGCCATTTTCAAATTAATTGTATCCATATCAGTATCCATCACCAAGTCTGGGTTTTCAAATGAAAAGTTTATATTTTACACTTTTGTTAAGACTCTATCGTCCATTTGCGCGGGGTAGAGATTTTAACTATTTTTACCCCAGTAGAGATTTTAAGGAATAGTTATTTTAAGGAATAGAGATTTTGTATGGGAGCCTAACTAGTAAAAGTGAAAAAATGTGCAATATAGCGACAGCGAGAAAGATAAAGGGAAATGAAGAGAGCGGTTAGAGAAAAGAATAAAGTTAGAGAAAAAGTTTAAAGAAATAGGACTTCCCTATATTTTTGACCAATACCACATTTTGCCAATTAGGCTAAAAATAGACATTTTGCCAAGAGGCCGTGTGACAAAATGGAAGGTTTTAGCCTAATTGGCAAAATGTGGAATTGGTAAAATAGAGATTTTGAAAAAGAAATAAAACTTTAAAAAACACATGACTGAATTTCAAAACGGTCAGAAGTGGAAAAAATACCATCTGGTCTACACTGCTTTAACGCCTTAAAATTAACATTGTCTTGATAAAAAGAAGAATAGAAAACATAATGGCATGTTTTGTTCTTCTGACCGAAGTGAAAAATGACCGAAATGTCTATATTATAAAGAAACTTCCGCGTCTATTTCCTATAATTATCCTCATTCTTTTCCTAGTATATTTCTCTGCTTTCTAAGAATTTTCTGTCTTTTCTTTTATCAATGTCACGACATTATGCCAATCCATATTCTGCCAATAAGGCTAAAAACCCGCATTTTGTCACTACGGCCTTATTGACAAAATGCGTGGTTTTAGCCTTATTGGCAAAATGTGTTTTGGCAAAATATGTATTAGTCTTTTTCTTTTATCAAAGGATGATGTGTCTCACCTCGTGCTATTAAAAACACAACGCCAACACTTTATTTAAATTAAAATCAATGCTTACATCATTTTATCGATTTTTTTAACTAGCCAAGCGGGCCATAACCGCTTTACACTCTCGCTCGGATTAAAAAGCTTTAGACAGGTGGAAGGCGTACGTTTGTGTGGATATAGAAGAGAAAGGTTTTTGCGACACAAGTGTGTGTGGATTGAACTAGAGCCACACACACAAGTGTCACATTTTTTTGTTTCCTTTCTCTCAAGGATTTTTTTCGACTTTTAAGACAAAAATTTTTCTTCTTTCCTTTCAACAATTTTTTTAAAAATTCTTTTTTGGGATCACACAAGCTTTTTAATCTTTTTGAGACATTAAAATGATCATCGATTATAGCGTTCATTAATTCCTTTAAAAGTTGAAAAGTTTGTTCTTTTTATGTTTGGGACTTGGTTAAATCTGTGGGCAAAGGCAGTGATTTTTGGGAAGCGCTGAATTTCGGGAAACTTTCCCTTAGGAAGTCTTGAAGAGGTGAGTTTTTGACGACTTTTAGTGAGAGGGTCACGCCCCACTTAACAACGCCCTACTTAACTTGATCTGTCCTGATTAGAGGTCTGAACCAAAGATGCTCCACGGGCAAGACTTCTATTCTTCTTGATCTGTCAAGGCTTTCTCTTAATCGTTCTCCACGGCATTCAAAGCATGGAAGACCGGGAAATAGCCAGCAAAACACCCATTCATAAGGTGGGTTACTGGGGCACCCGGCCAATGTTGGTGTGTTTATTTTGCCCAAGTCCTATTTCCAAAGAATTTAAAATTGGAATGCTGAGGGAATGTTCTCAAAATTGTCTTGTAAGCATTCAATCCACGGCTCTTTAAACATCGTCTATTTTTAAGATTTTATGCCTTGATCTTCCCTACATATTCTTGATTTTATGACTAAATTTTATTTTTCAGGAGGAAAATATTTTTTTCTAACTTGCAATATATTCTCTATTTATCTAGCATTATTTAACAATAATTAATTATTTAAAATGACTGACGTTGAAAAAATTAATTTGGACAATATTATAGCTCGGCTGCTTGAAGGTTTATTTTTATTTAAAATCGTGACCCCTCATAAATATAAAATTCAAAAGAGCTCGTCGAGCTGGGTATCACGTCATATGCTAAGAGAGAGAGAGCATCACGTCATACGCTTTCTCTTATATTTTCTGACCATTTCGGGCCTTATTTTGTGTTTCTCACCACTTAAGGGGTTGTGATAACGTCGAGCCCTTTTTTTAGGCTTTGATTATTTCGGCCCTATTTAGAGATTCTGACCATTTCGAGCCCTATTTAGAGATTCTGACCATTTCGAGCCCTATTTAGAGATTCTGACCATTTCGAGCCCTATTTAGAGATTCTGACCATTTCGAGCCCTATTTCTAGATTTTGACCTTTTTGAGCCCTATTTCTAGATTCTGACCATTTCGAGCCCTATTTCTAGATTTTGACCATTTTGAGCCCACTATATTTTGTAAATGCGTGGAGTCCTATAGGTCACCCAAAGTTGCTGCTGGCCCCTCATAATCCTGTTTTCATTCAAGTCAACTCGATAAGCTCTTTCGAATGACATTTACTTTGTCCATATTTTTGGCTGGTTCTTTTCTATTTTTCTTTAAACAATTTTTCAAAAATTTTTTTTTCAGTGAGAGGTTCAAAACCAGGAAAGAATGTTCAATTAACAGAAAATGAGATTAAAGGGCTTTGCGTAAAATCAAGAGAAATATTTCTCAGTCAACCCGTTCTTCTCGAACTTGAAGCTCCGCTAAAAATTTGTGGGGACGTTCACGGACAGTATTATGACCTCTTGCGACTTTTTGAATATGGAGGGTTTCCACCAGAGTCAAATTATCTATTTCTTGGTGATTATGTTGACAGGTTTGTGTTTTAGTTTTTGTTTCTGGGATCTTTTGTCTAGAACTTGTCTCTGGGCTAGTTTATGAGTCCAATAAGTCTTAAGGATACTAGACGATTTTTTGTTGTACTTGCAAAGCTTCATTGAACTCATAAACTTGACTAGAGTCTTCATTATAACCTGGACCCATAGAAACGCCAGTGGTCGTTTAGTCAGCAGCCATGCTGCTGGAAATTATTTTCCAATGATTAGTTTATGAGTTTCTAAATTTCGGACGTACTTTACTTTTTGACGAATACAAGGTTTTGGTTCTCGTAGGTTTCATAATTTCGCTGATTCTATGATCAATAGTTAAAAAATTCGGGTGACTCGTCGTTTTGATGCCCGTCGGTTCGCAACTTGTTGACGGTTCTAGGGTTACGTTCTTGGCGGTTCCACGTTTTTTGGTTTCATTTTAAGAACTGATTCTAGACCCATATGGACTGAACCTTTTCCCCATCCATGCGCCCCTGCCGTTGTTTCTAATAAACCTATCATTTTCCACTTTTTTAGAGGAAAACAATCTCTTGAAACAATTTGTCTTTTGTTGGCCTACAAAATTAAATATCCAGAGAATTTTTTTCTTTTACGTGGCAATCATGAATGTGCTTCAATTAATCGAATTTATGGATTTTATGACGAATGTAAACGCCGTTATAATATTAAACTTTGGAAGACTTTTACGGATTGTTTTAACTGCCTACCCGTTGCTGCAATAATTGATGAAAAAATATTTTGTTGTCATGGTGGACTTTCTCCAGGTTACTTTTTTAAACATTTGCGGACAAATCCATTTTTACGGATAAAAAATTGCGGACAAATCAAAATTTACGGACAAATCAATATTTGCGGACAAAAAATATTTGCGGATAAAAAAGTGTTTGCGGACATATTAATATTTGCGGACAAATCCATTTTTACGGATAAAAAATTGCGGACAAATCAAAATTTACGGACAAATCAATATTTGCGGACAAAAAATATTTGCGGATAAAAAAGTGTTTGCGGACATATTAATATTTGCGGACAAATCCATTTTTACGGACAAATCCATTTTGCGGACAAATCAATATTTGCGGACAAATCGATATTTGCGGACAAAATTTTCAACATTTTTTGTCCGCAAATTCTGTCCGCAAAACACTAAAATCAAAACTTTTTCTCTAAAGATCTTCAATCAATGGAACAAATACGCCGGTTATGTCGACCAACAGATGTGCCAGATCAAGGCTTGTTGTGTGACCTTCTTTGGTCTGATCCAGATAAGGATGTTAGCGGTTGGGGAGAAAATGATCGTGGAGTTAGTTTTACTTTTGGCCCCGAAGTTGTTTCTAAATTTTTGCACAAACATGATCTTGATCTCATATGTCGTGCACATCAGGTTTTTTTTAATTTTTTGAAAATTTTATAACCCGCCATAATGTCAAATCCCCAAAAGCTCACGAAATTTTGAACTAGGAAAAAGACGCCGGAATTTTTTGACCTTCCTGGAAGTTTTCTGGGCCTGGGGGTTTTCCTGGACTACAGGCCCATGCTTAGGCAATTTTTTGTGATTTTCCTGAGGTTTTCATGGGCGTTGGTTTTTCCTGCACCTAGAGTCAATGCCTAGGCAATTTTTTGGTTTTCATGGGGTTTTAATGGGCCCGTGGTTTTCCTGGACTAGAGGCCCAAGTTCTGGCCTAGGTCAATAAATCAATCCCAATTTTGTTGGAAAAATTTTTTTCTTTTTTTAAAGGTTGTTGAAGACGGCTATGAATTTTTTGCAAAGCGCCAATTAGTGACTCTATTTTCTGCCCCAAATTATTGTGGTGAATTTGACAATGCTGGATCTATGATGGTTTCTTTTTTTTAATTTTTTTTTGAAATTAATTTAAAAAAATTTTTTTAGACTGTCGATGAGACCTTGATGTGCTCTTTCCAAGTAAATTAAAAAAATTTTTTTTTGGTAAATAGCTGGTACCTAAGAAATTTGGGGAGTACTTTGGTTATTCAAAATAGTACCCGAAAACCTCGTGGGCGATTTTTTCCGCATTAGCAGAGAACTAGTGGAATATGTGTAACCCCCTCCCCCTCCCAGAAATCGGCCTTCTGGCTACGCCCTTGATCCACCAGAGATATGTAGACTGGGTTAAGAAAAAAATCGTGACGGGGTTCGGTTTGAAGTTTCACTATTTTCTTGGATCGGGGGTTCGGGTCGGAAAAAGTCAAGATTCCGGGTAACCCAATCCGTCCCTAATATCCACACTATAGCTTATTAGTTCGGAACTGAGCTGAAGAATCGTTGATTTTTTCATTCGCTTCTTCGGTCCAGTTACAGATAGGTATCTCTGTCCGCAAAAAACTTTATGTCCGCAAGTTTTTTGCGGACAAGAAGGAACTTGCGGACATGAAAAAAGCTTGCGGACATATAAACAGCTCTAATCCTTATATTTTTCTAGATACTTAAACCATCAGACAAGAAGTCTAAATTCCCTTATACTGGTGTAGGTCAAAATCGACCAGTTACTCCACCTCGGGCAGCGCCAGCTGAACAAAATAAAAAGACTAAAAAGTGATTTTTTAATAAAAAAAAAGTTTAATTTTTGTGTGTTGTAGGTGTTTTTTTTGTTTAGAGTTCGTGGCTTTCTTCTTAATATGGGCTGGTTGAGTTTTCAAGGGTTTTTTTTTGTTAAAGCCTGATCGAGGCGGCAGATTTTCAGGAGTTAAAACTACTAGGGTCGGAACTTGAACCCGAACTTTTCGACCCTGACTACAGACACCGAATTTTTTAACTCCGAACTTTCCGGTTTTTAAAAAATTATGTCTGCAAGTTTTTTTGCGGGCAAGAAGAAACTTGCGGACTAAACCTTGTGGGTATTTTTGCTTAAATGGTTCGAACTTGTGTCGAAAAGTTCGACCTCGAACCGACTCCTCAAACCGGTTAGAGCTCTCTCGTGCCCTGTTGTCCGAACTCTAAAGTCTAAGAGTTCGACCACGAACGGCTCCTTACTCTTCAACCTCTTAAATGGCGAGTTTCAACCCTGGGTTAAAAACCCTTTAAATTTTGAAAATCTGTGGTGTTTACTGTTAAAGTCTCCTGCCCTTGTTGTCCGAACTCTAGAAAAGTGTTTTTTTATATAAATATATTTTTTTATATATTTTCCTACCCTCTATCTTTTTTTTTCTTCTTACAATCACACACACACACACCTCCTCTTCGAATTTTTTTTCTGAATTCTTGTCTTTTTTGATATATAACATCAAACAAAATCCCTTTCTTATGTCTCCTTTATTAAAAAAAACGCTTAAAATATAACGAAGGAAAGGACGAAAAAAATGTTTAGAATAAAAAAATGTTTTTTTTTTGAAAAATTTTTTGGAGGGCATGCCATTTTACTTTTTTTTATTTTTAGTCTGATTAAGTGAGTATTTGGACTTTGTCCGCAAAAAAATGTCCGCAAAAATCAAAATAAAATTCAAACCACTCAAAATTTGCTAGAAAAATTTTTTTTCCATGTCTAGATCATTTTTTAATAAAATTTTTTAAATTTGTCCGCAAATAAAATTGCGGACAATTATATTTTTTTTGCGGACGACTCATTTTTACGGTCAGATTATTTTTTTACATTTTGTCCGTAAACTAAAATAAGTAAAATCTTTTCAAACAAACTAAGAAGATGTAAAATTTCTGTGTTTGTCCGCAAAAAATTTGCGGACATTATTTGCGGATTTTTTAATCTTTTTGCGGACAAAATTAAAATTACTTTTATTAGTCCATTTTTCGTAGAAATTTTTTTTTCTTAGACACTTGGGCCATTCTTACTCATTTTCAGTTTAGATTTGAATCTAAAAAGGTGACATGGCATGCCATTTTTTTTGTTTTATTTTACACATAAATGCATCTTCTGCATTAATATCTTTAAAAAAATTTTTTTTTTTAATTTTAAAATTTTATTTATTAAAAAAAAAGCAAAAACTAGAGATCTCTTCAAAACCGCAAAAAGAATTCTCAAAAAAATGTCAACAGGAGTGCTATCTTTTGTTAAGGGCATAGATTTGTCTTCAAATGATTTTTCTGGTGATCGTTTCCCAAATGAAGTTGTTGCAATGACACAAGCAACTTGGCTAAAATTAAATAAGACACAATTGGAAAGGGTGCCTGATGTGCTGTCTAATTTAAAAAATTTGGAACACCTTCAAATGATTAATAATAAATTACAGGTTTTTTAAAAAAATTTTTTTTGGGTTTTGGGTTGGAATTTTAGGGGCTTGATAGACTAATTTTTATTAGACGAGAAATCCGCATTTTTTGTCCGCAAATTAATGGACGGCCCAACTTGCGGATTTTAAATCGTTAACAGATTTTACTAGCTTTTGTTTGCAGTTTTGCGGTTTACTGGAATATACATAGAGTCTGCAACAGACTTGCTGACATAACTAACTTACGGATTTTTAAGGATTTTTACTTCAAACCCCCCTAAATTTACGCAATCCGCAATTGCGTGCAGCCCTGAGCAGGAACCTACTATGGATAGTCTCTTTCGGTGAACTCGAAAGCAAATTCCAAATCCCTTAACATATAAGTTTTACTAAATTCCTTTTTATCCGCAAAAAAAATTTGCGGACACAATTTGCGGACTTTTTTTTAAGCCGACCTAGGGTTTTAAGACCAGTTATATTTCCTAACTTTAACAAAAAAAAATTTTTTTTGCAGAATGTCCACGGTGAATTGTCTGATCTACCTCTTTTGAGATCTGTGGTAGTACGCAAAAATCAAATAAAAACGTCGGGTGTTCCAACAGATATTTTCCGAATGAAGGATTTGACAATTATTGATTTTGGTGATAATTTATTGAGGGATGTCCCTTCCAATTTGGAATATGCAAAATGTGCAATTGTTTTAAATTTACGTGGTAACAATATTCAAAATATACCAAATCAGGTCTGTTTTATTTTTGAAATATTTTGAAATTTGCGGATTTTGTCCGCAAAAAAATTTTTTTGTCCGCAAAATATTACGGTCTGACCTCGTAATACCAAAACGGCGAAATGTCAAATGCCTACCAAATAAATACCAAATTGTTAACCTTTAGCCGCTGTCTGAAACTATTTTTCTCGTCGTTGAAATAACCTCTCCCCCGTAGTTGGAACCACACATTCTACTTATGTTAGTTTGGCATTATGCCGTCATCCCTGCAATTTAGAATTTCGATGTTTTGGCATTCTACGCTACGTCCCTTTCATGACAGCTAAATTGTTTAGATTTTATCCGTAAACAAGTTGTGTGCCTCCATGTCTTAAAATTTTTGTCCGCAAAGAAAACTTGCGGACAAAAATTGTTTGCGGACAGAAATTTTTGTCCGCAAATTTTTTGCGGACAATTTTCACACATAAACAACTTTTTTAAAACCTCTTCAGATCTTCTCCAATCTAATCGATCTCATCTACCTCGATTTGAGCAACAACAACCTTGACAGCCTTCCCCCACAACTTCGACGCCTAACTAGTTTACAAGTATTGAAGTTATCAAATAACCCATTAACTCATTTTCAATTTAAACAAGCACCAGGGTATGATTTTTTTATTTTTTTAAATTTTTTGTCCGCAAATTTTTTGCGGACAAAAAATTTTTTATAAAATTTTGCGGACATGTCTGAAAAATTTATTTTGGACAGACTTTTAAAAAAATTCTCATGTCCGCAAAATTTGTCCGCAAAAAATTTGCGGACAAATTATTAAATTTTAAAAATTAAATTTTATTTTTTAAAGTTCAACCAAACTACGAGTAATTGAATTAAAAAATACTCACAGAACTCTACAAAATTTGACGCTTAATTTTGAGGAAGTTCAAAACCTACAGGTTTATTCAAAAATTTTTTTTGTTTTTACCCATGAGAGGTTTTTAAGAGTTTGCGGATTATTTAAAATTTCAATAAAATTTGCGGATTTTTCTTGCGGACTTTTATTTGCGGACTTTTTCTAATTAATGGAATTTTGTCCGCAAATTTTTTTGCGGACAAATTGAGAAAGTTTTCTTTTATCCGCAAAATTTGTCCGCAAATTTTTTGCGGACTGTTAAAAAAAATTCTCCTTATGTCCGCAAAATTTGTCCGCAAATTTTGTCCGCAAATTCATATTTTTATTTTTGCGGATTTTTAAAAACATCTCGGATAATTTTCGAATTTTTCTGCCTCTACAAGTGTCAAATTTATTTGATTAATGTTCTTGACCTTTTTTTAAAATTTTATTGGTTAATGTAAGCAATACCCTCTTTTTTAAGCCTATTCCTTTGGGAATGAACACCCACGCTATTTTTTAAATAAAAAAAGTCTCATGTTGCTTTAGTTGATCTTTAATGTTTTGTGGGGTTTTAAGGGAAGGGAAATGGCATGAATGTAATTTTGAAAAAAAAATTTTTTTTGGGAAATGAAAAAAAATTTTTTTCTGGGAAATGAAAGAAAAATATTGGGAAAAGGACAAAAAAGGGGGGATGTTAAAGGGCAGGAAATAAAAATAGGACATTTTAAATATTACCAAAAAAATTTTTTTCTGTTTAAGACAATAGGAAAAATGGCCATCTTTTATTAAAATTGAATTTCATTTTTAGACAAGACTGAAAAAATTTTTCCCTGCATTATACTGAGGGGATACCTTAAAAATTTACTTTAAATACAGGTGTCGCTTATTTGTTAGGTAGTTGCTCAACCCAGTTTTTGTGAAATTTTTTGGGAAAATCCGCAAGTTTTTTGCGGACAAAAAATTTTTTTAATTTTGTCCGCTATCTTGAGGGGTATTCAATAATTTGAGGGGTATTTAGTTTTGGAGGTATTTTATAAATTAAGTAAATTCTTGGTTGTGTCCGCAATATTTTGTCCGCAAATTTTGTCTGCAAAAATTTTGCGGACAAAATTTTGCGGACAAAAAAAATTTTTTTTTTAATTTTTTAAAGGAAGTAAATCTTGCAATGAATGAATTAACAAAAATTCCTGAATCAATTTTTTCTCTCAAAAACCTTCGAAAATTGGATCTCAGTTTTAACAAATTAACAAAATTGGATTTTGTAGAAGGAACATGGCCAAATTTGGAAACTTTTAATTTATCTGGAAATGATTTAGAAGCTTTACCTTCACAAATAATTGCTTGTGTTAAATTACAGAGACTATATGCAAATTATAATAAATTGAATTTTGAAGGTTTGTGGATTTAAAAAATTTTTGAAAATTTTTGTCCGCAAGTTTTGTCTGCAAAAAATTTGCGGACAAAAATAATTTTTTGCGGATATTTTTTTTAATTTTTAATAATATGTCATGTCATGCGAAAAAAATAAACTTGAAATTGTTGAAACATTTTTTTCAAAATTTTTTTGATTGGACTAAAAAATTTGGTAATAATCGTGTGAGAAAAAGAGTCTAAAAATCATTTTTTTATATTTTTTATTTTTATTTGTTCTCTTCACGAAAAATAATAAAAATAAAATAGCCAAAATAAATGATTTTGAATACTTGAAATTGAAAATGGTGTGAGTAGAAAAATAGTCGCGAGTTTGCTTTATTTTGAAAAAGTCCGCAAGTTTTTGCGGACAAAACTTGCGGACAAATTTTTTCAAATTTTTTTAAAGGTCTTCCCGCCGGTTTTGGTAAATTAATGCAACTTCAAGTTTTATTTTTATCTCACAACAATTTGGAATTAATTCCTGAAGGTGTTGGAAGGTGTGTAAAATTGAGAAAACTTAAATTGGATAATAACCGTTTAATAACTCTACCTGAAGGAATCCATTTACTTCCAGATTTGAAGGAATTGGATCTTCGAAAGTTTGTTTTTTCTAATTTTATTTAACATAAAATCCACCTGGTTGTGGTTTGCAAAAATTTTGTTTGTCTCTCCGCAATTTTTTGCGGACAAATTGTGATAATTAAACATTTTTAAGTGATCCTCCGAGGTCCAATGGGCCTTTAAACTTTTATTACCCAGTTGGTTTGGAGAATGGCTTTAGGTCCCGGACGTTAAGCATGTTTACGGAACCCAACGATAAGCTTGAAATTTAGGGAAACGGACTTTTTGTTTAAGTCAGTAAGAAAAAAGACCGCAAAAAATTTGCGGACAAATTTGTCCGCAAAAAATTTGCGCACTTTTTTTAGTCAGAAATTTTTTTTAGTAATCCTGACCTTGTAATGCCACCTAAACCAAGTGATAAACAAAAAGCTTTGGCTTTCTACAATATTGACTTTTCTTTACAAAATCAGGTTTTTTGAGGCCTACATAAAAATTAAAAAAAAATTTTTTTCAAGTTGAGAATTGCTGGGCAAACAACAACTTCAGCTACCACCCTTTCCGAAAAAGATATTAGTAGTGGTGGGGGACCTAAAGATGCTGCTCAAAGAAAAAAAGAATTTATAAGGAGAAGAAGACATCAAGCAGATCAGGATAGTGCTTCTAAAGTTATTCAGGTTTTTTTTTTTTGAAAAAATTTTTTGAGGGGTATAGGAAATTTTTTGGAAAATTTTTTCGGAAATTTTTGAGGGAGGGAGGGGGGTTTCGAAATTTTTTCTTGAAAAATTACTAAAATTTTGAAAATTATTTTGAAATTTTTTTTTAATTGGGGTGAGGGAGGGGCTTGGAAAAAAATTTTTAAATTTTGAAAATTTGCTGATTTTAGGGAATGTCTAAAGTAGCAAAGGATGCATTTGACAAAGGCCAATCTATTGAATTAAATGATGAAAATGATGCTTCTGCTCTTGGTCAGATTAGTTGGAAGGTTTGTTTGGATTTTTTTAATTTTTTAGTAATAGTACGAGAAAGTAATTAACACGAAAAGTAATTTTATGGAGAGAAAGTCAAGCAGTTTAATTAATTTTTTTTAAAAGTTGATTGTCTGCTGGGTGGCGATACCTTCCTTTCTTGTCACGAAAATCGCCTTAAAAGATTTTTTAAAAATTTATGGACTCTTAAAATATTATTTAAAATGTTTATTTTATGTTTTATTTTATTTACTTAATTAAAAAATATCAATTAACCATGAGAGGATTCGAACCCATGACCTAAACGATTTTGTAGCAGCGCTTTTATCCACTTAACCAAAATTAAAAATTTTCTCCTATGGTCCCTGTGTCGATCCCCTTCAATTAAAAAAAATTTTTTTAAGGAAAAATTGGCAAAACAAAAGCCTCGCCTCGACTATTCAGACGTTTTTGATGATGAAATTGGTTCCTGTGATAATTTGTGGATGTGGGAAATTGAAAATTTTTATCCGGCATTAATTGACCCTCGAGAACATGGACAATTTTATGAAGCTGATAGTTATTTAATTTTGAAAACAACTAGAGAACCTAGTGGAAGTTTAACTCATGCAATATATTATTGGATTGGGGAAAAGACGAGTTTGGACAAGGTTTTTTTATTTTTTTTTGATGGAGGGGGGAGGGGTGGAGGGTAAAAAATACTTGGAAATGTTTGAAGAGTCAAAAAAAGGCATATCTAAAACCGGGTTTGGTCAGTTTATCCGATACCCAAACCTGGGACCCGAAACTCGGTCCGATGAGAATTTAAAAATCCCTACTCATCCCTGATTTATAGGACATTTCAAAGTTGCTATTTTTTTATCAGCTAATTTTGGTACGAGCATCCCAGAATTGTCTTTAAGTCAGATTTTAAGGAGCACAAGAGAGTGAATGTGTTTAGGTTGAGTCGAGGTTGGGGAGAAAGTCAAGTTGAGGAGTTTCCGGGCCAGTTTTTCATATTTTTTGGATAGGGGTTTTCGGGTCGAAGAAAAGTAGAGACTTGGGTACCCGATCCATCACTAGTGTGCGTGAATGTGTCTCCCCTTGGCGCCGAAAAAAATCCTAGCTAAGGGCCTATGGGTCTGGGGTATGCCAATTTCGTCTTTACTCTTTTGCCGAATTTCGCCTTTTTGGTGTTTCGTCTTTCGTTTCATAATCGGTTTTTTCAGGCAATGTGTGCAGCTGTTCACGCAGTAAACCTAAGAAATCACCTTGGAGCATCTTGCAGGTTTCTTTAAAAATTTTGTAAATTTTAATTTTTTAATTTTTTAAAGAACAATAAGGGAAGAAATGAACGATGAATCTGATGAATTTTTGGAATTGTTTAGTGAAGAAATTGTAAGGAGGTTTTTTTTTAATTTTTGAGGATATATATTGAAGGGCTCAGGCAGGGTTGTTCTTGGGTCGTTCTGTACGTATCGTTGTTTCGTATTTTTTGAGTTTTGTTTTGTTTAGTGTATGAACAGAGTTTTGTGGTTTTTTAAATTTCGAGGTTTTCTTTCGAAACAGCTTTGTTTTGTTTCTTATGAAAAAAGTTGGAGGATCTTTAGGGATTTAATATTGTATTGTTATAAGGCAATAAAATTGCGTGTCGGGCTTATAAATTAGGACGCCAAAAAATATAATTTTTTTTTCTTTTTTTAAGATTTATTTTGACGGTGCAAAAATGCAATCAGGATTTTATGTTGTTGAAAAAGCTCCTTTTGTTAAAAAGTTTGTAATTTTTTTTTAATGAGTCGAAGAGCTCCCGTCCCTCCCGAAATGGGTGAAAAATGGAAAAAATTGATAAAAAAAAATTGAAAATTTTTTTGCCTACGACCTTCCAAATTAAAAAAAAATTTTTTCGCCTGCGGCGCTTCAAAATAAAAATATAGTTTTAAAAAAATTTGCCGAATGGATTTTATTAAAAAAATTTTTTTTAATTTTTTAATTTTAAGGCTCTATCGTGCATATATTAATGGGCCTTCAGTAGAAATGGAAGCTGTGCCGCTTAGCCCAGAATCTCTCGACCCTCGTTTTGTTTTTTTGTTGGATGCTGATAAAATTATTTGGATATGGAGTGGATCGCGTTCCAGGGTTTTTTTTAATTTCATTTTTAATAAATAATTAGAAAATGAAAATTTTGCGGACATTTTTTGCTGACTTTTTGTTGCATCTTTTTTTGCGGATTTTTTTTTGCGGACATTTTTTGCGGATTTTCTCTTGCGGACATTTTTCTTGCGGACATTTTTTGCGGACTTTTCTTGCGGATTTTCTCTTGCGGACATTTTTCTTGCGGACTTTTTTTTGCGGATTTTTTGCGGATTTTTTTTGCGGATTTCTTCTACTTTTTTTGCATATTTTTTGCGGACGTCTGCAAAAAAGTAGCAGAAAATACCACAAAAAATCCGCAAGATTTGTCCGCAATAAAATTCGCAAAAAATGTCCGCAAATTTTTTTATGGACCCTAAGCTTAAAAAAATTAATTTAAAAATATTTTTTGCAGGTAACATTCTCAAATAAAGTTCGTTTGTTTGCTGTAAAAATGAATAAAAGAGATAAAAAAGGAAAAGCAGAAATTGAATCTTGTAATCAATTGAAAACACCTGATGAATTTTGGGAGGCTTTAACAGGTTTATTTTTTATAAATTTTAGAGAAGCCCCTCCTACCAAGGTCTGTTTTTTTTGTTTTTGTTAGCCTGAGCGAGACGAGTATTTTATAAAATTTGATTTTCGGAGTTTAGCCCGTAAAACTCGGCCCGGGATTTGTCTGAAAAGTTCTGGCCATTTCTTTTGTCCGCAAAAAATTTGCGGACAAAAATTTTTGCGTAGTTTTGGACTACTCACTCATTTTTTTTGTTTACTCCCAAAATTGGATAAGCCACCATCTTTAATGTTTAAAAAATTTATTTAGGCTCCAAAACAAAGCCGGAAGAACCTATATTTGAACATATCCCAGAAGATCACAAGCCTGAACGTAAAAGATTGTACGAAGTACAGCTTGGAATGGGTTATGTAGAATTGCCTCAAATTGAATTGAAAAATGATATTTTGTACAAGGAAATGTTGAAACCTAAATGGTTAGTTTTTTTTTTATTTTAAAGGGGTTTATGGTGCCATGACATGGATTTAATTGTTCTAGAACTAGGCATATTGGAATTCTAAATAATATTTTTGCGGACAAATATTAGTGGACAGACGTTTCCCTACATAGTTCTGCTGCCAAATTTTTTTGTTGAACAAACATTTTTACGGATAAATTTTATGGAACAAAAAAACAGACAGACATAAATGTCTGCGAGCAGATATATTTTAGGACAAAAATCTTGCAGACAAAAATCTTTGCGGACAAATAACGTTTTTGCGGACAAATAATATTTTTGCGGACAACACTTGCGGACAAATGTTTGCGGACAAAATTTTTGTATACAAATTAGATATTCTATTTTTTAAGTCTGATGAGCAGATTACCAACAAATATGATTTTTTTAGTTTCATTTTTGTCCGCAAATATTTTTCTGGAAATTTATTTTTTCTAGAATTAAGATTAATCATGTTTTTTCAGTGTATTTATACTTGATTGTACTTCTGAACTTTTTGTTTGGATTGGGAAAAAAGCTAGTAGATTATTAAAAATGGCTGGACAGGTTTTTATTTTTTGTGAAAATTTTTATTTGCGGACAAAAAATTTTGTCCGCAAAATTTTTGCGGATTGTCCGCAAATTTTTTGCGGACAAATTTTTTTTTCTAGAAAAATTTTTTTAAAGAAAATGGCAACAGAATTTCATCAAATCATAGAAAGACCAGAATTTTGTACAATTTGTCGTGAAATAGAAGGAGAGGAATCGACAGTTTTTCGTTCAAAATTTTCTTCTTGGGATGATATTGTGCCTTTTGATTTTACAATGACTGCGGATACTGTTCAGAGAAGAGGAGCTGATATTAAGGTTTTTAATTATTTTTTATAAAAGCATAGGGTGGTAGGTGGAGATTTCAAGGAGTAAAAAAAATTTTACGGATAAATAAACAAAATTTGTCCGCAAATTTTTTGCGGACAAAAAATTTTGTCCGCAAATTTTTTGCGGACAAAAAATTTTGTCCGCAAATTTTTTGCGGACAAAAAATTTTCGTCAAGGGCGAGAAAGTCGGTAGACCATCTGTGACAAGGGTAGGCCGGGTGTTGAAAAATAGAATGGTCCGCATTGTCCGTACGAGATTTTTTTATGAGGAAATTTTTATTAAATATTTTTTTTCTAAGGTGATTATGGAAAGAGACAAAATGAAGACAGATTTGGTAGCCTTATTCCTTGACCGTTTACCAACTATGCCACATGAAGAAGCTGACCAATTAATTGAAGATTTTAATTTGGATTTGGAAGTTATTGAATCTTTTGTTTTGGTATTTTTTAAATTAAAGAAATTTTTGGTTCTTGTCCGTAACTTCTGTCCGCAAATATTTCATATGTCCGCAAGTTTTCCACAATTCTTAGATGTCCGCAAATTTCATAAATGTCCGCAATTTGTGTCTGTAATTTTTAAAATTGAACGCATATTTTTACAGAACCCTTTAAAAATGTCTGCAAGAAAAAATTGGTTCGCCATTGACTGTGGTATTTTCTGGAACCTTTTTGGGAACATATAAATGAAAAGGGCCAAAATTTTTTTCAAAAATTAAAATAATATTTTTTAGGAAGGCAAAAAATTCGTTCGTCTTCCAAAAGAAGAATTGGGTATTTTCTATACAATGGATTGCTATGTTTTTCTATGTCGTTATTTTGATTATAATGAAGAATTGAGTGAAAATGAAAGTAAAGGAAGTGTTGAGGTTTTTTAATTGTTTAAAATTAAGAACTTCCCACTACTAGGTCGGTTCATAAAAAAGTTCGTTTTTTGTTATCGCAAGTTTTTTGGGTGATAACTATTTTTATCCCATTTTATTTTTATCTTATTTTGTAGCCCAGAGTCTTAGCTTTCTAATGATACCAAAATTTTAAAAATATCAAAGATCAAAAAAATTTTATGCCTTCAGAAGTGAGCGTGGGTAAGGGGAATATTTAGGGGCAGTTACACATCCCATTAAAACTAAGTAATAATGCAATATTGGCATCAAGAAAAATCAATGAAATGATAGGCAGGGATCTTGTCTAACCTAGTGTAGTTCAAAAATTTTTCAAAAAAATTCGATCTGGGAACAATAGGACCAAACGCAAACTTGGTCCGGGAAGGCCACCGACTGTAAACAAACACGTCCTTCCTTGTCGGTTAGAATGATATCCGGATATTTTTTTGACAGTATTGTAGCGGGGACATTGCTCTATAAGTACAATATAGCAAGTGTCGAAAAAAACGGATTGTGAGCCAAGGAGGACAAATAGAGTAATGCACCAACCGACTGGGAGACAAAAACAACAGGGACTTTTTTTTAGCCTTTCAAGCCTGGATAACTATCGAAAGGGTTGTTCATGGAACCGGATTGTTACCTAAGTTTAAACATATGCCAATTACGATAATAATATACAAAAATTGTTTGGAGGAAAAAATATTAAGACCCTCTTTTGGTCCCCCGCCCAACCAACTACCCAAAAAACGTATGTTGTGTATTCTTTTGGATGGTGCTCGGTCCGTTGATGACGGAGGTACTTCAAATTGGTACCACTACAAACTCCAACATGCATATTAACTAACTCATCCAGGGAGATTTCGTTTGTTACCTTCAACGTCGCCAGGGACTGATTATTAGACCTCTGGTTTTCCATTAAAATAACGCTCCTTTGCACCGCTCATTTTTGACGACCTGCCATACCCCAAATAAACTTTCTTGGAAAGTGTTACCCCACCCCCCTTGTAGCCCTGAGTCTGCTCTATCAGATTAACATCATTTCACTTCTTCAAAAAAATTTTTACGGGACGGGCACTTGGCTGAAAACGCCAAGGTCGAGACTGTGGTGAGGAAGACAGTGCTTCAGAAATGGGGTCAGATTTTTTTAAAAAGAGGTATCCACAAACTTTTTTCTGGTTTAAGAATGTTGTTAAGACTCGGGACAATTATTTAGTAAGGTTAGATTTTTTATCTGTTTTAGTTTGCTTGAGATTTATCGATTTTTCTTGGAAAATAAATTTTTGGAAAAAACGAACTTTTTTATGAACCGACCTAGTATAAGATAACTCTTGAAGCCCAAATATTCGCAAGTTTTAAAAAAGTTTGCAAATTCTGTCCACACGTTTAAAATGTCTGCAGGATTTGTCCACCAATTTTTCGGCATGGGTTGTCCGCAAGTTTAAAAAATGTCCGCAACTTTTGTCCGCAAATAATTTTTTTAATTTATGGCTTGTGATTCTTATTGAGTTGTATATTTTGAGGGAGTGTGTCTTATAGTGAGGTCTGATTTTGAAAAATAAATTTTTTTCAGGGAGGAAATGGAGGAGACGTATCGGAAGAAGAAGACAAAGAAGTTGATTTCAAGTGTGTAGTCTATTTTTGGCAAGGAAGAGAAGCTAGTAATATGGGATGGTTAAATTTTACTTTTTCTTTGAAGGTTTTTTTAATTTTTAAGAATTTTAAGATTTTTTTAAATTTTAGAGAAAATTTGAAACCCTATTTAAAGACAAGCTTGAAGTGGTTTGTTATTTTTAATTTAATTTTTTTAATAAATTATAGTCTCTAAAATGAAAAAGTTAACTAGTTGTGGTGGTGGTGTAATGGTTAAGGTGTTTGATTTTTGAGGGGAATGGGTAAAGGTTCGATTCCTTTTGTGGTCCTTGTGGTATGATTAGGCCTGGGTGGTCGGTTAATATTTCAGAAAATTTTTTCAGATTTTTTGGACAGTAAGAAATATTTTTTAAAATTTCCCCTGACCCATCCCCTTGAAAAAATTTTTATAAAATTTTAATTTTTCAGGTTCGAATGAATCAACAACAAGAAAATCACAAATTTTTGTCTCATTTTAAAAGGAAAATTCTTATAAGGCGTGGACGTCGAGAAGCAACACTTAAATTGAATGAACCAGAACTTTTTCATATGAGAGCAAATGGGTAAATTTATAAAAAAAATTTTGGAAAGAAATCCACAAAAATTTTGCGGACAAAAAATTTTTTGCGGACAACTTTTGCGGACAAAAAATTTTTTTGCGGACAACTTTTGCGGATAATTGCCCTAAATTTTTTATTAGAAGCAGTATCTGTACCAGAACAATACAAGTCGAATGCCGTGTATCTAGTCTCAACTCTGCTTTTTGTTATATTCTTAGAACGCCTTGTTCTGATGGGGATGAATCCGGTGTTATTTATGTTTGGAAAGGTTCTAAATGTGATTCCTATTTTTTCAAAATTGCTGAAGAGGTTTTTATTTTTTTAAAGTCGGCATTTGATATTTGCGGACAATTTTTGCGGACATACGTCTCTGATTTTTTCTGTTCTGATTTCATTTTCGCCTAGTCACCCACTCGAGTTTTTGAGTTTTTTTTGTTAATTGAGTAATTATGTCCGCATCCGCAAAAAAATTTGCGGACAAATAAATTTTTGCGGACAACAAAATTTTTTTGCGGACAAAAAATTTTTTTTGCGGACAATAGAATTTGCGGACAAAAAGTTTTCTTGACAGAATTTTTTGCGGACAAAAAAAATTGCGGACAAGAGAATTTTTGCAAACAAAATTTGTTTTGATGAATAATAGAGCTCGATTTGCGGAGAAACACTAGTCCTAAAAATTTGCGGACAATTTTTGCGGACACAAACTAGACTTTCTATGTATTTCTCTTTTTAGTTATGATTTTTTATTCCTATATTCTGAAATTAATTCTGATTTTTCGTTTCTGATTTTTCCCTTCTTTTTTGGGTTATTGGGTGTTTGTCCGCAAATTTTGTCCGCAAAAAAATTTTATTTTTTTGAAAAATTAAATTTTATTATTTAAAAAAAGGTTGCAAATGAACTAGTAAAAAAAGATTTAAAATTGCCCATTGAAATAATTGAAGAAGGAAAAGAGCCCCAATTATTTTGGCAAACCTTGGGAGGAGGAAAGAACAGAAAATATGATAAAAATGCAGATTTTATGCAACATACAAGACTGTTTAGATGTACAAATGAAAAGGGCTATTTTTCTGTGTCTGAAAAAACTGTTGATTTTTGTCAGGTTTCTTTTAATTTTTTTTAGTTCTGATTTTAATTCTGATTTTAGAAATTAGAATTCTAATTTATAAAATTTGTTCTGATTTTTAAAATCAGAATTAAAACCAGTTCTGATTACAATTCTGATTTCAAAAAATTATTCTGATTTTAATTCTGGTTTTATTCTGATTTTTAAAATCAGAATTCTGATTTTAGAAAATTCTGATTTTTTATTCTGGTTTTTAAAATTATTCTGATTATAATTCTGATTTTAAAAATTAATTCTGATTAGGATTCTGAATTAAATTCTGGTTTCTAAAATCAGAATTCTTATTTTACCGGAATTAGAATCACAATTCCAATTTCAAAATTCTGAAATTTTAGAAATTAATTTTTTAGGAGGATCTTGAAAATGATGACGTTATGATTGTGGATGATGGCAATTTTGTTTATATATGGCTGGGAACTGGTATAAACATTTTGTTTAATTTTTTTCTGATTTTTTTCTGGTTTCTTGACCACAATCCTAGTTTTTCTGGTCCGGGTTGTTTCTGATTTTTAAATCATACGGGGTTTTTTTCTGTTCTGATTTTCTTATCCAACTTCAGATTTCTGTAAACCATAATTCTGATTTTTCTGGTCCGGCCAATTCTGATTTTTGCTCTGATTTTTTCTGTTCTGATTTTCTGAAATTAATTCTGGTTCCCCTGGTACCTAATTCTGATCCTAATTCTGATTTTTATTCCCAACTTCTGAAATTAATTCTGATTTTTTTCTATTCTGATTTTCTTGTCAAAATTCTGATATCTGGTTTTTGAGCCATAATTCTGATTTTTCTGGTCCTCCCAATTCTGATTTTTTGTTGTGATTTTTCTAAAATTAATTCTGGTCCCTCTGATACTTAATTCTGATTTATATTCTCATCTTCTGAAATTATTTCTGATTTTTTTCTGTTCTGGTTCTCTTGTCAAAATTCTGATATTTATTCTGAATTCTGATTTTTCCCCTTGTATAAATTTAAAAAAATTAATTTATTTTAAAGGTGCCAGCGAGGTTGAAATAAAATTGGCCTATAAAGCAGCTCAAGTTTATTGTGGACATATACAAATGAAACAGCCTGAAAGGCCTAGAAAATTGGTTTTTTTTTAAAAATTTTTTTTAATTTAAAAATAAAAAAATTTTTCAAGTTATTGTCAATAAAGGATCACGAATCTAAACGGTTTTCTCGACTTTTCCATGGATGGGGAAAACACAAAATTCCTGCTGGGACTGAAGGAAAATGAAGAAAAGATGAAGAAAGGATGGGTATTTTTAAAAAAATTAAAGGGTACTGATTAGTTATCCTTATGAAATTTTTGCGGATTTTTTTTGCGGACAAAAAAATTTTTTGCGGATTTTTTTTGCGGACAAAAAAATTTTTGCGGATATTTTTTTGCGGACAAAAAAATTTTTTGCGGATTTTTTTTTGCGGACAAAAAAATTTTTTGCGGATTTTTTTTTGCGGACAAAAAAATTTTTGCAGACATTTTCAGCAGCTGACATTTTCAATCAATAAAATATGGGAAAGAATTTGTCCGCAAAAGAAAATCCGCAAAAATTTGTCTATTAATTTTTGAGACTTTTTTAAAATTATCTCTTTACCAATAATATTCTACTAATCATCCATAACATAGCCTTAATTTTTAATTTTCTTGCCTTTTTTAATAGAAAAATTTTTGATGAAATAAATTTAATTTTTTCTGTAAATATTTAAAAACTTTTGGACAAAAATAAAAATATATATTTTTAAAAAAAATAAAATTTTTAAGAATTAACCAATATTTGCGGACAGAAATTTTTTTGCGGACAAAATTTTGCGGACAAAATTTTGCGGATTATTGATAAGTGTCTGCAAATATTTGTCCGCAAATTTCTAAAAAAAAATAAAAATTTAGAGAATGTGACCTCCACATGAATTTTACCTAGTAAATCACATTCTTTTCTCTCATTACCATTTTCCTTTTAAAGGTAAAAATAGTAAGAAGTTAAAAGATTATAAAAAAATATGCACAAACACTAACTTACACACAACTAATTATTAATTTATCAACCCCCTTCGTTCCTCTCTCCCTCCTTTTCCAATTTATCAATCCCCAGTCCTTCCCCCTATTTTTTGCTCACCCTCCTCCCCTCTGCTTCATGATAGGTATTTTGTTCTTTGTGTGCTTGCTACCTTTACTACTACTATTTTTAAAAATAACCAAAGATCTTCTTTCTCTCTTTAAAAATAAATTAATAATAATTATTTTGCAGATAATTGAGCAAATAAATATATTTGAAGGTTTTTTCCCACAACAGCGCGCCCCACCTCCATTATTTTTGACCTATTTATTTAGCTCTTCATTCTATTAATTTTTAAAGATTATTTCTTTTAACAACGACAAATTTACATTAATAAAATGATTTTGTAAATGCAAGCCTTCCAAAAAAATATTTTTGGGGAGGTAGCGACATTTCGTCCCATTTGAAGAAAGTGACAGTTCGTCCCACACTCAATTTTTTGTTTTTTTATTCGAGAAAGCTAACAATAAGCTTCTTCTAGTTTCTTTCCTAGCTGATCGAGAGAAAGCAAAGCGGCGATTTGTGTCCTCTACTCAAGAGTCCACCTTTCTAGTTATCTTTTTGTGTGATTTTTTGTTGACCACACAGAAAGCTCCTCAAATCCTTTTTATTTTTTCCTCTAAACTAAAATAAAAAAATGATTTATTTATCTATTCCCAAAAAATTCCCATAATTAAATACCCTTAAAAAATTTTTTGAATCATTTTTAAAGAAATAAAGATGAGGATAAATCTGTTTGGATTAATTAGAGGTAGATTTATTTTATTAGTGGGACAAACTGGTATATTTTCTTCGGTTGGGCGAAGTGTAAGGTCTGTTAGTTTAGGTGTTTTGTTTAGATATTTTGAAAAGTTGGACTTTCTTTTTCTGTGTTGACTAGAGAAAGAGAATTAGAGTGGGGGGACAAACTGGTATATTTTCTTCTGTTGGACGAAGTGTAAGATTTGCTACTTAGGTGTTTTGAAATTTTGGACTTTCTTTTTCTGTACTGACTAGAGAAAGAGAGTTAGAGAAATAGACAAAGTGGCGTATTTTCTTCTATTGGACGAAGTGTAGTTAGGTGTTTCGTTTAGATATTTTGTATTTTTGGCGCCTTTTATTTCTTTACTTTTTGTGTTAATTAGAGAATGATAGAAATAAAGAGTATAAGAAAGGCGGAGATCGTTATTTTTCGCAGTTAACAAATTTTCTTTTCTCATTTTTTAGATTAATTTAAATTTTCTTATTAGTTTTTTCTATTAATTCCTCTAAAATGGCACAAAAGAAGGTGACTATTATTGGATCTGGGAATTGGGGTTCAGCTATTGCACGGTTTCTTTCTGATAATATCTTTAAACCTTTAGTTTTTAGAATCATCGGCAACACAGTTGTTCAGCACAGCACCACATTCCAAACGCGAGTGCCGATGTGGGTGTTCGAAGAGGTCTGCTTTCTAGTTTATTTAAGATGTCTACACTAAAGATCGGGGTTTTCAAAAAATCTGGGTCTTAAGCTTCTAATCTGGTGTCTTGGTCAAATCCTAGTTTTGGAGTCAGCAGGAACCAATGGCTCGGGAAAAACTCTGCAAACTTAACTGAAATACGCGGGTCTGAGGGATCAACTTACAGTTAGACACGAAAACTAGGAGCTGAGCCGATCTTTTGTTAGGGGCTCCCCTTTAATTAAGTAAAAAAATGTTTTCCATTGGTGGGGTTCGAACCTTCGACCCTTATTTTTGCGAACCAAAAAGTATCCGACTGAACCAAGAAGTCCATTTCCTTTATTTTTAATTTCTCATGTGATTTTTATTTTTTTCTCTTAAGATGGTGGATGACAAAAAGCTTAGCGAAATTATCAACACTGAACATATCAACGTTAAGTATCTGCCTGGAAAGGTTTTTTCATTTCTAAGAAAGTTCAAATAAATGTTTTAAAATTTAGAAGTTGCCAGAAAACATAGTTGCTGTTCCTGATCTTCTTGAAGCTACAAAGGTTGTTTTTGATAATTGTGGGCTACCTTAAACCACTTTTTGAGAACAAATTTATTCGAGCTGATAATGGTCACCAGTTTTTGAAATCAAGTCGAGCTGATAAAGGGCAGATATGAAAAGGAAGCAAAATCATTCCAACTGCCGAATGTCCGGAAAGTGTTCCTAAGATTTCCACAAAAACATCCCCTAGAAATGTCCGCAAAACTTATCCGCAACTTTTGTCCGCAAAAACTTATCCGCAAGAAATGTCAGCAACTTTTTTTGAATACATTGAATATCTGCAAAGTATACATATATGTTCTGACCATTATGAGACCTTTATGATGACGAGATTATGAGTTCGTATAAATATGTCCACAAAAACTGGTTTGAGGTAGTCCACTAGTTCCGAGATTTTCAGTTTACCGAGGGACTTTTTTTAATCTTTAGGATGCTGATATTCTCGTATTTGTCGTTCCCCACCAATTTGTTGAGAAGCTTTGTAATCAATTGAAAGGAAACGTCAAAAGCAGCGCTGTAGCAGTCTCTTTAATAAAAGGACTTTCTGGCAAGTCTACAAGCTCAAAACTTCGTTTAATCTCTGAGGACATTAGTGAAACTCTGGGTATTGATGCTGCGGTTCTGATGGGGGCGAATCTGGCACCTGAAGTGGCTAATGATAATGTGAGGTTTTTTAGATATTCAAGGGGTTTTTTTGAGATTTGGACGGAAAAGAGATTTTCCTCGTTAGTTTTATTTTTTGTTAACCTTAAGTTATTTCGTCCATTATTTTCCTCTAGTCAGAATAAAAATGCCTATAAGGGATAGCTACAGAAAATGACTCGTAATGATGAGGCTACAAATATTTTTTAACTTTGTAGCCTCATTTGATCCTTTCTAGGGTTGAATTTTGCGATATTTTTAACAAATAAAAATTGTTTTTCGAACCCATAACCCCTCTTTTCTCGTGATTTTCCAACTTAACCAAAATTATGAATTTTGTAAATGGCTTGGAATGTGAGGGATTTTGGGGTTTAAAAATTTATTTTGACCATTTTTAGTTAAGCTTGAGATTATATGTTTATATATTTAAAAATGGTTTCTACTGGACGGGTTTGAACCCACAACCCCTTTTAATGGGATCCAAACATTTTCCAACTTAACCAAGGGCACGATTTTTAGTAAAAAGACCTGAAATATGAGAGATTTTAGTTTTTTTAAAATTTATTTTGCAAAAAATTCATTTAAAAAATTTTTTAGTTCTGTGAGGCAACAATTGGCAGCAAAAATCTCGCTACAGCAATCGAACTCAAAAAGCTTTTCCATACAGACAATTTCCGTATTAATATTGTTCAAGACTTTCAAACTGTAGAAATTTGTGGGGCTTTGAAGGTTTATTTTAACTTTAGTTTTTTCGTTGATTTTATTTTTTAAATTAGAATGTTGTTGCGTGTGCTGCAGGTTTTTCTGATGGATTGGGATATGGAGACAATACAAAGGTTAATTATCTTTTCTCAAGTTTTTGTTTATTGAGTGGGGTTCGGGATTACGCTACTTGTTTTTGAAAAAAAGTTTCAGAACGACGGGTCTAGATTCAGGTCATTTCTGCCTCGAAATTTCGATTTTTGAGGGAGTTTTCGGTAATAGTTAAGTTTGTGTTTCCCCTTTTTTACTTTCGGCTGTAGTGTAGTGTACCGAGGTAAAAGTTCGGGATATGACATATGTTATTCGATTGGTCTCGACGAGTTGAGTCGAACGGTACCACTCCCAATTTAAGGAAATGATTCTGGACCGAGTTATAGGTCCCGACATATTGAAAAACCATGGGGGAGTAAGGTCGATTTTGGTATAATATAACTCGGTCCAGACGTCCCAAACTTTTATCTCGGTACACTACATTTCAGCGAAACAAAAAAGGGGAAACACAAACTTAACTACTACCGGGTTTTCTAATTATTTTTTTGTGTTTTTTCTTCACAAAAAAATTATTTTCAATGGGTGGGGTTCGAACTCGCATCCCTTTCTTTGTATCAACCAAACATTTTCCAACTTAACCAAAGGGTACATGATAGTTCAACTGCTCTTGAATTTGGATAGTGGTTTGTGTGTTTATTAGCCTTGTTTTCAACCATTTTCTCATAATTTCCTTGTAATTTTAAACAATTTAGGCAGCAATAATCCGTCTCGGTTTAATGGAAATGATGCGTTTTATTGAATATTTCTATCCAAATACTCGAATCAAAACTTTCTTTGAGTCTTGTGGTATTGCCGATTTGGTGACTACGTGCTATGGAGGAAGGAACCGAAAAGTTTGCGAGGCTTTTGCGAAAACTAAACGAGTATATTTTTTTTAATTTTTTTAAAAATAAATAATTGGGGTTCCTAGTGGTTATTGGAATTTCTTATTGCTAGGGTGGGGCCTTATCTTTTGATTTTTTCTGGACCTTGATTTTTCCTATATTCAGCAAAAATCGAGATTTATATGGGGGCCATATTAGGGGCCTTATGGTCTTATTATTAGGCCGACACACACACAAAAATAGGAACAATCATGGAGGGAAAGGGAGAGGAAGGTAATGAATACTTGAGAATGGAGAACAGGAAAAGTAAGACTATAGAAAATAAAACTAACATTTAAACAAATGGACTGTATAGGGAAATATGTAGAAGAAGAATAAAAAATTTTTTACAATTTTTGAGTGTAAATTTGGAAAAATTTATTTTTTTCAGCCATTGTACGAGTTGGAAGCTGAACTTCTCAAAGGACAAAGCGCTCAAGGTCCGTTGACTGCTGCGGAGCTTTATGATGTTATCAAGACACGGGATTTGCTTAAAATGTTTGTTGATTCTTTTAATTTTTAGAAATATTTTTATTTAAATTCCGGGTGGGATCAAATGTCATTTTTAAAAAATTTCGGGTTCAGAATTTTTTTGGAATTTTTCTTTAAAGCAGGGCTTTTGTTGTGAGCTTAGAAATCTGTAAAAGGCAGAAAATTTGTAAAAAAATTTTTTCTAGGCCTCAAGAAAAAATTAAAAAAAATTTTTTTTGAAGGTTCCCATTATTCGAAGCTGTTCACAATATTTGTATTGGACAAGTGCCTGTTGAGGAATTTATTGGTAAAATTCGAAATCATCCGGAATATGAGGACCGTTCTAATGCTGAATTTCATTAGAAGGATGATAGAGGGAGAAGGGTATAATTTAGGAAAATTTTTTAAAAAATAGTTGAGAAAAGGATAATTTTTTGTTTGGTTGTCTACCTCGAGACCTTATATAATATTGAATTTTTATTTAAAATGAAATATAGAATTTATTTAAAAATATATATTAAATTGTAAAAAAATAAAATTAATAATTGGATTTTTAAAATGAGGATTTGGTGGTTCCCTCCTATAAGCCACGCCCCATTTATTTTTTGCTTAGTATTGGAGTTGGGGCCCGGGAATCTGGCTGTATTTCTCCTTCAGATTATTCTCCGTTAAATTTTTATTTTTTCCCCAAAGGAGGTTCTGAGGAAATCCCGACCATATAACTCACGAAGAAGGCTCCATTTTTAGTGTTCTTTTTACTCAAATTTTTCGGTCTTGTGTAGTTTACCCCCCTCCCCTCATAAGCCACGCCACCTTGATTTTTGCTTTATATTTTATAATAAAATTTAAAATCCAATATTTAATTTAATTTTTTAAAATATTAAATTAATTTAAATTTTGACTGGTAGAGAATTATATATTTTTATTTTAACGTGATTTGTATTAAGTACAAAAATTCAAATAATTGATAAATTTTATTGCTCATTTATTTTTTTGTTTTTTTTTATTTAAAAATGTATTAAAATGCATTAATTTATTTTTAAAAATTTTTTGGAGGTGTCAAAAATTTTTTAAAAATTTCTAAAAAAATTTTTAGGGTGCCTTAAAAATTATTTAATTTATTTTTGATTTATTTCTAATGCTACTAGTATTTATTTAATGAAGATTCTATTGTGCTGTTTGTTGGTTGAGGTGGTAAACGTTTCGACTCGTTAAATAAATGGTCTATGGTTCGAGTCCAGGTGTGGTTAGATTTTTTATTTTTGTTTAGTAAATGTTTTTAAAATATTTTTAAATAATTTTAAAAATTTTTTGAGGGGTTGTAAATTTTTTGTGAGACCCATTTTTTGTTAAAAAATTTTTTTCGTCTCATAAATTTGTTAAATATTTCTTTTCTTCCTCAGAGCAAGTTCTGTGCTCCGAGCTTATGAAGGGATAACCACTTTTTAGGGTATTTGGTACCGTTGGATAGAGAATTGAATGCACCTTACGATATCAAAAAATTATTATTCTCGACTTAATTCATAAAAAGGTTGTGATCAAAAAACAAAAAATTTTTTTCACCAAATGTAATTTTTCGGGACTTTATCTGTCATAACTTTTATTTATTTATTTATCAGCAAACCACAGGTATTTTAAAATACATTAAAGTGGTGCATAAAAAAATATACAAATTGAAAAAATATGTGAAAAAACAACAAGCAAAAACATGAATAAATTTAAAAAAATTAAAAAATATGTATAAGAAAATAGTAAAAAAACACTCTAAAAAAACACACACGCTAGGGTTTTATGTCTTTAGTATTTTACTTTATCATTAAAATACTGTTTAATAAAACTTCTAAATTTTTTCGGATCAGTTAATTTAAATGACTCATTTGGAAGATTATTCCAGTTATTTACCACTCTGTGAAAAAAATTATTTTTTGTTCTATTTATATATTTTTTTGTCCTAAGAAGTAGAGGCCTGCGAAGAGATCTATTTGATAAATTAAAATATTTTTGGGAATTAAGAGATGTAAAGCCTTTTATAATTTTAAAGGCGGTGGATAGATCGGCAACCTTTCTTCTATCTATTAACTTTTCGAGTTTACAGGTAATTAATCTTTCTTCATATGGGACCTTAACTAAGCCGCATTTTTTGTAAATATTTTTAGTGAATAGTTTTTGGATTTTTTCGATTTTATCTATTTGATATTTCATTTGTGGATTCCATACTTCAGTTGCATATTCCAGTTGGGATCTTATATATGTTTTATATATATTAACGAGGAGATTTAAATCTCTAGATTTAATTATTCTTATTATTTGGAAGCTCTTTAGATATGCGTTTTTTATAATCATATTTATATGGTTATTAAATGATATTTTTGAATCAATTAATACTCCAAGATCACGAATACATTCTGTTTCTTGTACTTTTAATCCATGAATGCTATACTCTTTTTTCATGTTATTTTTACCTAAATATAAAACATAGCATTTATTTGGGGATATTTCTAAACCATTATCTTCTGTCCATTTTTCAAGTTTAAATAAAGCTTTATTAAGTTGATCTCTTTCTATGCCGTTTTTATGAGCTATATATAATTTTACATCGTCTGCATATAGTTTTACTCCAACATTTTCAGGGATTTCATTAGGAAGATCATTTATAAAAATAAGGAATAAAAGTGGCCCTAAGACACTTCCTTGAGGTACACCCGATAATGTTTCATAGTTTTGGGATAATTGGTCACCTATCTTAATCTTGAAATTCCTATCCGATATAAAGTTTTTAAGAAAAGTATAAACTTTTCCACTTATGCCTGCCTTTTCTAATTTATCTAAAAGAATATTTATTGGTACAGTGTCAAATGCCTTAGCAAAGTCTATATAAATAATATCTATGCTATATCCATCTTGTATTGCATTATAGAAATCATCCATGGTAGATAATAACTGTGTGGTTGTGGATCTTGATTTAAGAAATCCAAATTGATTTTTATTAAAGAACTTATTATCTTCTAAGAATTTTGTTAATTGCTGTGCAATAATTCTTTCAAGAACCCTACATAAGGTGCATGTTAGCGATATTGGACGATAATTTTTTGGATCTGATTTTTCTCCCTTTTTATACAATGGAATAATAAATGATGATTTCCAAATTGATGGAATTTGCCCATTATCAATAATACATCTAAAGATATCTGTGATTAGCTTTGCAAGTGTGTCAGCGCAATATTTTAATAATATATAAGGAATGTTATCTGGAGAAGTTGAATTACGATTAGGAAGTGATCTGAGGACATCCCACACAATGCTAGTACTTAAATCTATGTCTAAAAATTTTGTTTTCGGAATTATATTTCTGTTATAATTCGATAGATTAATATTTTTATTTTGGAAGTTTTTTTGAAATTCTTTTCCTAAAATATTACATTTTTCTTCATTACTAAAGTAAAATTTATTTTCTTTATCAATTAAACAGGGTATGTTATTATCTTGGGTAAGTCTGTTTCTAATAAACTTATGTATCGAAGTTCCACCTTTATTTATTATTTTTTCTTCCTTAGTATTATGGTGAATTTTTAATTGTTTTTTCAAGTTTCTTGAAACGATTTTATACTCAAGTTTCAACTCGTGATCATGTTTTCTTTCTTTAAGGACTCTGAATAATCTAAGTTTTTCTTTGTGTAATTCCTTAATCCGTTTAGGGTATGTTTTCCTTATTATCTTATTCAAAGTTCTCATTGGTATATATTTGTTATAAAGATATAACAATTCTTTCGTCAGAAAATCATATTTATCTTCTACAGTGAACTTAGTTAATATACCTAGATCTAAATTATTCTTAAAAATAACTTGATTCAATTTATTAAAATTGGATTTACTTAAATCTCTGACATAAATTTTTGGTTTTCTAAAGACTTTGATCTGATCATATAACTCAAACTCTATCATTTTGTGATCGGAAGTTGAAAAATTCTCCCTAACATAAACATTTCTGACTAAATTGGAAGCAGGTGTGAGTACCAGGTCCAGGATTGAATTTTCTCTAGTAGGTTCAGTAACAAGTTGATTTAATTGATTTTGACCTATAAACTCTAAAAACATATTCGCGATCTTGTCATAGTTGTCGGTTAATTCTTTAGAATCCCAATTTATGTGTCTAATATTAAAATCTCCGCATAATATTGTTTTTTGATCAGTTAGATTTAAAAGAAACTTAAATAATTTTTTTGTATTAATAATTGAACTATTTGGTGGGCGGTAAATGTTTATAATGTTAATTTCTTTTTTGAGAAATAATTTTATATGTATTATCTCTGATTGGAATTTAGAGCCATTAAAAATTATTTTAAATGGTATGTCATTTTTTAATAAGATTGCCGATCCTCCACCTCTTTTTCCTATTCTATTAGCTAATATAATCTCATAATTGCCCCTATGTGATAGTTCGGAGTTTATTGTATTTTCTGTTGTGAGCCATGTTTCATTGATTAATATAATTTGTGGATTAGAATTTTTCGATTTTTTATGAATTAGTTGAAAATTTTGATTTTATGGTATCCTGTAGAGGGTTTAATTCTCTGTCCAATGGTATCTAGAAATTTGAGAAGTGGTCAACCTTTGAGGAGTTATTTGGGCTGGGACTCCTCGCATTTTCGAAATAATGTGATTTTTCGTGACCTTATAAATCTGATAACTTTTTATCGATCAGTCGAGAATTTTGGGTTTTTACTTTCTTGTAGAGGATTTAATTCTATATCCAGTGGTACCAAGAACATTAAAAAATTTTGATCCTCTTATGAGTTATGGGAGTTCAACTGAAGTGTACCCTTCTTTTCCCCTTTATTTCAATTTAATCAAAAAATTTTCTTTAAAATTCCCTTCACTTCTTTTTCTATTTTATTTATAAAATCATCATTTTTCTGTCCATTAAAAGCTAGTCTGGTCAGTTTTACCAAAAATATTTTTCATTCACAAAAATTTTCTTGCACACAAAGGTGTGTGTGCCAGCCACCGCGAGAGTGTGTGTTTGGTTGTGTTTACCGAGTTTTTAGTCAAATAAAAATATTTATTTTTCTCTAATTTTATATATCGGTGTTTGTATGTGTGGGGCGCACAGTTCAGTAAAAATAAAAAAAATTTTATTAAATAAGAAGAATGTGAAAATACCATTTAAAAATAAAACTGACCGACTAGAGAAAAGAATAAAATTTCTCTCCTCTTTTATCTCTGTCTTTGCGCTTTTCTTTTGCGCCTTTTATGACAAATCAAACAACACAACAAAAATATATTTTTTAAATTTTTTACCTTTTTTTGTTTAATTAAAAAAATATTTAACTAAAAAACACTCTTTAATTGTTAAATGTCTCGTTGGTTAAGTTGGTTATGTTGCCAACTTAAACCTATTAAATAGGGGGCGGAGGTTCGAATCCTTCATGGAATAATAAAATTTTATTTTTTTAATTTTGCGTTTTTAACTCAAACAATAATTTTATTTTTTAAATGTCTCTTTGGTTAAGTTGGTTGTATCGCTGACCTCACCCCTATAAGGGTCTGGGGTTCGAATCTACCATGGGATATTTGATTTATTTTTTCGAATTAAACATTGTAAAAGCTAGAATAAAATTTTTTAAATTATTTTTGAGCCTTCTAAAATTTTTTCGGAGGTTTTTGGAAGGAAAAAGCGACAAAAAATATTTTTTAGAAGAATTCCCTAACAAATAAAAAGAATGGTTAAGTTGGTTGTGCTCGTGACTTCATCCCTATAACATTACATAAAGGTCTAGGGTTCGAATCCATCATGGGATACTTAATTTATTTTTTCGAATTAAAGCAATAAAATTTAAAAATTGTAATTTTAAAGTCATTTCTGAGCCTTCTAAAATTTTTTGAAGGCTTTTACAATACAAAAAGTATCAAGAAAATTGCCTTTTTAGAAGAATACCCTTATAAATAAAAAAATTCAATTGTGTATAACTGCATGTACTTATTAAAAAATATTTTTTAGTATTTTATTTTATTATTCAATAACAAAAAAAACATCCTCCCCCTCCCGCTCATATATTTTTTTAAAAAAGAATTGAGTTTTTAAATTCGATTTTCTTTTATTTTTCTCCTCATTTTGACTTATTTTTTCTCTCTCCTATTTTATTTTTGCTCATAAATTTTATTTGTAAAAAAAAATAAAAATGTTTTTGATATTGTTTGCTTTAAATATTTTCAAAAAGGAAAAAGAAAATTTTTAGATTAAAATCAGATTTTTTTATTTTGAAGACCCTTTGATGTGAATCTTCTCCTTGATATTTTCTCTTTAACTTCTTGTCCGAAATTTACCATATTTGGTATTTTGTTTATAATTTCTCCCTGTGTCATTTTGTCCAAAAATTTCTGTTTCTTTCTGTCCAAATTTTCTCATTGGCATTTTGTCTATTTTTCTCATCGTGTCATTTTGTCTAAAATTTTTCCTTGGCATTTTGTCCAAAATTTCTTTCTGTTCCATTTTGTCTAAAACTTTTTAGTATTTGTTCAAAAATTTTCCTTTGTTCCTTTTTTGTCCTAATTTTCTCTCATTGGCATTTCGTTAAAAATCTACCCTGAAGACATTTTATCCAAATTTTTCTAGTGGCATTTTTTTAAATTTTTGTCCTTAAGTTGATCTTTTGGGTTTTATCCCTTTTTATTAATTAAAAGGTTATTCCTTCATTTATATCACAATTACGCCTATAAAAATAATTTTTGCCCCTATAAAAAATAATTTTTTAACGATCACAAAAATACAGAATGCCAAAAAATTATTATTTTTTTATTTGTGCCATTTTCCCTCTAAAAATAAAAATTTTTTATTATTATTTTAGATTCATTACAATTGCTTATTTATTTATTGCTTTCTTCTCTTTCCCTTCTTTTCATATTTCTCCCATGGTTCCCCCCATATTGCCCACCCAAAAAATTTTTTTTTTATTTTCATATTTTCTGGTAGTAAACCCGTTCTTTTTTTTCTTCAAGCAAATCACATACACAAAAGCGGCATTCTTTAATTTATTTTTGATTAATTTATTTATTCATTTTCTCTTTCAAACAATGATCTTCCCCTCTCTATTCTTGTCGGAAATAAAGAAACAAAATTTTTAAGAACAAACACTTTTATTTAAATTAATTTTTCCTTTCTTCCATTGTCTTCAAGTTTTGGGCATTTTACTATAAATATTTTTTTCGGACCCTAAAGATCAACACTCGATAACAAACAATTGATCAACCCGCTAGAACCCCAGCCTTTTAAAATTTATATGCCCATCTGATCATCTCTTCGAAAATCAGTTAATGTTCCCTTCACACCTAAACATAGAGCTTAAGGAACACGAGAGGATTTTCCGAGAAACTTCGACTATTCGGATGTTCCCTTCACGCTACCCATAGTCTCTTCACCCTACCTATAATGCGTAAAGAACATTAATGGATCTCAGAAAAATTCTTATTTTTGAATGTTCCCTTCAGATTACCCATAGTTCGTAGGGAACATAAATTTCCCGAAAAATTTCCCGAAAAAAACTATTTTTTGGGTGTTCCCTTCACCTTACCCATAGGGCGTATGGAACATTGTGCTTTTTTGTCTGTCGATCTTTTGGAAAATTTATTTATTTTAATTCATTCCCTTACCCAAAAAATTTTTTCTTTTTAATAAAAATTCTTTTTTTTCAATTGGGTTGAGCTAATAATATTATAAAACTAGCAAAAATAAGTACTTCTCTTTATATTTTATAGAAAGTGATTAATTTATGTGTGCGCACAATTTGCTTGCCCAACAGCACAAAACAAAGAGAAAATAAAAGAAAAAGTTTTGATGAGCCTTTAGGCACTGAAAGAATTTTTAGTTGTTTAGAAGAGCTTCTTTCTCTCAAATTTACTCATTCAAAGGGGGAGCTATATACTGTTTTAGAAGGAAAAAAATTTTTTTTTAATTGGCTATTTGTGGGGAAGAAAGGGGTAGGGGAAAGAGAATAGGAGGGGGGGGGGTAGGAGGGGGGAGTACAAAGAAAATAAAAAGAAGAAAGGTAAAAATAGAAGGAGAGGGGTAACCGGTTCCAGAGAGAAAAGCATTTTTATTCTTAAAAAAATTTTTTTGAATGAGAATGATTTTCGTCAATGATACTATTCTTTCTACCACACTTGCGCGAAGAGGGGTACAAGCACAAGGACCTGAAAAAGTTTTTTTTCGAAAAATTTCCATTTCTCGACCTTTTTGTGTTCCTTACGCACTATGGGTAGTGCGAAGGGAACATCCAAAAAATGCAAGTTTTTTGGAAAAATCCTTTCATGCTCCTTACGGACGCTGGGTGGTGGGAAGGGAACATCCGAAAATTAAAAGCTTCGGAAAAATCATTCATGTTCCTTTCGCTCTATGAGTAATTGGAAGAGAACACCCGAAAATTTGTTTTTCGGAAAATATCCATGTTCCTTACGCTCTATGGGTAGTGTGAAGGGAACATCTGAAAAAATAATATTTTCGAGAAATTTATGTTCCTTACGCTCTATGAGTAGTGTGAAAGGAACATCAGAAAATCTTATGTTCTTTATGCGCTAAATGGGTAGGATGACGAGAACACCGAGAAATAAGTTTTTCGAAAAATTCAGGTTCCTTACGCACTATGAGTAGTGTGAAGGGAACATATATTCCTATTAAACTGAAAAATAAGGAAATTTTTGTATTGTTTTGTTGAAAAGATATGCCGATTTATATAAATTTTCTTTATTTACCCTTCCTTTTTCGGTTTTCTTCAAAAAAGCTATAATCTTTTTTCTTATCTTTTTTCTTAATAAATCTTTAAATATTTTTATTTTTCGGTATGTTTCTTGATGTTTTGACCTAAATTCCATTAGAGGAGAATATTGAGAGAGTTATTCAATGAAATATTTTAGAAATTATTTGACTATTTTGTTTTATTAAATTTCTCATTTATAGTCTAAAATCGTGCTCCTTATGCTCCATGGGTAGTGCGAAGGGAACATTCCTAAAGCTTCAATAGTGTAGCAGGAAACGGTGCCGTGTGATTTGGGCAGTGGTGAAATGGGCAGTGAGTGATATGGGCAGTAAACGTTTTTTAAAAAATAATTTTACACGCAAAAACAATTTGAGTAACGTTAGGAAAATAATTTTGAGTGATTTGGGCAGTAACTTAGAATTTTTTAAAATTGATAACGAAAATTCCGGGAATTTTTATTTAACTTAAAGTAAATCCAAAATTTGAACATATTTTTCCAAAACTATTTTGACCTTTTTCAGATATTTTGGACCTATCTTGAGACCTAAAAACTTAAAATAGGAATTATTTCTCGTACCTTAAATCTACTTATCACTTAGGGAAACGTCAAAATTGAGACCAAGACGATTTCAACAAAGGGTAATGATTTCAACAAAGGTAAGGGGTGCGGTTCTTTGAATTTTTGTGTAAATAATTTAAAAATTCTAAGTTACTGCCCAAATCACTCAAAATTATTCTTCTAACGTTACTCAAATTGTTTTTGCGTGTAAAATTATTTTTTAAAAAACGTTTACTGCCCAAATCACTCAATGCCCATATCACTCACTGCCCAATTCACCACTGCCGTTTTCACCAGACATGGCAGGAAACATATTCCTTAAGCCCCAAGAATAGTCTGTAGGGGACATGTTTCACATGTTCCACGAGTAGTGTGAAGGGAACATGTTCTTTACGCTCCACGGTTATTGTTCCTTACGCTCCATAAATAGTCTGTAGGGACTTACGCTCCATGGTTAGAGTAAAGGTCCTTACGTTTCATAGGTGTTGTGAAAGGTTCCTCATGCTTCTAGGTAGTCTGTAAGGAACATGTTCGATATACTCCATGGGTAGTGCGAAGGGAACGTGTTCCCTACACTCAGTGAGTATGTCCTACTTACTCCATGACATTATGAAATTTCTGACCATCTTTCCTTTTGACATTTTGAATCTTTCAAAAAATTCATTTATGTTTAATCTTGTATTAAAAGTCCCCCTTCTCCCCCTCCCTCCTCCCCTACCTTTCCTTCTATTTTACCTTTTTTAATATTTTTATTTTTAGTCTAAAAAGCCCTCAAATTCTTTATACAAACATTCTTATAACTACAAAAATTTTTTCTTTTCAATCACTTTCCCCCACCACTTGAATTGTTTGTTGGGCCAATTTTTGTTTGGGTCAACACACAAACATGACTGTCCACAACAACCAGCCTTTCTTAAGAAAGGATTAACTCTTTTTCTTTCTTTTTTCCGCGCTCTCGAACTGTCTTCCCCCTTCAATTCCTTTACACACACGATTGTCCATTCCTTTTTATTTTTTAAAAATTTATTTTTAGATGGGTAAGGCCCAGAAGATCGACCTTAATAACCCAAAAGATCACCACAAAGTGGTCATTTATTGGTAAAAAGCTTCAGATTCTTAAAGTAAACTCGTACAATAAATTGGGACTAGAGGCATGTTCCTTATGCACTATGGGTAGTGTGAAGGGAACATGTTCCCTATGCTCTATAAGTATTTTTAGAGAGCACTAAGGAATATCATCAAGATTAGGGCCTCTATGTTATCAATTACTTACCTTTCGAAATGTTCAACGTTAAAATGTCCTATTTTCAAAACGTCCATTTCAAAAAGTCGAAATGCCCATCAACGAAATCTCCAGTGGCAAAATGCCTAATTTCGAAATGCCCAATGTCTCTCAATGTCCAATGTCGAAATGTCTATTTTTGAAATGTCCAACTTGAAACGTCCATTTTTCAAAATGTCCACCTCATTTCTTTGTTGACATTTTAGATTTTAAAATTTTTTTTTCAAAATCAGATGGCCTTGACCTGATCCCGCGCCTCTCTCCATCTCCTTCCATCTTTTTTTCCATTTTTATTTTCAAAATATACCTCTTTTCGTTTACGACACGATCTTTCCTTTCCAGCCTCTCTCTCTCTCAAAAATAAACTAAAAACACAACACAATTCCCCTTTATTTTTTTCACATTTTTGCATCGATCGCTCTTTTTGGTTCTTCCTTTTTTTTTAAAATTTTTGCGAATAAAGACGACACACAACTTTTTAAAAAATTTTTTGAAAAAAAAAGTTGACCATGAAAGCTTGTAACCTTTGATAGGAATATCGAGGGATTTAGAGGGAGTATGGGGGCAATACCCACAGCTCTATGGAATCTCCTTAGTCCTTCCAAATTTCTCGATATTCCCCTAAAGGAGTTAATAATTGTTTTAATAAAATACAGTCAACCTCACTTGTGTCCCATTGGATAGTGTTCTAGGCTTTATAGTAAGGCTGGAAATTAGGGTCGAAAGTTCGAATTCGTTCGATACCCATTATTTTTATTTTTCAACTTTTTTGATTAAAAACCTGACTTTTACATGTTCTGTGTGATTTACTAGAGTTTTGTGTAGCAGTGGTTGTATTCCAGGCTTTACAGGAAGCTTTAAAGATAGGTTGAAGGTTCGAATCCGCTCGGTGCCCGATATTTTTCTTTTTAAATTTTCTGATTGAAAATCGACTTTCACATGTTTTTCATCCTAAAAATTTTTTAGAAAATTTTTCAACTTTTTCCGCACGCTTTCCGCGCGGATGGAAAGTCAGCAACACCACCACCAAAAAATTATTAAAAAAGAAATTGTTGAGAACGAAAATCAGCAGCCTTCTTTAATGGAAGGTAGACAAAAACAGACTTCGAATACTTCATCACCAACATATTCACAACAACAACAAGCATTTTTTCAGTCTAATGGGGGAGGGTTTGTAGTTCAACAACCTCAACAACAACAAGCAGAAACAATGCAGGCGTTTGCTAATCTTGGTAGAGATTTAGAAAATAGTGTGTAAAAATGAGAGAGACAAGAATGAAAATTTGGGAGAAAATTAGTGGAAATTAAGAGAAAAATAGGGGGGATTACTGTAAAATGGATGAGAGACGTCATTTTTATTTTTTTGTTTTGTTTCACCAATTAAGTAATGACTTGGAAAAATATTTTTTTAAGCTGGGTGACTTTTAATTGAATTAATTAAAAGTGGTTAGGTTGCATTGTGGCCAAGTGGGTAGTGTTCTAAGCTGCAGGTGAGTGATCTATTAGGGGTGGGTTCAAAGACGCCTGAAGCCGGGTGTTTTTATTTTTACGTTTTTTGATTAAAAACAAGGTAAAACAAGGTTTATGGAGCAGTGGGTAGTGTTCTAGGCTACATAGGAATAGCATAAAATTTGGTCGAAGGTTCGAATCCGCTCGTTGCCTGATATTTTTCTTTTTCAATTTTTTGATTGAAAATAAACTTCTACTATCTCTAAATCATTTTTAAAAAATTTTTGAGCCTTTTTTCACCTTCCTCAAATCAATTTTCCCCTCACTTTCAGGCCTTTTTTGTCACCCTAATGCTCAGCAACAATTTACATCGATGCCTTCAGCCCCCACCGGTTCTATGCCCCCACATTTGGCAGCCTCTATAGCTGCAGGATATGGACAACGTTTAATGGGTGGTGGTCATATACTGCATCCCCAACCTCAACAACAAAATGGCAGTTCAACACACAGAGTTAGTTCTATAGTGCTCAAATGTCGGTTCAGACTCGAGGCCATATTTTTGGCCATAACTTTTTTGATTCTCAACCGATTTCGATGGATATTATATCAATCGATAGCTATTGTAGTGAGGATTATTTTACCTAACAGGATTGATTTGATCTGGTCTACTTACAAAAAGTTACAGCTGAATAAAGATCAAAAATCACGATTGCGCGCACTTATCCAAATGTAACTTTTTGTAGGTTGATCTGATAAAATCAATCCTGCTTGATGAAATAATCCTCAAATCCAGAGCTTTCAATTGAAACAATAATCATCTAAATCGGTTAAGTATGAAAAAAGTTATGGCCTAAAATATGGCCTCAAGACCTCAACCTCGAGTTACTCTACTCTTACCCCAGACTCTAATATCTCCCATTTTTTCAGAACGGATATTCAAGTCATTTGGCATCCTCATCTTCCTCTTCACACCCATCAGGCCCTTCATCTTCCATTACTTCCACTTCTTCAATTAATCGTTCTCAACGTTGTGGTGTTTGTAGAGGATGTCAGTGCAAACCTTGTGGGCAATGTACTTATTGTCAGGATAGCCCTCAATTTGGTGGCCCTGGAGTAAAGAAACAATCGTGTGTTGAAAGAAGGTGTTTGCGTGTGTTGGAGAATAGACTACAGGTGAACAAGAAAGATTATTGAAAGTTATAGGCAGCCCTCATTATGAGATGCCTCTTGGGGCGGGCTGAAAAGGGGCCTTATAACGAGTGTTTCTTAAATAGAAGGGTCCCTTATAACGAGTGTTTCTTAAATAAAGGGTCCTCATAATGAAGTCTCCCCTTTTCTCTTACTCAATTTGCTATCAGTCTAATTCTTATCCGTTCCTTCTCTTAAAAATTTTCTTACATCTACGTATCAGTAAGTGCCAGCCACCCAATGTCACAAAGTGGAGTAATCAAAATAAAGGGAACAGGGAGCAAACTAATTGACCAGCCCTCATAAAATAGGCTAAAACTATTTAAAATTAGGAACGAAAAATGGGAAGATTAATCGATTAAATAATAGATATTTTGAAAAATCTCTTCAGAAAAACGTCAAAATCTCTAAATTACAAAATGCCCAATAGTGGAATTTTTCTCATTTTGTCACAAAATTTTTAGAGAGACGCCCCAACCTTCAAAGCAAGAATTGGCTGTAATGCTTGTGAAGATTGTCGAGGCCCCGATTGTAGAATATGCCTTGTTTGCTTGGATAGACGCTTTTTTAATTCAAAATATATGGCTGGGGCTCTATGCGCGAAGAAGAGATGTAATAATGCCACTGCCCTGGAATTGCCTATTTCTATTGAGCATCAACAAAGAACTGTGAGAGTTTTACCGTTTGGGGTTATCAGTTTACAATTTTTTAAAATTGGCCCTTTTGAGATGTCCAATTTGGATGTTACCATTTTGGCATTGACCGTTTTGAAATGGACTATCTTTAAAGTTCCCATTTTGTAATTTACCGTTTTGGAGTCTTTCCAGAGATTTACCCTTTTGAGATTGACCATTTTTACATTTATCATTTTGATACCCTAACATTTTAATTTGGTGACACGACTTGGGCACAGTGATCCATTTGCACAGTAAGACTTTTGCACAGAGGACAATTACACAGTGGACAATTGCACAGTAAAGTCATGTTCATTCGCAAAACGACCTACCCATTTATTCGCAAAACGCCTATTTAGTCGCGAAACACTCCAAATAAACGCAAGGCTCATTCACCTATAGGTCATAACTTCGTTCAGAATCATCCAATCAAGATGATTTTGGTGTCAGCCGACTCAACTCAAAAAGCTCTTTCGAATGAGCTATAATTTGCATCTTCGAATTTTTTACCCCAAAAAAACGCTTAGTTTACTCTATTGTTTTTCGATTTTCCGGAGCCTATATCTCTGCGAGTTTTCGTCTCCCGCGAACAACTTTTTCAACAACGGGAAAAATTGCTTATAGAACAGGGAAAATTGTTTTTGTTTAAGAAAAACCATTTATTATTAAAAACTTATCAGAAAGTCTAACACAAATGCACTTAACCACAAATTACTGTGCAATTGTCCACTGTGCAAATGCCCAATGTGCAATTGTCTTACTGTGCAAATGGATCACTGTGCCCGTGTAGGAGCGCCTTTAATTTTACTATTTTGAAATTTCAGTCCTTAAAACGCTCTTCTGATGGCTCCAACAACGGCAACTTTACTTCCCACCAACAGGCAAAACGTCAAGTTCTGCTACCCCCAGGAAACAACAATTCTAATGGAGCCCATAATCAAGTAAATTCGAATATAGCACGAATATTGAGTGCTGCGGGTGAACAACAACAACAAAGTCAAAAACATAATAATTGTGGAACGACCACCTACGAGAGGAATTCGGGAGGGAATAATACGTAAGTTTAGTGATTTTTAATTGGTATTTTGTGTTTTACCATTTTGACATTTTACCATTTTGACATTCGCAATGTTTAAAATATGAAAAGTTGTAAAATGGTCAGATTAAAAAATGCCCACTGTAAAATGTCCAAGTTCGAAATGTTCAAAACTCAAAATGGTAAAAAAGCTTAAAAATGTCATAATGTAAAAACTCATTACGGTAAATCCAGAAAATTCATTCCTAACAGTTCAAACACCAATTCACCTTTGAGCGACAACAGTAGCAACAGTAATAATGCCACAATCCATCTAACAACAACCCCACCTTCATTAATGTCTCAACAACAACAACAGCAGCGTTCTTTCTGGCCCTCAAATCCACAACAAATGTTGGGTGTACTACCCCCAAATCATTACCACCATTTCGACCAAATATCACTTGCTGCTGTAGCTGCTGGTTTCCCTCAACAGCAGGTAAATTTTTAAATTTCAAAATGTCAAAGTCGTAAAATGGTGAAAATTCAAATCGGTCAGAACTAAAAATGTCAAAATTTCAAAATGGTCAGACCCGAAATGTTAATTTTTGGACTTGAACATTTTTGGTTTTACCATTTTGAACATTGACGATTTTTGGTTCTGACCATTTTGTAGTTTTGACATTTATAACAAAGTTATCCCAAAAAATTCTTATAATCATTTCAGGTCCCTCAGTACGTGAACCAGTACCCAACAAAATTTATATGTCCAAAATACGAGTGTTATTCGCCCGAGGATGCGACTATAACGGTGAGGGAAAAGCCAAGGAGTGTCAAAAATTTTTTTTTAATATTTTTAGATGTCCAACGGTTCTGATCAAATGAGAGTTGTAGCTGTTCCCCAGCAACAACATCAACAAAATTCACAACAAATTGGAGACCAAACAGCAGAAAATTTGTTGGTTCCACCCTCGTATTCTGACGTGCAAAAAGTTGTTTTGCAGCCACTTTAAAGGGGGTCAATTCCTAGGGGTCACTCCTTATTGATCAAAGGATCCTAAAGGTCAACTCCCATAAGGTCAAATTCCCCTAGGTTTTATGGCTTAAGGGACATAAGACAGAATTTTCTCGTGAAATTCTGCAGGTCAACGTATTCCAGGAAAATTTGACCTTCTGGATGAGCATTTGACATTGAGTCATTTTATCAATAGGGAGTTGATCTTAAAGGTGCCTTCTGGGTGCCTTTAAAAGTGCCTTCTTTGAAGGAATTTTCTAAAATTCACTTTTTTATTCGTGCCTTTCCCTATTTTAAAACAAAAAAGTTTGTGTCTTTCATACTCTTAATTTTATTTTTTATTTTCCTCACTTAATAACTTTTATGGCCACTCAAAATTAATTTAAAATTTAATTAATTCTCTTAATTTTTTATATAAATACTTATATATCACTAAACTGCCATTGTGATACTCTTAATAAAATTAAAAAAAATAAAATTTCGTTTTTATATTCGTCCAAAATCCATAAAAACATTTTAAAATGAAAAATAAAATAATTTACCACTAGTGGGATTCGAACTCTGGACCCCTTTATTATTAAAAATCCCAACTTTTCCCACTACACCACAACAACATATCGTTTGCGTATTAAAACTAAATTAAACCCTTTAAAGAAAATAAAAACAATTTCTTCGTTAATAAATACATAGCAGAATTTACTAGTCTTTTATACAGCCTCCTTGGTGTAGTGGGAGAGGCGTTTGTTTTTAGAGTGTTCATTGGGCGGAGGTTCAAACCCAACAAAGGGAAAACAATCTTTGCTTATATTTCCCTGAATTTAACTTCCTTCCCCCAAGGTAATTTTGGTGTAGTGGGAAAATAGACAGATTTTTAGTGTAAATAGGTCCAAGGTTCGAACCCCACTCTTGAAAAACAATTTTTATTTGCTATTTTTAATCCTTAAAAAGAGAGGGGAAGTCTTTCTCTATACCTGATAAATCCACCACCCTCCAAATAGAGTTGTCAACATCTTCTGGAGCAATTCTTTTATTGCTTCTGTCAATAATTTCTCTCTTTAATTTTGCAAAGGGTTTGCTCCGTTGTTTTGATTTTTGAGCAATCATATTATCTATAAAATCTGGTGTATGATCCAAAACTGCATCCAAAACTAGTTTATCTATTTGTTGTGAATTTGTAATGCGCCAAAGATTGCGATTTTGAATCAGCTGGAAAATTAGAAAAAATGTGAATTTTGGCGAAAATATTGTAAAAAAGTGGGGTAAAATAAAGTTTCCTGTGACCTAATGGGAGTTATTCTTTGGTGCCTTTATCTCCTCGCATATCAGAGGTCGGATGAAATTCAGAGTTCCTACAGTTCCGGTTTCCGGCACCGACGTAATTTTCGACCGACCTCTGCCGTGCACAAAGGTGTCCGTCCTACTGACTGGCTGAGATACCCCAGCGCTCGGTACACCTCAATTGAGTCCGCACGATTGAGTCCCCACGATTGAGTCCCCACGATTGAGTCCCGGCACAATTGAGTCCCCACGATTGAGTCCCCCTTGTATATACCTCAATTGAGTCCCCGTAGATTTAATTATATTAAAAAGGATTAAGAGGGATATCTGGGGATTTGGGGGGATTAAAGTGAACATCAAGGGGACCTGTATGTGACATCGAGGGATCAAGTTGGATATCGGTGAATATTAAGAGATATCAGTAGATTTAAGCGATCGTGGGGACTTGAGTCCCCAATCGTGGGGACTCAATTGTGCCGGGACTCAATTGTGCCGGGACTCAATCGTGGGGACTCAATCGTGGGGTCTCAATCGTGCGGACTCAGTTGAACTGCTCCGCCCAGCGCTGCTACTTTCACCACCTCACCTAATAAATCTTAAAACCCTCTTATAGTGCTAATCAGTTGGACTGGCCTCCCCTACATAGAAGATATTTAATTTTTGTGAATTATTCATTTTTTGGTGTAGCGGGAAAATCTGGTGTTTTTATTTCTAAAAGTTCGGAGGTTCGAGCCCCACGTTAAAAATCTGACACTTTTGGACACTTTTTGGACAGAATTAGTCAGTATGGATATTTTGTCTACCAATGACCCTTTTGGACATTTTTTTCTAAAAATATTAAAATTAAAAAAACCTCTTTAATTTCCTCTCCAAGTTGATTATAATCACTGTCTTCGTCTCCAGCCTCTGCAAATTCTCTCATTAAATCAATTGCAATTAAATTAGTCAACTTTCCAGTATAAGTCAAATGAACTATTTGAGCAAAACAATAAAGAAGTTTAATACTGAAAATTAATTTTTAAAGATAAATTTTTTGAAAGTTTGGGTATTTGAAGAGAAAATCCGCAAATTTCAAAATCATCCGCAAATTTTGTCCGCAAATTTTTTTGATTTTATTTTGCTCTTTTTGAGTTTGTAAGGGGGATATTGATGATAGTTTCCCCAAAACAGAAGAGAACAGAATGATTAAAGAGGAATATTTTTCCAAGGGAAAAGTCCGCAAGTTCAGAAATCCGCAAATTTTTGTCCGCCCATAAAATAAGGGAGTTCTACCAGAAAAGGTCAAAGCAGAGGATTTTAGTGGAATTTTGAAGAATCTAGTCTATCCCGAGCGCCTTTCTGACAATTTAATTGTTGATGAAATAAATTGCGGACAATACTTGCGGACAATAATTGCGGACGAAATTTGCGGACAAAATTTAGGACTTTTTTGGAATTTTTTTCAATTTTCTAGGAAATTAAAGAAATTTTCTAGGAAATTTCTAGTAAATTTTTTTAATAAGGGGGGGCCCTTATTAAAAAAATTAAAGAAAAACAAACTTTGTTGGAGGAAAATAATTTGTTTCATTAATATATATTTTTTCACATAAATATCTTAATTCGTCTAACCATTTTTTGAAGTGTTTAAATGGGACCTAAAATAAAAAAAAACCTAAAGATATAATGAAAAAAATAAAAAGACAAACTGGAGGTCCAATGTCAAGATAAATTTGAATTAATTTTTCCAATTTTTTGCAATTCTAAAAATTAAAATTTAATTAAAATTCAAAACTAATTAAAAAAACCAAAATTTCCATTGTAAAATTTGGAGGAAATTTATATTTTTCAATTAAAGCCAAATATGGAAAATCCAACAAAATTGAGTCTTTTGCCTCTTTCAACATTTTTGGTTCAATTTTTAAGGGTGGAATGTTTGATTCTGGAATGAAACGATAATCCAATTCTGAGCCTTTTGAACGAGCAGAAAAAGTTTTACTAGAAAAATATATTAAAAAATTATTTTTAAAATTTAAAAATTATTTTTAAAATTAAAAAAAATTAAAAATAGGCCAAAATAAAATCATTTCCCCTCAAAAGGACTCGAACCTTCATATAAATTGGGGGTGTAGTCACCATCACTATCCAGTTGACCACAGACACCAGATTATTGGTTGACTGTTTTAGTCACATTTTGGGCCATAACTTTTTGATTCTTAACCGATTTAAATAAGTATTATATCAATCGAAAGCTCTGGATGTGTAGATTATTTTGTCTAAAAGGATTGATTTGATCAGATAGACCTACATAAAGTTAAAGCCGAATAAGTGCGAGAAATCGTGAATTTCGATATTTATTCGGCTCTAACTTTAAGTAGAATGATCTGATCAAATCAGTCCTGTTAGTTAAAATAATCCTCGTATCCAGAGCTTTCGATTGGTATATTAATTAACTAAATCGGATAAGAATCAAAAAAGTTATGGCCCAAAATATGGCCTGAGTCTGAAACGGCCATAAGAAAAGCTGCCTTCCCCTATTCCGACCGGCAAAAGATATTTGGAATTCATGGAAAGGGGAGGAAAAACACTCGCTAAGACACCTATTTTAAATATCTTATCAATTTATCTATTTGATAATTTTATCAACAAAAAATCAAACCCTTGTTCATCAACAGCCCTAGTCTCTTCCTCAATTAATTCTCCATTTTTCACCATTCCAAGTTGTCTTTTAATTTCATTATTTAAAGCAGAATACATATGGCCAATTCCACTCAAATTTTTTAGTTCAACTTTGGATCCTTTTTCACCATTTTTGGAAACTGAAACATTTGCATCCACTCTTAAATTGCCTTCTAAATATAGAAAAAAAATTTTTTAGAGGCTTAATAAAATTTTTAAAAAATCCAAGGAAAAATTCAGGGGGCTAAAAAATTTTTTTTTAATTTTTTTGGAGGTTGGCCTCTTGAAAAACAGGAAAAAAATGAAAATTAAATATTTCCTCAAGGCCCGTCGACTAATAGGAATCGAACCCTTACCTTCCATCCCAAAATCTAAACTACCTACCAACTTAACCACACTACTAAAAAATTATTTAAAAAATTTTTAGAGGGAAAGACACTTTGATCACAGACAGCGTGGCGCGAACTTTGCGGACCCGAATTTTGCGGACCCGAACTTTGCGGACCCGAAATTTGCGGAACGAAAGTCGCGGACCCGAAGGTTGCGGACACGAAGTTTGCGGACCTGATTTTTGCGGAACCAAGATTTTAGGAACGACACTTGAGTAAAAAGAAAAAATTAAAAATTTTATTCTTCGATGATTCCGGCAGAGTTTACCATGATCCGTACTAGATCAAGATTTTTTCTTGATTTTTCAACATTTTTATCAGTTTTTTATCTTAAAATTATTTCATAATTTAAATAATCGTGAAAATTCCTTGAAGAAATCATTTATATGTCCATTTCATAAGGTCATGATGCCTGAATTCATCCTAATTAACGCCGCAGGCTAAAATTTTTGAAATTTCCGAGGTTCAGTAGACTCTATTGTCGGTCCGCAAATTTTTGGTCCGCAAATCTCAGATCCGCAAAATTCGTGTCCGCATAGTTCGGGTCCGCAAAATTCGTGTCCGCAAAGTTCGGGTCCGCAAATTTCGGGTCCGCAAATTAAAATCCGCAAATTTCGGCGCGCCCACAGACAGAGAAAAATATTTCTCACCCCAAGGTCCTTGCCACAAATAGAACCCGAACCCCCAAAACTCCCAGCCAAAAGACTAAAACACTATCAACTAGGCCACACCCAACGTTAACTCATTTCACAAATTAATATTCAAAAATAAAAAAAACCATGAAATTGTCCCAAGCAAATTCCATTATGAGAAAGCGCCATTTTAAGCTGTTCAACAAAGCAAATAACCTCATTTGTATTGTAAAAATCTGGAGCTGTTACAATTTCAATTAAAGCAATCCCTGCTCTATTTAAATCTATCAAGTCCAAATTTCCATGTCTTATAGATTTTCCACTGTCCATTTCTAATTGAATTTGTTCTATTCCAACAGATTTTTGGTAGTAAACCGAGTCGTCTTCTTCATCCGTTGAATTTACATAAAAATTAAAATAACCATTTTTAGCTATTGGATTAGCTTTTTGAGTGATTTGGTAGCCTTAAAAATTATTTTTTAATTTGCGGACAAAAAAAGTCCGCAAAAAAATTTGCGGACAAAAAAAGTCCGCAAGTTTTGTCCGCAAATTTTAAAACTTAATTTTTATTATTTTGAAAAATTTGCGGACAAAATAAAAGTCCGCAAAAATTTCGTGGACAAAATAAAAGTCCGCAAAAAAATTTGTAGAAAAAAAAAGTCCGCAAATTTTGTCCGCAAGTTTTAAAATTGTTAATTTTGAGCCCATAAAATTCATTATTCTTTTCTTCCTCTTTCCCTTAGATATAATTCCTCATTGAAAAAATTAAAATTATTTGCGGACGAAACTTGCGGACAAATCAAAGGAAAAAGACGTTTTTTAACTTCTAAAACAAACCTAAAGGCAAGTCTGGATAGAGGTAATGTTTTCTGTCAAATCTGAAAAGGAAAAGAATAATCCAGCAAAAATTTAAAATTAAAAAAAACCTGCAAAACTCGGCAACCTGACAATTTAGGAGAACGGCTGCCAAAAGGGATTTCTTAAAAAAATAAAAAATTAATTAAATACTCAATAAAGTTAAAGAAATACATGAATACAAGAACTGTTCAAACGAGGAAGTGTGCCAGGTATTGCTGAATCCTACAAAAAAATTTAAATTATGCTCCGATATCCTACAACCACAAATGGACCATTTGGGGTAAGGTTGGGGGTTTCGAGTCGGGCCGACGTTCGAGACATTTTTTCAGTCCAAAAGAGAGCGAAATAAATGATACGCCTTTTATTCAATTCAGGGAGTCTTGCACCCAAACTGACGACCGACCCACTTGTGGACCCCCAAAATTCAAAAAAATAAACCTTACAAAAATGGAAACATGGCAGTTAGACTCCACAGAGGCGTTGTGTGCCGACGAACTCGCAGAAAAAAGTTTGGTATTTGAAGCGATTTGTGCATGCAACTAAAAAAATAGTACATATTTTTCAGTTACCCAAACCGGTTCTTCGGACATTTTTATGCGGACTCACAAAGGTTAAATACAAAAAAGACATATGGGTCAGACACCACTTCCTCAAATACACTGACATGAACAGAAAAATGGGAAGTATGGCTGCTGCTCTGACCATTATGAGACCAAAAAAATTTGACCATTTTGAGGCCATTATTATTGTCTGCTAAATAAATTCGCAAGAACTGGATTGATATAATTCGGGAGCAGGCCAAGGTACCGCCTAGCTATAACTTTGTTCAAAATTCTCAAATCCGGGACGCCCTGGTATGGTCTAATTCAGTTCATTGGGGCTCATCGAAACATACCAGGGACAATTTTGAACAAAGTTATAGCTCGGCAGTACCTTGGCCTTGCAGTACCTTGGGGGTGTACCCGTATAACCCACAAAAAATTAATAAAATTAAAAGAAACCTCAAGTCCAATAATCGGTTGAAACTGTGGAGAAAAATGTTTTTCTGCTTGTTGAGACAGGGTAGAATAGAAACATTTCCAATTCACTCGTCCAAAACAAAATGAAAAAGTAGAAGCATGATTTTTACAAGAATGCGGAACATTTAATCGAAGCATTAAATAAGTACAAAAAAAATTTTTATAAAAATTTTAAGGGACTAAATAAATTTAAAAAAATTAAAAACGCTATTAAGCGTGTGATATAGCCAAAAAATATTTTTTAATTTTTTATTTAAAATTTTCAAAAAAATTGAAATGTTTAGGCACTTTAGTAAAGTCCGTAAAACTCCCCCAAACTATCCGCAATTTTTAATACGCAAGAATTTTTTTTCAAAAAAGGCTTATTTTGTGAGCATGTCACCCACTGATTCAATAAAAATCATCGAAAAAAATTAAAATAAGCTTTTTGACCATTTTGAACCTTTCTGCAAAAAAATTTTAACTTGTGGACAGAAAACTTGCGGACCTTTTAGGGACATAAAAAACTATTTCCCTCTTCATATTTAGCATTTTATAAAAAAAATAAAAGAGAAAAATAAAAGGATTTTGTGTCTAATATACAAAATAATTTTTTCTGGGGGTTCAATTTTTAAAATTACATATCACAATTAGCCGTTTTTTGTTTGCTTTTAATTTTACAAAAAAAAATCAATTTAAACCCTGGTCAAGTTTGGTCAGATTTAATTTGTCAATAGTTGTAGGATTGTTTGATGAGTTGAAAGGGACATCAATTGACTTGAAAAAATTTTTTAAAAAAGGTGAAGATATCTGAAATGTTCCCTTCATACTATAAGTAGTGCAAAGGGAACATAACTATAATATTTTATTTGACTTATGTTCCTTTCACACTATAACTAAAGTGAAGGGGACATACTTTAACTTCCATGTTCCCTTCACTCTACATGTAGTGTGAAGGGAACATGATTTAACTTTGAGGTCCCCTTCACACTATATCTAATGTGAAGGGAACATGGACTTAACTTTGATGTTCCCTTCATTCTACATGTAGTGCGAAGAGAACAAACTTTCTCATGTTCCCTTCACTCTATCTATAGAATGAAAAGAACACTGGCCCAAATTTCAAAAACTCAACCAATAAAACTTACATAAAATAAACCTTCCGAAGAAAGAAAAATCACATTTGATGACTTTGAAGAATTAGCCTTATTCCCCTCCAAAATTTCATCATTTCCACACAAAATTCCACAATTAATCGAAATTAATCTTCCATCATCCACTTCAAAAGCAGATATTCTTGGACCATTTTGCATTGACCAGACTTCAAGTAAACCTCTACGTGGAACATAAATGATGAGAAAAAGGGCCTTGGAAGGATGAGAATTGGAAGAACATTTTTGTTGCTTTTCTATCCAACCACAACGAGCTTGGCGATAACTGAAAGAAAAACAATGTAATATTTATTTGTCCGCAAAATTTTATAATTTTGCGGACACAATTTGCGGATTTTTTCTAAATTCTTAACATTCCCCCCAAAATATTATCAACATGAAAGACAGTCGGAACTCAATATAAGACACCTCCTTAAGAAAATAAAAATCGTAAAACTTCCCCCACCAGGGTCGGTTGCAAATGAAAAAAATTTCCCCCGCAGCCGCAATCCGTAATATTGCGGACAGCCCCCCTTTGTTCCCCGTTCAATAGATAATCTCTTAAATTGAGGGGTATTTAGTTGGTATCAAATTGTAATGCCAAAACGTGCACTAAAAACCGTCAAAATGTCAAACATGGAAAATGCCAAAAATCACAAAATCCTACCCCAAATTGTTTCGTATTTCGAGTGTTATTAGAGAATTGGCATCCTCACCAAGTGGGCTTCAAATTAGAGTTCGAACCCAGGCCAGGTCCGGGTTTTTCGGGCTCGGTAATCCGGAAACCGGGTATTTTGATAAAATCAGGTTTTTCGGGGTTTCAGCCTGGAAAACCCGGCCTGGGTCTGATTGGAAGAAAAAACCCGGATACCGGGCCCGGCAAATTGAAAAGTTTGAACTCTACTTCAAATAAAAAATTTCCTATATTGAAAGGCATCTTATAGAGAGGCCTACCCTAACTCCAAAAAAAATTAAAAAAATCTCCAAACCCTTTCCAAATCCTCAAAATTCTTCTCATTTTTGTATTTATTAGCAAAATTCTTCCAATATTATCAACTATAACCATTAAATTCCATCCATTTGGAGCAACAAAAGTTCGTTCAGATTTTCTTTTTCCGTCTTTTAAAAAACTTTTTGAATAAATTTGGGTTGTAGGCGAATCAGAAAGTTGTTGTTTTTGTCGGGGTTGGTCAATTCGAGATGTGCCTACACCCAAAAATGAACGAAAACCAAATGATGGAATGTTGTTAGAAATCTAATTTAAAAAATTTTGTTAATTAAGTGGAAAAGGGAGTCAATAAGAAACTGAAAGAAAAATTCCTTTTTCGACCAACTTTGTACAAAAAATATAAAAATGGTTCCATCGGGTAGGGTTTTTAGTTATCAAAAAAGTCCTAGTTTCGGAAAGCGGATACCCCCCCCCCCCCAGCCATCATCTTTAGTTCTGATCAGACGTGGGCGAAACGTTTCGTTTCGTTTCGTTGTTTCGTATGTTTCGTATGATTTTTACTGTTTCGTCTCGTTTCGTTACGAAACACTTTTAAATTTGTTTCGTTTCGTTTCGTTACGAAACACCTGTGATTTTTCAACGAAACGAAACAATTTTTTAAGCCTAAACTAAGGCCAAAATCTATAAAATTTACCATCTTTTATTGAAAATTTAAAAAATTTTCGCCTGCGGCGCTGAAAAAAAAAGAATTTCGGCTTCTTGGCTTTCCCAAATTGTCAAAATTTTCGCCTGCGGCGCTGAAAAAGGAAGATAGCAATTACTTATATACTACAAATCCGTTTATACTCCACTCCCTAATCCACATATACATATTACTTAATCGACGACAAATTCTATTACCGGACTCGCATCATAATTTAAAAATTGCGGATTGCGAGTTGCGGAAATACTGGAACCGGAACTTCCGGCGAAGCACTAGCTTATATCGCCTTCCTCTCGAAATGGAGATATGGAGACAATTTGGGTAGGCAATGGAGCAAGATGGTGAATTTTTTGGCCTACGGCCTTTCAAAATTTTAAAATTTTTCGTCTGCGGCGCTTAAAATAAAATTTTACTTGAAAAATATTCAATTTTATTTAAAAAAAAGCGTCGCCAAAAATTTGGCTTCGAAAATGATTGACCCCCCCCCCCTTCCCCGAAAATTTTCCTTGCTACGGGCCTGGCTTATGGGACACAATTGTTGTAAATAAACCAATAACTAAATCATTTATAAGTCATAGTCGACTAATAACGTATTTGAGGTCGAATAATTTCGAAATAAATGCAGTTTTGAAAATTTTTTGAATATTAAAATGTTTCGTTTTGTTTCGTTTCGTTTCGTAAGATTTTGGTTGTTTCGTTTCGTTTCGTTAACGAAACGATTTTTAAAAAATTTTGTTTCGTTTCGTTTCGTCAGAAAAAAATTTTGAGTTTCGCCCAGGTCTGGTTCTGATTTCTTTAAAATCATTCAAAAAAATAAGGGAGATTAGAAACATTCAAAAAACAACAACATAGTTCTTCAAAAAATATTATTTAAGAAAATCTCAAATAAAAATCAAATAAAAGAAACAAGTTTAGCATGCACCAAGCACTGCGACCACCTAGTATTGCTAAAAGCTTTAAACCATATGTCCATGTCACCTTTACTGACCTATTTACCGGGACGTTGTTTCACCTTCCCCTACCACCCCTTAATAGGTCTCAAACCCCCATTTAGTATGTCTTGAACATCTCCACTTCTTCCTTAAACCTAAATAAAAAAATTTAAAAAATCCAAAACCTTTGAAGTCAACGAAAACAAGGCATCAGTTAAAGTTCCAGGTAAAGGTTGTGTACTCCTCCAAACAAAATTTACAAATTCTCTTTGTCTTTTAATTGAAGAATCATAACCCGATGCTCCTTCTTCTCCTTTTCCTCTTGAGCCAACAGTGCAAATATATTGAAGATATGAAGGCGATTGTTCACGTGTTACTGGCTCCTTTAAAAAATATTTTGGACCTAGGCTAGTTTATAAGTCCAATGAAAGCACGGTCTAATCCAAAGTCTGTTGTACCCATTAAAGGCCCCACAAGTCACTAAAGTTGACAAAAATTGCCTTCCACTCATAAACTAGTCCAAGGCCAAAAAATACGGCTCTACTCCAGTTTATGCGTCCAATCGACTTTTATGCGTCCAATGAAAGTTTATGCGTCCAATAAAAAGAAAATTGGATTTTTCTTGGTCTTGCAAAGTTGAGGTATGGTTCCACAACATTTCTTCATGTTTGGGATCTACGACCACAGGGTCTGGGACCATTCCTTGCCATATCCCTCGAAATTTCCTAAAGTTACAGCCAATTTTTTCAAATTTCAAAAACGATTTTAACTTTAAGAAATTTCGAGGGATAGGGTAAGGAATACTCCCAGACCCAGTGGGCGTTGGTCACGAACATGAAGAAATGGTGTGAAACCTTACCCCGACTTTGCAATACCAAGAAAAATCCAATTTTCTTTTTATTGGACGCATAAACTTTCATTGGACGCATAAAAGTCAATTGGACGCATAAACTGGAGTAGAGCCAAAAATACTTAGGCTCTGGTCTAGTCTATGAGCCAATGCAACCATGGTCTATTCCAAAGAATCTGTTAACTCTAAAGACCTCAAGTTCACGAAAAATCCTCAAAAAAAGATAGCCGACCTTAATCGGCTCAAAAATTAGCGTCAGAGCTTCGAAAGTATATTTTTGGTTCATGTCTAATTTACAAGTTCAATATCTTTATGAATACGATGAAGAGTCTGATATTTCTGAAGACCTCTCCAATACTTATAAAAGCCTCTCACAAACCTCTAAAGTCCATAAAAATACCCCTCCCCCCTCTAAAGGAACAAAAAACTTTATTGGTGCCTTTAGGATTGATTGGACTCATAAACTAGACCAACCCCACTATTTTTAGAATTCGCAAAAATCCCACAAACCGAACGTCCACCAGCCATAAAAGCACCAATGTATTGATCAAAAGCACAAACTTGAGTTATTCCCGTAGACAAAACATCGTTTACCCCGTTAATATTGTACAAATTAAATTGTTGAGCATTTAATTGTAAAACTGAAGATAATTCTTTTGCTGTTCTTTCACCAGTAGAAATATATACACAAGCTGCTCTAAGGGCTACACATAAAGATAAACCTTCTATTGCTATTAGTCTTGAATCAGCGGTTAATAAAACGAGCTCTAAAAAATACTTAATTTTAATAGGAAAATCTTCTAATTTAATAAACAATTCCCTTATCAAGAAAATAAAAATTCTACTGCCATCCTAGAATCCCCATAATTGCTTTAAAAATTCTTGGGAAAAGATGGAAGAATCCTAACAACCAGAACGCCTCAAACCCTAACACCCACGTGCCGACGCCACTAACACTACCACTAAATCACAATGACAAACGCATACTCCCAGCATTCATTTCTTAATATCTCTAGAGAAAATTTAAAAGATAGAAGACCCAAAAGAGGCCTCGAACCCCAGTGACTAAAATTGCACTCCACAACAGAATTACTACACCACATCTTCAACCTGTACACACCTCCAACTTCTTCCCCAACTAATCCATTTAAATTGAAAACCTTGATTTCCAGGACAAAAAGACGGGCATAATTTGACCGACACAATGGAAGTAGACGCACACTTTTCAGTAAACAACAGCTTTCCCTCTTGTGAATAAAACAGCAAATTGCCATTGCTTAAACACTAAAAATAAAAATTAAAAATTTTTTTAAAGACTCGACTGCCACATATAAAAAAGAGAGAAGAGGGGCGGACCTTATGGGACGTAAACTACACACGTCCCCATAACTGGACGAGTTGGGCACCTTTCGGATTTTTTGGGTCCATGGTACAAATGTAAAGGCTAGCAAGTCACGAGATAAACCCGTATCCTGACCATTATTTGTCTTTGACCAGTTATGATGAGAAAAGCAAGAAAGGAGAAGAAAAGGAAGAGGGTACCAGACTGGTGCATGGATACGGATTTTGCTATCCGTATCCGGATATATCCGTGAGGTCAATATCCGTATCCGTTTGTATCCGTCCAACCTTTTAGGCATATCCATCCGCGGATATCCGCGGATATATCCGTTATTTCTCAAAATGGTCAGACTGGCTAAAATTTTCAAAATGGTCAATTTATTTTAATTCGAGTAATGGTTAGATAATGCTGTAATAACTGCATGCAACAAAACGAACCTTGCTTATAAACATCGGAGGTTCAAAAATCTTAAGGCAGAGATTGGAATTCCGATCCAACGCTGCCAATTTTCCGGACACCGCTCCCCGAGCCTTCGGGTTCGGGATCGTTGGGGATCAGCGTTTGCCGGTCAGAGCATGTTCTGGTCCGGGGTCGTGGTTGACTTTTGGGTCGGGGTTAGGGGTCATGTGCGAGAATCAATTATCTCCTGGCGTTGGGAATATAATTATTTTCTCTTGGCAAAATGTATTTTTATAATTTAATCATGGATGTTTAATCGCAGAAATTAGGGAAAATTAGGGACAGATATCCGCGGATTTGGAGCATCATATCCGTATCCATCCGTATCCGTCCGATTTTTAAAAAAACACTATCCATATCCGTCCGTATCCGCGGATACCCGCGGATATCCGGATATTATCCGTATCCATGCACCAGTCTGGAGGGTACCCAAAAATTAGCGAAAAAAAATAAAAAAACCACGCAAATACACGTCCAATCATCTTCCGAGTTCCTCGAAGAGTTTAACGAGGAAATTCCAAAAGCATTTAAGGCACTAATATAAACAAAATCTTCTTTAGTGGCATCCACTCGAGTTGAAATTTCCATTGTTTTTGACTCCGAATTCTCCAAAATTACAAATCTTTGGGCAGAGGCAATTACTACAATTGATAAATTTGGCCTGGCAACGATTAAAGTGTGACGAAGCCATTTGGTTTGTTGGACTTGTTGGGAGGTGTCTGAGTCGTCACTCTTAAAAATTAAAAAAAGTCATTCAGACTTGAGTAGAAAAAACACTTTTGGGTTGAAAAATTGTTCCTTATAATGAGAAACGACAGTGGAGGGATCTTACTGGGAAAGACGCTGTCCGGCTATTTTTAAAAAATAAATGGAGGGTAGCAAATAGACAGCTCAAATCCCGTTCACCATCCATTGGCCAACAGTAGTTATCCCGACCCCACCGTCGCGGGTGTGAATAACTGACCCTTTTCCTTTTGGGGGTAAATTGTTACCAGCCGGTCAATTAAAGCCTATTAAACGGTTGTTTTGACCTTTGATCTTGACGCAATTTGTAATTACGTCAAATTTTATCCCTTTGAAGTTGCCGACAAAAAAATAACATAATTATTTACAAATTGTTTGCCCGCGACGCTGATTTTCGCGCAAAATTAGTGCCTTCAAAAATTAATTTTAATTTAAATATTTTTATATAAGTATAATTTATCAAAACTTTTTCTTTTATTCTTCAGTCTTTTTGTTATTACCGCAATCTATAATAATGGGTCATTTTATTTTTCTTTAAATTACTGAAATATGGGAATAATAAGTCTGCAAGTGCTAACAAGGATAATAACTTTTAACTTTAATGCGGCAAAACATGTAAAAAGAAATAAAATAAAAAAAATTTTGATTGTTAATAGGACAATTAATAATTTCTTTATTTTTGTGCGGCAACAAGCTAAAAATAAATTTTAAGGGTTAACACGTGTTTATTTATACAAATTTTTGTTATTTTATAGCGGAAAGAAAGTTCATTAAAGGGTAAATTTGTTCAATTGTTTATTCTGAGAAATATGTGTCAATTTCTAGTGGATATATAAACAGTCCAAACTTTTCGGTAACAACTTTTCTTCATATATCACTCTTACCAAAAAAAATGGAAAATTTCCCCTCTAACCAAACTTGGGTCCCTGTTTCCAATTGTTCTTGTCCTATAGCTGAAAATAATTGCTATAGACCAGAACTCTACAGCAAACCCATAATCTGCGCCCACAGCTCTATCCCAAATATTTTAAAATTTCTTGAGCGACCTGTTGAATTTAATTGTTCTATTTATTTCATTTATATTATTTTGTTCGCTATTTTGGGGACCCAGGTCGTAAAACTATTTTTTATATATCCTAAATTAAAAATAATATTTTATTAAAATTTAGTTATGTTTGTTTGGTGCTTGGGCTGTGGAACGTTATCTCAATGGACGGAAAGCTGAACAACATAGACGTCGAAGGGAGGAACGGATTTTTGCCCCAGATCTCCGCGTTCACACACGAAGAGGTAATAAATATATAAAAAATAAACAAATGTAAAAATTCAATTTTTTAGTCCGTCGACCTATCAAAAAAGATGACATTGGTCCCCCATTACCTCTCCACTGCCTTGTTACAAAACAACGAGTGGAGGTTCATGAAATTGAAATGAAGAATATGGGAGAAAAAGAAAGTGTGAAGGAAAATGAAAATAAAGAATTGGAAAATGTTTGAATTTTTAAGGATAAATTAAATATTTTTTCAAAAATATTTTAAAAATTAAATGTTTTTTTCAAAAATTATTTTAAAAATAAATAATTAAATAAATGATGAGGATTTTTATTTAAAAATACATTTAGTTCGGAACATAGGATTAAGTTTTTTTGAACCCTTTTTTTCAATTTTCTTTTTAAAATTTTAAAATTCTACAAAAGGGTTCAATATTTTAAGACAGACAAAAACTTTTTGTTAGGATTTTTATCTACCTCAACTCAATTCAGAAGAATGATTCATCCTCATTCAGGTAATCTGCCAAATATGGCTCAGCGAGTAGTGCTGGTGATGAATTAATAATTGACACCGGCGAATCACGCGGTGTTGAAGTATAGACTGGTGAAAACCATGTTGGTGTTGTTGTTTCTTCTGTTAATGTTGAACTCTTTAAATTTATAAATAATATTTTGTTTTTATTTAAAATATATACTTCAATCGAGGAAACATCCATCATCTCAACTCGCACATTTTCATATTTCCAAAATGGTTGCATTTCGTTTTCAGGCTCTAATTTTTTCAAAAACGGATAAATTTCTCCCTTTTCATTCATACATTTCATATTTTTCACAGCATTTACCATGTCCATTAATCTATCCTTTGTAACACGCATCCAAAATTCCTAATAAATTAATAAATATACTTATAAATAGATATAAATATTACTTCTGGAAGTCGATCACGTTCCGAAATATAAAATTTGCCTGTTAAGGCATTTTGCACTACGCCGAAATTTTCTAATTCATAAGGGTTTGGAGACGTGAGAAAAAATGGGTACTTCTCTATATACGCAAAAAAATGTGGCTGATATGTTTGGGAAGCTTTGTCAGCCTAAATTTAATTTTTAAATTATTTTCTTGGATTTTTGGAGCTTACTTTTTTCGGTTTAAAGAAAGTAGTTATTTTTTTTTGTTTCATTGTTAAAAAAGGTTAGAAAAAACTGAAAATAAAATGAATTGCTATAAATAAACAAAAAATAAAAATAATATTATAAACTAATTTTAAAAATTATTAAAATTAAAACAGTAAATTAAAAATATTGAAATAATAATAATTTGATAAATTATTGAAATAAAATTAAAATAATAAATTTAAAATATTATTCTTATAAAATTAATTCCTATTTTTATAAAAAATTTTATGGAAGGAGAAATATCTCTCCTTTCTCGAATATTTCCAAATGAATGTAAGGAAGGTGCATGACCATATATAGCCATTCTCATATTCAAAGGAGATTTTCTCGACCGCCCATTTTCCTTTATCCATTCATATACATTGAAACCCTGGAAAAAAGGGGCGTGGCTTTTTTTTTTTTCCGAACTTTTTAAATTAAAAATTTTAAAAATTAAAATTTTTAAGGTTAAATTAAATTTCCTACCATTTTCTAAAATCATTCTTAAAATTTTTACAAAAAATAATGGCAATCAATATGTCCAACAAAAAAGCTCTCATAGGATTAATTCTCCCCGAAATAGAATTTAATATTACTGCTAACGGTCTAACAATTTCTGCTTCTGAGCGTATTTCTACTCCACGTTTTGTGCCTTTTGACCATGCCGGACGTTGTCGAGAATGCAAGGGATCTGAAGTGGAACTCGACTTTGTTGTCACCAAAGAGGGGGTGACTTGTTATTGTACGCGAATTAAAACACCCACGTTCATACCGTTCGATACCATCCATGATCTTCCAGGCCACTGCTTTTTTAAGGTATTTATTATTAATATGAAAATTTATATTTTTTAAAATTATAGATCAAGAACAAGGGTCGAATCTTCAACATTGAACATGGATCTCCACCATGTGCAGCGACTCCTATTATTAAAAATATCCAGCCCGAGATAAAAGAAGTTGAAGTATCACCAATAAAGCCGCCTTCGCCTAAGAAGATAAAGCAAGAAATTCCCGCGGATGAAGAATTTGAAAATATTCTTCAGGAATTTTTCGACAACATAGGCTGTACCACTACTACTTCTCCTACTACAGCCACTGTTCCGATAGAAAAAGAAAAGAGTGAAGAAAAAATTACAAAAGAACAACAAAAAGAAGTTATAGAAAGTCCCCTCATATTGTAAATTTAGATAATATACCGCTTCCTTGATTTGTAAATCCTAATCTTTTTAAAAATCATTTATTTGTATTACTATTATTTATTTATTTTAATGGAATCAATTAATTTCTCTAGTAAAGAATTAAAATTTAAACTTCCATTCGGTCTTATTATTTCTGGACTAAGTTCCAGTGGAAAGAGTACTTTTCTCCTAAGATTTATTACCCAATCATTAGATTTAATCGATCCTCCTCCTAAAAGTATTCTCTATTGTTTTGGTGAAATGAGTAACATTGTTCCAGTTCTTCAAAAATCTGGTGTAAGTGTTTTCGCTGGTGTGCCGCCCGAGGATGTAATTAAAAGACTTCCAAAACCTTCACTTGTTATTCTCGATGATTTATTGCTCTCTATCGATGAAAAATATTTGTCGGAATTATTTACTAAAAAGTCACACCACCAGAATTTTTCTATAGTATTTGTAACGCAAAACTTATTTGAAAAGAAAATTAAAGTTGCCCGGCAAAATGTACAGTATATAATTATTATGCGTTCTCCAAACTCTGTTCTTTCCGTTAGAAACATTGGTGCTCAACTTTTCCCCAAGAAGTTAGATTATTTTCTCGATTCCTATAGGCAAGCTACAAATATTCCTTATGGATACCTTTTAATTGATATGCATGCTTCTTCAGATCCAACATTACGTCTTCGTACAAATATTTTTAAAGACGACAGCGAAAAAATAATTTTCATTCCTAAAAATGGGGTCTAAATCTCAGTGCAATATTAGTTCACTTATTATGGATAATAAAGACTTTTTAAATTTATTGGCAAGATCTAAATCGGATAGCAAACGTCATCGCATGCTTAAACAGGCTAACAGTCAGCAACTTCTTGCTATAGCAGAAATATGTTTAAATATTGTAAAAGCACGTTATCAACTAACTACTCGCCAAAGGAAACGTCTTTTACCCTATGCCGAATTTGTCCGCCGTATGAGTCGTGCTCGAAGTGAGAGGGGAGCAAGAAAAATTATTTCGCAGAAAGGAAGTGGGTTAGGAGGTGTCCTTACAGCTCTTCTTACCCCTATACTTATAGAAATTGGAAGAAAAATTATAAAAAGTGATACCGATACAAATTAACTATTCATTTATATTATCATTATTAATTTTAAAAATTTTAAATAAAAATTTAAAAAAATATGGCAAATAAATTTATTCTTGTCCCGGAGGATATTTATCGTGGTCTTACAACAAGCGATGTAGGTGAACCAAATCTAGATTTTACTCGTCGCGCTTTAGAAAGATCTAAAAGAAGAAAAGAAAGTGAATCCTCTAAAAATGTTCACTATAATCAAGAGTTGAGGCGATATTTACAATTGAGAAATGAACGCGAAAATAGACCAGTTAAAGTTGAACTAGTTAACAATAAATCTAAAGGCACTATTGTACCTAAAAGTAATTCCCGGCGCGCATCGTATATTTCTGCAAATGATGACATAGACAACGACGACAATTGGATTAGTGATAATTCTTTTTCATATTACCCCCAAGAACCCCCTAATCACGCATACAATATTGTCCCTTCTCTTTCTTCATCCTCCATTCCTTCAACAACTAAAAGTGATCAAAATATACAATTAGATCCAAGACCTCCTACATCAAATCAAGCATTAGAAAGAAATTTGAAAAATAATGGTAAAAGAATTAAAATAAAAAGAGAAATAAAAAAGAAACGGAAACCAAAGAGAAAAACAAATAAAAAATTTTCTCCACATGAAGATATTGTAGAGCCAAAATCTGTTATAGAATCACAAAATGCACCATTAAGTCCCTCTCCCCCTATACCTCTAGAAGTATCAAAGAGAGAATTAGACTCGACTGACTCAGATGTGTTTAAACGTAGAAGAAATAGTAATCCTAGGCAAGAAAGACTAAAAGAGATTGCGCAAGAAGAGAGAAGAAAAAAAGTATTAAAAAGAAAAAGAGATATTAAAAAATATAGAGTTCCTATAGACCAAGCAGTTTTAGCTCAATTTAGAAAGGAAGATTATATTAAAAGACGTCAAAAACTTAAAAGAAAATTTGTTATTCCTGAAGGAACTACCCTTATCCCCTTTAAAAGAGTTAGAAGACCTGTTACAAAGAAACAATCAGAAAATGCATCAAAAAGTTGGATTAAAAGATTAGCCGCTGCAAGATTCAAATTAGGAAAAAATAAATGGGCAAAACAAAAGCCTACACAAGAGGATATTAATAAATTTAAACCTACTCTTTGGTAATTTTTAAAAATGGCTGACTTTACAAAACTTCTCGACAGACTTTACAATGATCCTAATTCCCCTTCAGCTTATGCGGGTGTAGATAGTTTATGGAGGGAGGCAAAGAAAACATTTAAACATATACCAAGAAATGTAATCAAACATTATTTGGAGGGGCACCGTACCTATACCCTTATGCGCCAAAAGAGGGTGAACTTTAAAAGAAGTAAAACTATTGCAGCAGGGTTTATGACAGATGTACAAGTTGACTTAGCTGATATGCAGTCTCTTTCTAGGCATAATAAAGGCAATCGATATATACTTTTGGGAATAGATGTATTGTCCAAACGAGTCTTCACTACCCCTTTAAAATCAAAGAAATCAGAAGACATGTTGGAAGCTTTTCGTAATCTTATTACTCAAATGCCTATGAAACCCCAAAGGATATTTTCTGACAAAGGGACTGAATATAAAAATCGGTTACTAAAAGAATATTTTGAAAAAGAAGAAATATCAAAATATGAAGCAACTCATTCTACAGTAAAGGCATCACTGGCAGAAAGGGCTATTAGAAACTTAAAACAAAGATTTTACCGATATTTCTCTCAAAATCACAAACTTAATTGGACTGATATTTTACCAAAAATTATTGAAGGAATTAATAAATCTTACTGTCGTGTACATGGAATGCGTCCAATAGATGTGAATTTTAAAAATGCTCAAAAAGTATGGGAGAGAATTTATGGAAATATTTTTTCAACTAAAAATTCCAAGAAACCAAAATTTAAAAAGGATGATTACGTAAGAATTAGTCGGGACAAGGGTCATTTCGAAAAAGGCTATCTACCAAATTGGGGAGATGAAATATTAGAGGTGGAAAAAGTAAAAGATCATGTGAATCCTATATTATATAAATTGCGCGACGATAAAGGGGAAAAATTCAAAGGATCCTTTTATGAAGATGAAATGTCTAGAGTAAGAAAGGATGCAGCAACAGAGTACCGCATAGAAAAAGTTATCCGAAAAAAGAAAAGAGATGATGGAACATATGATATACTTGTTAAATTTATTGGGTACCCAGAAAGAGAATGGATTCACGAATCATATTTAGTATAAAAGATAAATCATTTTTTCATATTGTATCCTTTTAACAAAATTTAATAAAAATGTCAAATAGCTTTTTCGTATTTTTACCAAGTAATGTCCCAGATTATTCATCAAATAAACCAAATAAATTCCGTGTACATTTACCAAAACCACTTTATTTTAATGGGAATTGGGTGTGTGGATTACACAGTATAAGTTATCCTTATTCATGGCCCTCAACTATTGGAACTTTGGATGAGCAATGGTTAAAAATACACTTCACAGACGATTTAGGACAGAAGCATATTCTTCGTATACCAATCCCAGGGGCATCGCATACCAACGTTCAAAAATTATGCGATTTTTTAAATTCGACACTTAAACATCAAATTACTGCAATAGACCATGTTTTCAATCCTGATAGCACGTCAAAAGATATAATTGTTTCCCCTCCAAGATTAGAAAAACGAATAAAAAGAAATGCTCTTTCTTCACCACCACCACTACCAAAAGAGAGTCAAGTATTAAATTACTTCTTTCAAAAATATTTTAATTACTTTTTAGCTATCTTCTCCACCAAGAATAGCAGATGCAAAAAAAGAATTAAATAAAAGTCAAAAGGTTAATGTTCCTTCCTCCCCTCCAAAATTAGTGGATAAAAATGTTCAAATATTAAATGAAGGAAATAAAAAAATAAAATTGACACAAGACCAACCAAAACAAGAAAAATATGTTGCGCAACCCAATAATGAGGGGAAAATAAAATCTAATGAAAATGTCCCATCTCAAAAACCTTTAAGAACAGATGGTCAGAAAGTGGAAATAAAGAATGAGAAAAGTCAAACAAAAGGTGAAAAGGTCATTACTACATCAACCCCTACTAAAATTGAAAAAGATAGAAAAGATCCAGAACCAAAATCATTAGAAAAAATAGAAAATGATAGAATTAAGAAAACAATTGTAACACCTGTCATCACTACTCCCTTCTTCTCATTAGGATTAGCAGAAATTGAAGAAGAGGAAAACAATAAAACAAATAAAGAAGAGGAAGAGTTTGAATTTTCCATAGGGAATGAAAATGTGTCCGATAACAATAATTACAGTGATAGTTCAAAATTTTTATTATGGAGGGGTGGTATACGATTAAGTGGAAATTTGACCCTGCTCAAAAATATTATAGACTCAATTAATTTTGAATACAACATAGATTTTGCAAGATTTAGACTTTTATTTAATCATGAAAATATTGATCACATTTCTTTGTCACCACAATTAGGATATGTTCTAGGATTTGAAAACCCTCAAAATATTAAAAATAAGGAAGTTGCAAAATACGGATCTGATCTAAGGGGAGGATTTTCTAGTTTTGCTGTATATGCAAATGGTCTTACAGAGAATATGATTATTGGTAATTCACTCAGCTCTCTTCTGCGAGTAGTTTCTGTTTCTGGTGCAACACCCGGAGAATATAACGAAAAGATTTATGATACACCCATATATGCCCGTGTCCTACCTAGAGAGATTAATGAGATAGAGATCGAGTTAAGAACATTGGATAATGGACGATTAGTTCCTTTCGCATACGGAACAGTTTTAATAGTATTGATATTTAAGAAAGTGATAAATTTTTAAAATCCATCCATTTATTGTATTCATTCATTTTTTTCATAAATTTAATTTAATAAAAATGGTTCATATTTTATTCGATACTTCTACAGTAGGATATGATGATTTTATTCAATCACCTTTAAATACACAAGAAGGGAACGGTTTAGAGAATACTTATACTTATTTCAAAGGAGCTTCCCCTTTTCAAAGAGGATATGGATTACAAGGCGGTGCGGGAATAGGCGATGTTCTTCGAGGACTTTGGCGCTTTTTTCTTCCTATTGTTCGTCGTGTGGGGACTACTGTATCAGCTGAAGCTTTAAACACAGGGCAGCGTGTGTTAGAAAGAGTAAACCAGGGAGAGAATATCAAAGATGCTCTAACTAGTGAGGGAAAGAAGGGGATAGACACACTACTTGAGAAAGGAGGTATGCCAAAACAATTTGGAAGTGGCGGTGGTCCGAGAAAAAGTATAAAAGATAAAAGAAAGTATTCCCAGCCAAATCATAAAATCATTATTGGAAAAGTTAACAAAAAACGAGTCAGATCAGACGCATTCGGACTTTATTAATTAAATTTAAAAAGATTACAAATGGCATACCACAAAATAGATAAAGATAGTATTAATTCGATTACAAATGCATTGGACTTTTTTCAAATTCCTCCCACAAATGTGAGCATTTCTTCATCAAAAGTTTTTGAAATTCTACCAAGTAACCCCCTTACCGATACACCATATCACTTCAAAATACACTCTAGTCAAAATTATATTGATCTCACAAAATGTTACTTATTTACTGAATTCCGTATAAGAAAAGAAGGGGCAAACGGTACATGGGTAAATCTAAGCGAAAACGACATTGTTGCCCCTATCCAATTAATTGGTCACACATTTATTAATAATATGAGAATAAGTATAAATGGAAGAGAAGTTTTCAACTCCAATTCGTTAATGGCCTACAAGTCTTACCTTTCACACGAATTAAGCTTTTCAACAGCGGCAAAAAATTCCCATCTAAATGTTGCGGGGTATTATGGAGACACAGGATTAAACTTACAGGCAGGAATTGGATTTAATTCGAGGAAAGCACGTTTTGGGACAAGCAATACTGCACAGTTTATGGCAAAGATAGATGCAGACCTTTTCAATCAGCCATTATATTTAATTAACCACTGTGAGATAGATATAGAAATTCTCCCCAATGATTCACGTTTTGTATTAATTGCACCACCAACAGCAGCAGGAATACCTCAAACAAATCGTTACCGTTTCGAAGTAACTAACTGTAAACTATATGTGAAGAAAGTCGATATAATGGATGGGTTAGCGCTCGATATAGCAAAAAAGTTGGATATTAGGCCCGCAAGATATGCCATAAGGAAGACAATGATGAAACCCTTATTTATTAGTCAAGGTCGCTATGAGTTCAATGCAAATTTATTTATGGATCAAATTCCTAGAAGAATTATACTGGGGTTAGTCTCAAATAATGACTATGTGGGAGCTATCGACAGAAGTCCTTTTAATTTTCAATCCTTCAATATTAGAGAAATTAGTATAATAGCAAATGGTCGAAGTTACCCTCAGGCTCCCTATGACTTGGATTTCCCCAATGGAAAATTCGCGCGTGCTTTTAATGATATGAATGAGGCTATAGGTTTTTCAAATTCCCTGGAAAGCAACGGAATAACTTTTGAGCAATATGCCTACACGCATTGCATCTTTGTATTTAACCTTACAAATAGTGGCGAGGATCAAAGTGGACTTTTTGATTTAATTAAAAATGGCACAACAGCTGTTAATATAAAATTTAGCCGACCAATTCCAGAGGGAGGGGTAATGCTTATAGTGATGGGTGAAGCTGACTCACTTATAATGCTCGATAAGAATAGAACGATTACCAGTGATACAACTATTTGATTTATCATTTCTTTTATTATCTTTTCATTCACTCTTTTTTTTCAAATTGTATTTTTTTTTTAATTACAGAAATAAAAATGTTTTTTAAAAAAGCTTCTTTTATTATTTTAATATTAAGAATTTTCCTACCCATATGTGGATTATCTGTTGAAGAAGGGGTTAAAATCAAAGAATTACCAGAGTATTCCGAATATTTAAGACAAGTAGCTGACAGACATATAATTTTAACAACAACTCAGGCGTTGCCGAGGAAATCTGCTATTGGTCCCTTTGCTAATTTTCCCTCTATACAGTTATGTAAGGATGCACCCTCATCAAGTGAAAATTACTATACCCATGTCTATTGTTGGGTAATGCTCCTTCTTTATGCTTTGCTAGTGCTTAGTTTAATTATTTATCAATTACGCTCATTTGTTTGGTTAGGGAATACGATCCCTTCGAGAAAAAATAAAAAAGAAAATAAAGAAATAGAACTTAAAATATTAGATGAACAGTATACAGATTACAAAAATAATGGAGTCAAATCCACAAACGAATCAAGTGTTCAAAGGGTGTCTATCGTGTGACCAACTTCCCGACTACTCTTCAATACAATACCCTGCAGCATTTATTTTAAACTTGGACCCCCAAAATTTAGAAGGATCTCACTGGGTGGCAATATATGCAGAAGGAAAGGAAAGACCAATTAATTATTTCGATAGCTTAACCCTTTTTAATATTCAAAAACCCAAAGATGGATGTATAATTAATAATTTCCTACGTCATTTTCCATATATACTTAGAAATTGTAAACCTTACCAATCCCCCTTAGCCAAAACATGTGCCCACCACTGTATATGTTTTATATTTTTCCTTTCTCAAAATTGTACATTTAATGAATATATTAATATGTTAGACAGAGAAACTAATCCAGATTTATTTGTTAAAAAATTTGTAGATAAAATGATTAAATATTTTTTTTTGCTCTTCCATTTATTACCATAGGAAATATTTAGACATATAGTAAAAGGATATGCAGCCGCATCCAATAGCATTACGATAATTGGTCATTTTTAGGGCGTGGCTTTGGTCTAATAGTATAAAGTCGAAAATAAGGGTAACATACATCGAAAAAGTATTCTCTGCAAAGAACCATCATCATTTGAAAATTTATTCGACAATTTTTATTTTTTTTTTAATTTTTATTTATTAATAATGGAAAAAAATATTTTTTAAAGTTTAAAATTAATTACTTCTTTTTTTAAATTTAAAATTCATAAATCTTCCTATTCTTATCCTTAATATTTGAATATTAATATCCTTTTACTAAAATTTTTAACTGGATTAATCCTCATATTTTTTCCTTCAAGCCTTATACGAATTTCCTCATATTTTTCTTTCCTTCCCCAAATCTTTTAATATATCTATAAAAATTTACATCTATCCATAGGAATAATCTATCCATTTGAATAATGATATCTATCCATAGGAATAAGATCATACAAATTAAGATTCATGATACTAAAATCTCAGCTCCTCTTACATTTTTCCTATCCTAAGATACCATCTATTTTTTATCCCGTTCATAAATAATTTCCATCATTTTTCAAAATTCATTCATCAAATTTCATAAAATTTACAAATTTTTAAAAAATCGATAATTTTATTCTCTTCCTTTTAATTAATAAAATATTTACAGATTTAGAAACAATTTTTAATATCTTAATTTTCACTATTATTAATAATGAGTCCTCCACCATCAAAACGTGCAAAAATTTCCTCCGAAAACTCTCGCGCATTTTTTATTGAAAATATTCTTTCTTCAATTATTTCTTCACCAAATTTAATTGATTTACCGCAATCCGGCCAGGGACATCCAGAAAAATACATCACAAAATTAGAACAACAAGTTATTCACAATAGAAAATTCCGCTACACTAAATGCCACACAAAATTCCAAATCAAGGATGTTCCCGCAGACCCCGAAGGTCTTCTCGCTGGTATATTCGCTTATTGTATTGATTCAGCAATTGAAGAAAGTCGTGAGAAAGGTTATGAGGCAGATCATTTAGGGTGTATTATTAGCAGCGAATTACTCGATCCGGCTGTGTGGATTCCTATTAGACAACTTAATGACAACACTGTTGATTCCATTTTAAATCAGTTCCTAAAAGTTGGTCAAAGTAAAAAACAACAAGGAACAACACTGTGGGGAAAACCCTTTGATGTAAAAGTAACTACACTTGATATGAGAAATCTACCTGAACGTCTAAGGATTGTTGGAGGTCGTAAAAATGCTACCACACATCACCGAATTAATCAGCAATGTTTGATTAAGGTAGGAGATTGAAAATTAAAAAAAAAACACAGGGTTTTTTAGATCAATAACATTGACGGCAAAAATCATTGCCTTTTCTTCGCATTACAAGCGACACTTGTTTACAGCACTGGAGGACTCTCACGTTCACAATTTTACAATTATTTACATGGCCGCTATGGATCTAGAAATAAATTTAAGAAAGAAACTTATGAACTTATTAAAGAAGTTGGAGCTACATTTGGCTTAAAAGAATATGCGGCAGAGGACTGGGTTGGACCAGTTGTTGATTATTGGAACAACAAATATAATGGAAAATTTACATTTAAAGTCTTTATTTTTGGTTCATCAGGGAACTACAAGCCAAAGTATAAATATGGCCCCGAAATTTATGATACCCCTATAATTCTTTATCACGACAACAACCATTTTGATGGTGTTCAGAAAGTTGGAAATATTTTTGGTCAATCTTATTGCCTTTCGTGTGAAATGGTTTACAGCAGACCTCAGGATCATAATGCTAAATGTCTTTCACGTTGTTTAAAATGTTCACAAATGGGACCAAAGTTCCCCTGCAAAAAGGAAAATTTTCACAGGTATTTTAAGTAACTAATTTTTATTAATAAATTTTTAATTATTCAGAAAATGCAAAGATTGCTGCAAAACGTTTGAAAATATAGATTGCTTCTTACATCATTTAAATAGTGGATTTTGCAAAAATTCTAAACAATGTGAAAAATGTGGTGAAATTTATAACTATCATGATAACACCAAAAATGGTCGCAAAGGACATGTATGTTTTGAAAAATATTGTGGGAAATGCGGGGATTATCACGATCCAAAAAGAGGGTGCTACATCAAGCCTTTAAAACCTAAACAACGGGATCCATATCGATTAGTGGCATTTGACTTGGAGACAATGCAGCACAGAATTACAAATCCTGCTAAACAACAAAGAATTCATGAGACAAACTTTATTGCTGCAAAGATTGTCTGTCCAAAATGTATTACAACAGGGGAATGGAAAAGAAGTTTAAAAAATAAAAGTTGCAAAGTTTGCGGCCCCCACCGCACCATCTCATTTTCACATCAAAATTACAATGATACAACTACTGATCACAAAATTATTTCACAAAATCCACTAGAAGCTTTTGCCCTATGGGTACTATACGATCTTCCAAACAACTATGACACCTACATCTACTCCCACTTTGGTGGACGTTTCGATATGGTTCTGGTCTTTGAAAAATTATACAACCAAAATTTAAATCCCGAATTAATTATGAAAGGCAACAAACTTTATGAAATGAAAGTAGCGAAGCGACCAAATTCGAATCCAAATATTGTATTTCGTGACTCCTATAATTTAATGCCTATGGCTCTAGCAGCACTGGTCCCAACATTTGGCTTAGAAGTAGAAGACAAGCCATTTTTCCCGCATTTATCAAACAGACCAGAGAACTATGGAAAAAGAATATTCCCAACAAAAGAAGATTATTTGGCTGATGGAATGATGCCCACTAAAAGAAGAGAATTTGATAATTGGTATGAAGAGAACAAACACACTCCCTTCTTATTGGATGAAGCGCTGGCAAGCTACTGTACTAATGATGTTGAAATATTGATGTGCGCGCTTATAGCCTTTAGAAACGAATTTTTTGAAACAACAAAGAGAGCTTCGCATAATGGAATTGATGCTTTGAGGGAGTGTATGACTATTGCAAGTGCGTGTATGAAGCATTTCCGCACCAACCATTTAGAGAAGGAACATCTGGCAATAGTCCCTGAAAGAGGATATGAAAATGCGGATAACCAAAGTCTTTTGGCATTGAAGTTCTTCCAGTGGTACAGAGAGGAAAACAACGTAGAAATTCAAACAGCACACTGGAAAGGTGAAAAGGTGATTGGAAAATATAAATTAGATGGGTGGATAGAAGAAGAACAGTTGGGAATAGAAGTTAATGGGTGCGCTTGGCATGGTTGTAAATATTGTTATCCACGTGACAACATGATTCTACCCAATGGATTAACAGCAGGAAAGAAACGACAAAAGGATAAAGAAAGAATGGAATATATTTTGACCCAAATACCAGAAGTAAAAGTTTATTGGCAGTGTGAAATAGAAAAAATGTTAAGAAGAGATAGAGAAATGAAGAAGAAGTTTGATAATTATTTGGATGAAGGTCCTTTGGAAATTAGAGATTGCTTTTTTGGAGGGCGCACAGGACCGTTGAAACTTTTCCATAAGGTCAAAGAAGGAGAAAAAATATCCTATTATGATGTAACTTCGCTTTACCCGTTCACGAATTTTATCACCAACTACCCTATTGGACACCCTATTGTCCACAATTTAAATGAAGAAGTTAATTGGTCGTCATCATCAGACAACAAATTTCCTTTGGCACTTTTAAAAGTATTTGTAATTCCACCAAGAAATATTGATATTCCTATTCTTCCTGTGAAATTAGATGAAGAAAGACTACTTTTCCCGCTGTGTGCCAAATGTGCTAAAATGTACCCAAATGGAGGAAGAAATGAGTTTTATAATTGTCAACATAGTAATAGACAACGAGGATGGGTCAGCACGTGCACATCCATTGAATTAAATGCAGCATTGGACGAAGGATATATTGTCACCAAAATATATCGTGTATTAGAATATAAACAGTCAGACAACGAGCTTTTCCGTCCATACATGCGGGAATTTCTTGCCCATAAAATCCACGCTTCCGGTTTTGATGAAAAGATAAGAGGAAATAGTGAAGAAGAAGAGAAATTTGTGAAAGAATGTTGTGAAATGTTTGGAATGAAGATAGAAAGGGAAAAGATGGTACCAAATAAAGGAAAGAGGGCAATTGCAAAACTGGCTGTAAATAACCTTTGGGGGCGTTTTTCACTAAGAAATCAGGGATTTACTCAAACTCACATCACCGACGATCTAGCTGAACTCGGGGAATACATTCACAACAATTCAATAGAAGTTGCAGCAATTGAAGAATTAAACAGCGAAACATTGATGATACGCTATTCAAAGAAGAAGGAATGGATAGAAGAACATGATAGCTCAAATGTGGTGATTTCGTTATGGACAACCTCCGCCGCACGCTTGCACCTCCTGAAGTTGATGCAAAAAGTGGTACGAACGCCTGGTTGTTCACTACTTTACACTGGTATTTTTTCTTAATCTTTTTCAAAATTTATTTTTATTCTTCAGATACTGACTCCTTAATCTTTGCCCACCCCGAAGACAACAATCCACTAGAACTCGGGCCACATCTTGGTGATTTAACTGACGAATACCCACAGCACGAAATTCTTGAATATTGCAGTGGTGGCGCAAAACAATATGGATTGAAATTGAGAAGGAAGAATGGAAATGATGACTATGAATATGTTCTAAAGGTGAGGGGAATGACACTTAATTATGACGTTATGAACAATCAGAATCTAAGATATGAAACCTTTAAAGATACTGTTATTAATTTTGTTAAAAATGGTGATCGTGACCCTATATGTGTAATCTACCCCAATTTTTTACGCCCTTCTGTTGTAAATAGCTCTGTTACCTCACAACCCTTTCATAAAATGTATAAGCCTTTTGTCGGCAAGGGCATCATACGCCCGAGCGATTTCTCTGTATTAAATTTCGGCTATGTATCACAATAATCTTTAATTTTTATATTGTATTCTCTATCTATTTTACCTTATATTGTCTCTATCTATTTTGAATTATATTTTTATTTAATATTTTTCTTAGCTATATATTCTATCGTTTCACTTTATTTAAAAAATTTTTCGAATATTTCATAATATTTATTTATTTTTAAATAAAAATTTTACAAATGGAAAATACTTTTTTGAAAAAATTAAGGAGTGGAAAATACTTTTTTGAAAAAATTAAAGAATGGAAAATACTTTTTTGAAAAAATTAAGGAATCGAAGATACCTATTTTAGGGGTAAAAACACATAATTAGTGAATAGAAGATACTATTTTGAAAAAATTAAGGATTAGAAGAATCTATTTCGAAAAAATTAAGGAAGAGAAGATACTATTTTTAAAAAATTAAGAAATAGAAGATAACAGTTAAATTTAAGAAATCAAAATTAAGAAAAAGGAAATACTATTATGAAAAAATTAACAAGTGGAAGATATCAATTTTAGGGGTAAAAAAGCATAATTAGTGGAGAGAAGATACAATTTTGAAAAAATTAAGGAAAAGAAGATAAAATTTACTGTTTTTGGTGTTTTTTAGTAAAAAATAGACAAAAAGTGGTAAAAAATGCATAAATGCACGTGTTTTATATGCGCATGTGTTTTTTGTATGCGCGCATTTTGCATGCGCGAACCTTATGGATATAATCTAAAACTTTTCATAAAAATATAAACTTAAAGTTGGCAAAGTATCCTACACCAATAGATTAATTACCTAACTCTTGATTAGCTAACTTAGTTAACAATGTTGCCTTACTTATGTTATTGTATCATTACACGTTAGTCCAATAAATCTTCAAAATTTCGTAATATTTATTTATTTTAAATAAAAATTAACAATTGAAAAATACTTTTTTGAAAAAATTAAGGAATCGAAGATACCTATTTTAGGGGTAAAAACACATAATTAGTGAATAGAAGATACTATTTTGAAAAAATTAAGGATTAGAAGAATCTATTTCGAAAAAATTAAGGAAGAGAAGATACTATTTTGAAAAAATTAAGAAATAGAAGATAACAGTTAAATTTAAGAAATCAAAATTAAGAAAAAGGAAATACTATTATGAAAAAATTAACAAGTGGAAGATATCAATTTTAGGGGTAAAAAAGCATAATTAGTGGAGAGAAGATACAATTTTGAAAAAATTAAGGAAAAGAAGATGAATTTTACTGTTTTTTGATGTTATTTAGTAAAAAATAGGCAAAAAGTGGTAAAAAATGCATAAATGCACGTGTTTTATATGCGCATGTGTTTTTTGTATGCGCGCATTTTGCATGCGCGAACCTTATGGATATAATCTAAGTCATTGATTAATTCTTGTCGTATCCGAGTTGAAATTGAGAAGAAAATGCAAAACACAACAAGTATAAATTTTAATCATACCTTGACTTAGCCTTATATATTCAAAATTTTTACGTTTAGGACCAATTTTTATAGACCATTTACATAGCCCTTAAGGAAAAAATAGATATACTACATCAAAACTTTTTCATAAAAAATATAAACTTCAATGTTGCCATGTCTCTTAAACCTATAGATTTAAGAACCTATTTTTTCTAACTATTTACACCGCCCTTAAGGAAAATATATATAATACTCTAAAACTTTTCATAAAAATATAAACTTAAAGTTGGCAAAGTATCCTACACCTATAGATTAATTACCTAACTCTTGATTAGCTAACTTAGTTAATAATGTTGCCTTACTTATGTTATTGTATCATTACACGTTAGTCCAATAAATCTTCAAAAATTCGTAATATTTATTTATTTTAAATAAAAATTAACAATTGAAAAATACTTTTTTGAAAAAATTAAGGAATGGAAAATACTTTTTTTAAAAAATTAAGGAATCGAAGATACCTATTTTAGGGGTAAAAACACATAATTAGTGAATAGAAGATACTATTTCGAAAAAATTAAGGAAGAGAAGATACTATTTTTAAAAAATTAAGAAATAGAAGATAACAATTAAATTTAAGAAATCAAAATTAAGAAAAAAGGAAATACTATTTTGAAAAAATTAACAAGTGGAAGATATCAATTTTAGGGGTAAAAAAGCATAATTAGTGGATAGAAGATACAATTTTTAAAAAATTAAGAAAAAGAAGATAAAATTTACTGTTTTTGGTGTTTTTTAGTAAAAAATAGACAAAAATGTGGTAAAATGCGCGTGTGAATTGTATGCGCGTGTATTTTCTACGTGTGTAAAATCACCATCCTTGCATGTATTCAAAATCATCTACTGATTGACTAAATTTTCTTCCTCCATAACAAAGATTATCATCGTAGTCGGAAAGATGCACGGGTGATGTCACATCAAAATCTTTTTCAGATTGTTGTGAAGTTGACTGAGTTGTTTTATCAATAAAAATATTTGCCATCCACCCTGATAACGGTTCTTCTTCCACTAATTCTAATAATTCCAAAGGGTAATATCTATCTTCATGAGTATTTTTTTGAACTACACACAAGTGATATGGGTGATTAAGTCGTATACGATGTCGGGCGTAAAAATGTGCTGCGACGTTAATATTAAAAGGTGATGAAAGTCGTCCATAAGCAAGAATACTATTCGCTCCATTTCTACTCAAGTCATCAAAAAATACAGTTTTGCTCATTCCGTTAATGTCTAAATAAGTTGTTTTCAATTTCTTTCCCTTTAGCTGTTTTAAAATTTTATCACGATTCGAAGGGTGAATGAGTTGATAGCGCAGTGAGGAAACACTACATTTTAACATTTTAGCAATTTCATCAATAAGGAGAACCATTTTATTAATTTGAGAATAATTGGAAATACAAAAATTTTGGAAAATTTATAAAATGATTTTGGAAATATAAAAGGATTCTAAAACCTTTCCTACCCCCTACCCCTACACTAAAGACATACACCATCCGATTCCTCCCCCTACCCCCGACAATCTTAAGCTTTATATGACTTCCACTCAAATATAAAAATCATTTAGAAAATTTGCAAAAAATAATGAGTCAAATTATTCCTGAATTTAATCCTTCCATTCCTCCATCAGCTCTTCCTCTGAAAACAGTGACGGAACAACCATCACCACCTCAGACTGTTCCTTTAAAGGCAGTTATGGAACAATCATCCCCACATACGACTCTTCATTTGAATACAGAGAAGATGGTACAACCACCAACAGCTTTTCCAGAAAAGCTTCTTTGGAAACTTGTAAAAGGGAAAACTGTTCTGCAATATCACCTTTGCTATGGTTATTTATTATTTTATATATAAATTTTAATTTAAAACTTTAGCATGTCAGAATCGTCTCTTCAATTCAAAAGACAAAACAGTTCGCAATGGTGATAGAGTGATCATAAAGATTGAATTATGCGACAACTGTGTCAAAAATAACTGCGAAGCAACTGATTTGCTATCAAACAAAAGGAGGAAGATTGAAAAGAAAACTTAGAAATAAACTCGATATTGAAATAAAATTTGAAATTTAATGTAGCTATTTTAACATTAAATAAATATTTTAAAAAATATAATGCATTATTTATTTTGACGGCCCCTTATTAGTTGATCATTAACCAATCGAAATAAAATTAGATATAATTATTTAAGAAATAAAAAAATATTGTTCTTTAAATTCCCTTCAAATTTTAATAGCTGTTATTCCACCTAATTTATTTAATTTTTCCTTATTTTCTTCCCTATTCTTACTCTTTTCACTTTAAATATTTTTCCTTTCTCTCTTTAGTTTGAACATCTGGCTTGTTTTGACCTTTATAATTAACGAGAAATATATGCCATCCTAGAGTCGAATATTTAATGATTGAAGAGAAGGGTTTGGACATATTTTAGAAGTAAAAAACAAAAAATAAAACATCTGTATCTTTTAGCCTTTACCACTTAATGAGTGATTGATTTGGCTCAAAGCTCATTTATTGGTCAAAAAGAATAGAAATGGGTGCAAATTTAAAGAGACCATAGAATTTGTATAGTAATAAACTAAAGGAGATAAAAAAATCTGCTTTCATAATTGTTTGTAACTTTTAGTAAGAAATAGGTATATATTTTTTATAAATTATTGAAATTTTATAGCCAATTCATCACCTTCCTCATCCTTTTTCATTTTTAGAATTTAATTTAACTTGCATGTTTTGGTTCTAATATATCGAAACTTTCAAACATTACTAAAATGAGAAAAAGTGTCACGTGAAGAGTAGAAAATAAAATTTTTAATTAATACCCAATAATTTAAAAATAAACCAAAATTTGACACCCTTCATTATGTATTGTCAGGGTTCTCATCGGAAAAACGTTAATTAAAGTACAAAAGGATTAATTTATAAATAAATTGTCGGAAAATCCTCAAAAATTGTGTACGCTACAAAAATACGATTTAAAAATTTCATTGCTCACGACACCTATATTTCTCCCTATATGCCTTTTTCAGCTCCGCAATCGAAAATTTTAAGATTTTTTGGGGTCCATGAAACAGATAAATAGCCCTTTTTCAGCACCCCAGGCGTAAAAATATTTAAAAACTTAATTCTAAAATTTGTGCAATAAAATTTTATATTTTTAAATATCAATTAAATTTATTATTAAAAATAAAAATGTTTTAATTTATTAAAAAAATAAAATTATATTTATAAATTCAAAAAAACTTTTATTATAAGTTCTTAGCTTCTTTGCCTTCTTGCAATATGATTGATGTTCAGCTGCTTTTCTAGAAAATTGTTAAAATTAGATTTTAACAATCTTCTAGCCAAAAAATAAATAAAAATGGATATAATATATAATTGATTATACTCTCAAAAAGGAGCATCCAAACTCCTAAAGTAATGGTTCCATCCTTATGGAACAGTTGTCCTAATATTATTAGGAGTTCCATCCCAAAAGGAACAGTTCCATCGCTAATGGAACAGTTGTCCTATATTATAGGATTTCCATCCCAAAAGGAACAGTTCCATCCCTAATGGAACAGTTATCCTATATTATAGGATTTCCATCTCAAAAGGAACAGTTCCATCCCTAATGGAACAGTTGTCCTATATTATAAGATTTCCATCCCAGAAGGAACAGTTCCATCCCTAATGGAACAGTTGTCCTATATTATAGGATTTCCATCCCAGAAGGAACAGTTCCATCCCTAATGGAACAGTTGTCCTATATTATAAGATTTCCATCCCAAAAGGAACAGTTCCATCCCTAATGGAACAGTTATCCTATATTATAGGATTTCCATCCCAAAAGGAACAGTTCCATCCCTAATGGAACAGTTGTCCTATATTATAAGATTTCCATCCCAGAAGGAACAGTTCCATCCCTAATGGAACAGTTGTCCTATATTATAGGATTTCCATCCCAGAAGGAACAGTTCCATCCCTAATGGAACAGTTGTCCTATATTATAAGATTTCCATCCCAAAAGGAACAGTTCCATCCCTAATGGAACAGTTGTCCTATATTATAGGATTTCCATCCCAGAAGGAACAGTTCCATCCCTAATGGAACAGTTGTCCTATATTATAGGATTTCCATCCCAGAAGGAACAGTTCCATCCCTAATGGAACAGTTGTCCTATATTATAGGATTTCCATCCCAAAAGGAACAGTTCCATCCCTAATGAAACAGTTGTCCTATGTTATAGGATTTCCATCCCAAAAGGAAAAGTTCCATCCCTAATGGAACAGTTGTCCTATATTATAGTACTTCCATTCCAAAAGGAACAGTTCCATCCCTAATGGAACAGTTGTCCTATATTATAGGATTTCCATCCCAAAAGGAACAGTTCCATCCCTAATGGAACAGTTATCCTAATTTTATTAGGAATTCTATTCCAAAAAGAATAGGTTCCCTTCCATCTCTATTAAGGAACAGATTTTAAAAGAAATAGAGTATACCACCCCCCTCCAAACGAAAAAATAGAAAATATATATTATATCTTTTTTTATTAAATTATAATTTAGAGAAACGTACACGGTGAAAGGCAATCAAACAGTCATTACACATTCGTCTGATCCATTTTCATATCTATAATAAAAAAAGGATCATTAGACATATATTTAATTTTTAATTTCTTTAGTAAAGATTTGGAATTTTAAATTTCATAAAGATTAAACCTACAGCATTTATTCTATTTGAACTGACCATATTGTCATGTATTGAATGTATGATGTTTTGTTGTTATTTATGTTTTCTTGCCCGCATGCTTCTAAAAAACCAAAACTTAGCATCATTATTAAATTTAATAGGTTTAAATAAATTTAAAAACTTTATAAATAAATTTAACATTTAATAATAAAAATTGTTTTAATAAAAAATCTAGAACGTCTTTCAACGTTCAGGATTTTACAAAAGAAAAGAAAAGAAAAATCGAGAACGTCTTTCAACGTTCAGGATTTTATAAACTAAAATAAAAGAAAAATCTAGAACGTCTTTCAACGTTCAGGATTTTATAAACTAAAATAAAAGAAAAATCTAGAACGTCTTTCAACGTTCAGGATTTTATAAACTAAAATAAAAGAAAAATCGAGAACGTCTTTCAATGTTCAGGATTTTACAAGAAAAGAATAGAAAAATCGAGAACGTCTTTCAACGTTCAGGATTTTATAAAACAATAAGAAAAATCTAGAACGTCTTTCAACGTTCAAGATTTTATAAACTAAAATAAAAGAAAAATCGAGAACGTCTTTCAACGTTCAGGATTTTATGAAAGAAAAAAGAAAATAAAAATCGAGAACGTCTTTCAACGTTCAGGATTATACATATACAAATAAAGAAATTTAAATAATTTTACAATAATTTAAAAATAAAATAAATTAATAAAAATAAATTAAAAATTAGAAAAAGGATAAAAAATATTGATGAAAATAAAGGGAATGGGAATGCTTCCCTCTCCTTTTTAATTTCGCATACTTCCCTCTCCCTCTTTGTGGCATGCTGCTTGAAAAAGGGAAGCCCTCACAGAAAATGTCTATACCTTAGCAGAAGAGAAAATGTTGACCTCTAAAGGTTAGTGTCCATAAAACTCTTGCTCTCTATCGAAGAGAGAAAGTATTACAAAAACAATGTACAAAACAAACAAAAGGGAAAAATATTGGGAAAAAGGCGAATAGTATAACTTTAAAATTAATGAGTAAATCAATGGGATGTTTAATATTAACCAAATTAGAAATTTACTATTATGTATCTGAATTTGACAGTTTATTTTAAGATTTTAAAGTATTAATTAAAAGTTGAAAATTAATTTTAAAAAAGTTTAAAAATTTAGTGGGAAAACTACATATGGGACCTAAAAATAAACAATTGAACCCTAAACTTTTTTTTTCGACTATCAGATAAAAATTTATATTGTTTATCCGGAGGTAAATTACATTCAGAAATATCTCCTCTGTCTTTAGTTTGCGCTAAAAAAACAATTTTTAATTTACTAGGTTTTCACAATAGTTTTTAAAAATTTGCGCGAAAATCACCGTCGCGAGAAAACAATTTGTATTACAAATTGCTTTTAAAATTTTGCGCGAAAATACCTAAAATCACTGTCGTGGCTGCCTGAAATCAGCGTCACGGGAAAACAATTTGTAAATAATTATGTTATTTTTTGTCGGCATCTTCAAAGAGGCAAAAGTTAACATAATTACAAATTACGGCAAGATAAAGGTCAAAACAACCGTTTAATAGGCTTTAATTGACCGGCTGGTAATAATTTACCCCAAAAGGAAAAGGGTCAGTTATTCACACCCGCGACGGTGGGGTCGGGATAACTACTGCCAACCAAACTTAGAACTACTAGAGTGCAGGGAAGTCACCCCCGTTTTTTCCTTCCCGTTACCCTGACATTTTTAGCCTTACTTTTGATCATAAAATGGAACTCAAATTTATACTTGGCTTAATGTTAGGAAAGGGGAAAAAAGCAGGGCAATAGAAAGCAAAAAAAGAGGGACTTGTAAAGTTCCAGTCACATAAAAATTTAGCCCACACCTAAAGGAATGAAGACTGGACCCGTTAACCCGAAAAACCTTTAAAAAATAAAAAAGCAAACCGTTTCAAATCCATTAGTAAAATCTACAGGTTTTTCACAATCCTTTTCCAAAGATTTTGAACAATTCCTTTCTTCAAGTTTCTTGTCTGACAAAAGAAAATTACTTATTGAACAAATTGCTGATTGAGGGATTTTTGCTATTACATTTAATGAACTTGTAGTAGACATTTCTTTAAAAAATATTTTAAAAAAAAATTAAAAATTAAATAAATTTAAAGAAAAGGTTACCCTTAACTATTTGGTGTTTTGAAATTAAATAGCGCAAATAAAATCAATTCATGCACAGACAAAATGGTACAAAGGGCAAAAAATGACAAAATGTCGAACGGAGACAAAATGGGGCTATAAAAAGAGACAAAATGGAACTAAGGATAAACATCGACAAAATAGTACAACGACAAAATGGTTCACAGTTAAGAAATTGACAAAATGGTACAACTGCTAAACAGCGACAAAATAGTACAACCGCTAAACAGCGACAAAAAAGTACCCAGGGTAAGAAAGACAAAATGGTCAGTAACATTGATTAAATGTAAAAAAATAATTTTTAAAATATACAAGACTAATAAAAAAAAATACTTAAAAATAAATACAAATTTTCTCTTCCTTACAAAATCACCCGCGTTAAAATCAAACAACTTCAATCTTTCCTTTTCCCTCTAGTGTACTTTTCTCTTATCCAAGAAAATTGTTTAAAATTCCTTGTGCCATTTCACCATTAATTAGACCATTCATTTGGCTCAGCACAGTTGAAGGATTCTTTAAAAAATTTAAAAAATTATCTCCCACAACCCCCTCATTTTGGGTCCAACCCAGAGAAGTTTGACTCCCAGAAGCATCTCCGTTGGTGGTCAACTCCAAATATAAAGGGGATCAAAGGACAAAAAATGATATGGTGTAAAGCATATAGCTATTTAATTCCTAAGGCTATACAGTAGGCGCGTGGTGTAATGGCCAACACATCAGTCCGGTCTACTGAAGATGCTGGTTCACTCCCAGCCGCCGAATAACCTTTTGCACTAGCTAAAGGAGATAAATAGCTATAGCCCAGTTGCTTTACTATGGCAGGAAGTCCAACATATTCATGATACGAGGGAGTGACCACTAAGAGGGGGTGACCATTAGGGAAGTTAAAACCTTCTGGATTGATCCTTCCAACTTACTCGATCAATTAGTCCAGTTACTTGATCACAACGAGAAACAGAGCTTTTTTGTTAAAAAAATTTGTAAAAATTAAAAGAAAATTTTTTCTTTTTTATTTTACCGATTTACTCACCGTTGCATATTTGTAGCCAAATTTATTGAGCCTTTAAAGAAAAAAAATTTTTAAAAGGAGGGATGACAATTGGAGAGGGAGACAATAGGGTAATGACTTATGGAGGGGACTGGACAGTCAAAGGAACTGGACTATCAACATTACGAATTCGGAATCGGGGCTGTGCGCCAAAAAAAACGCCAAATTTTTAAATGTATGCCAAGTGCAAAATGGATGCCAAAAGCCATGGCGCACAGCCATGTTCGGAATCTTACTGATGCGAGGGAGGGCATTTTGCCGATTTGCGGTAAAAATTTGAAAGTGGCCCTAGGTTGTCGCACATCCTTTATTCTAATTCACATCCCCGGTCAGAATTGTTTCGGATACCCTCTCTAGATCCAATGGCCCTCCCCCCCACACCTTTCCCCTACCAACCAAGAATGTCACATCCACTAATTGCCCTCCTCAATTGTCCACAATGTTCCCTTTCTGCGCCCATTTTACATGTTTCTTTGCTTGCCCTCAAAAGGTCTATTTTGCCTGTAAAATGATTCGGATTTTTTCAGAATTATTGAAAAAACTTGCCTCCAGTTAATGCGTTGTTTATTTCCTTTCCCCAAGTATCCCATGTCTGTACAAAATTTTTATTGGTATATGAATCAGAATTCTGATTAATAATTTTAAATCAGAATTTTTAAAGGTCAAAATTCTGATTGTATAAAATTGAATTATGATTTTCAAAAATTCTGATTGGTATAAATTCTGATTTTAGAAATTCTGATTCTAAAAATTCTGATTTTAAAAGTTCTGATTTTTAAAAATTCTGATTTTAAAAATTCTGATTTTAAAAGTTCTGATTTTTAAAAATTCTGATTTTAAAAGTTCTGATTTTTAAAAATTCTGATTTTAAAAACAGAATTCTGATTCTAAAAATTCTGATTTTAAAAGTTCTGATTTTACAGTCAGAATTCTGATTTTAACTCTTTAAAAATAACCAACTTTTTCATCCGCCTGCTTAACACAATTTCCATAGGCTATTTTCTGACAAAAAATATTTTGCAGAAAAAAATCTTTATAAATTAATTACCATAAATTCCCCCAGAAAAGGGACACAACCTTCTCCCTGTTTAAATCCAAAATTTTTTTGAGCACCCGGAAATAGTTGATCCAACTTTGGGAAAACACCAACAGATTTTGAAGACGAGGAGGATGAGTAAGAATTTCGCCTATCATCAGAAGGAGTGATTAAATTATTTTTATTTCCATTGTCTACAGAGAAGAGACGCATTGCCTTAAGGGGAAGAAAAAATGATTGAAAGATGAGCAAAACCCTGAGGGTTTTGGTTAATGACCAGCGGTCAACCTATGGGCTCGGTGATGTAAGAGAATATTTGGTTAGGTGTGCGCCAAAATTGCAAACGCAAAAAATATGAATGGATTCCGATTTATAGTAGAATCAGAATAAATTTTCAGAAAATTCTGACGAGACAATCAGAATCCCGATTTTTGAAAATTCTGAAAAATCAGAATTAAATTTTTGAGAGAATTCTGATGGGAAATCAGAATCCTGATTTTAAAAATTCTGAAAAATCAGAATTAATTTTTCAGAAGAATTCTGATTTTTTTAAAACTTGAATGCTGATTTTTAAAAATCTGAAAAATCAGAATTCCGATTTCTAAAAATTCTGAAAAAAACAGAATTCTGATTTTTAAACATTCTGATTTTTTTGAAAATCAGAATTAATTTTTCAGAAGAGTTCTGATTTTTTAAAACCACAATTCCGATTTTTAAAAATTCTGATTATCTTAGGGTAAGTGTGCGCCATAAAAAATAGAAACGCCAAAACATTGATTACGAGCCCCCTTCCTTCCCTCAGCAATTTTCTCACATTTATGGCCTAATTCCTTCACTTATTAATTTATTCACCTGTCCAACCATTCCATCCAAATTATTTCCTCCTCTACTATTTTCTGCTGACCCAAACGTAGAGATTCCTCTATTAGAGCGAAAATTTCCTCCACTTCTTGTATCTTCATCATCCCTTCTAGCAGAAGTTCCAAGAAATTGACCAGCCAATTGTTCAATTAATGAACGACCGCCTTTGTGGTTAAATATATTTTTTTGTGAATTTAGGGATGGGGCCAAGAGAGGAGATTCTGATAGGGATCTTACAAGATCTCGATTCTTGTGTGACCCGTCTGGTCTGGTTGCGGGTTTGGGCCAACCCACTGGTTGAGGGTTCGCGATATCCGAAGGTGGGTGTGCGCCATAAAATAGACAGCTTGGACCTATATCAAAACCAGAAGCGAGGGCATTCCGCTTCTTGAAGTCGTCTCTTGCGCTCAACCTCATTCGGATACTGAACTCGGAGCCCAAACAAAAACTTTTTTGATACCCTAACTTTTTCGGATCCAAAGGAGCTAACCTGATTTCAAAGGAGCTGAAAGGCTCCCCTAACCCAAAAATCTTTTCCCCAATTTCAAAAGAATTTTTCTTCTCACCCCCATTAGTACTGCTATCCTCCCCAGATGTAGTTCCTTGTAAAGGTTGTGGATTACTTAAAGACGCTCTTGTTTCAGGTTGTTGTTGTTGTACCCGTTGTCCAGTTAAAGCACTAGCAATGCTTTGTCTGACTGGGCCCATTAAATTCGTCAAGCCTTGGCCAAACATCTAAAAATTAATAATTTAAAAAATTCCAGAGGCTCGAGTACCTCAGATGGCTGAGAATCAAGAGAAACAGGGCGAACTTCTGGTCCAGAATTTGAACTGAAATTTCACAAAAATTTGTCTTTTTGTCGCGAGACCATTTTGTCGCAGACCTATACCCTTTGAAAGAATGGACTTTTACCTCTTAGTAAGAGACAGGTAAAAGTTTAGCTTCGGGCAGGCAACGAGTCTGAAGACCCCTGGTAGTTACTACATAAAAGATGAATGTTCCCTTTACTCTACATGTAGTGTGAAGGGAACAGAAATTTAGTTAACTATGTACTTGGAGCTTTACTGACTGATTGTGAGATACCGAGGATCTTTCTCTTCACTCCCTCAATTCTTCCTTACAAAAGGCTAATTGACTGTTATCAGTTTGCGACAGAGTGGTCTTCAGGGCGGGTGTTCAAAATTCTTTTAAAATTTTACATTAATTCCCCATTACTCCTAAAGGTTTGGGCTGCAATTTGAGTTGCTGCTTGTGTAAGCTCTGCTATATCCTTTGGAGTTATTAAATTCATAAAAGAGCCAACCCCGCCTTTATCCAATTCCTTAACGATAAAATTTTTTGAAAATTTTTAAATTAAAAAATACCTGAGATTGAATGCATTTAAAGTTGAGAATATTTATTAAAATAAACGGAAAAATAGAAAAAATAATAAATAGATCAGTCAAAGCCATATTTTTAAAAAGAAAACTTAAAATTTGTTTATAGTGCTCCTGTTTTTCAGAATCTATGGAAGGGGATTTTCCGTGAAGACGGGGACGGGACCCACTACCCATAACGCCGCTAAAATACTGGAGGATCAGGGAAGCTTTACCTCTGTAATGTTCCCTTCACTCTATAAGTAGTGTGAAAGGAATCTGGATGTCCGATTTATATAAATGTTCCCTTCGCCCCATATGTAGTGCGAATAGAACATGGCCCTTTGAAGAGAACATAGCCATGCCTACTTTATAATGTTCCCTTCACTCTATATGTAGTGTGAAGAGAACATGTCCCCTTGAAGATAATCACCCTCTTTCAATAATTGCCCCCACCGTACAATGTTCCCTTCACTCTATATGTAGTGTGAAGAGAACATGTCCCCTTGAAGGTAATCCCCTCTTTCAATAATTGCCCCCACCGTACAATGTTCCCTTCACTCTATAAGTAGTGTGAAGAGAACACAACTTTTTACCTCCAAGAATTTTACAAAAATCCAATTTAAGATGGCGTAATTTTATGGATCAGGGAATTTTTTATTTTAAAGAAATTGCTTTCATTTTTCCAATTTCTCTTTTTATTTGAACCGCGCAGGAAAATTCCACAAACAAAAAAGCATTTCCGTATTCCTCCCTCTCTCAAACCTCTTCTCTAATTTAATTTTACAGGAATAAAAAAAAATTTTTATCCTGTCGATACTCCTTTTAATTTTCTTCAATTTTTGAAACTCAACAAAACAAAAATTACGCTTTATTTTATTGATGGGATATAAATCGCCCAAAAAGCGCTTGACGGAAAATTATGCATCCACTCTTTATGAGAGATTTTCTAAATAAATTTTTGGGGGAGAGAGATCTCTCTCTCTCTCTTTAATTCGATAATCGCCCACAAAAAGCACCATTTTTCCGCCATTTTTATTCAGTGATTGACCATCATCATCATCAACATATAAAAAAACTAGAGTATTTTTATATGTGAAAAAAGATGAATTAAAAAAGAATTTTTGATGAAAAATAAACAAGTTTGTAGTATTTGTAGAATCTCCCCCACAAATAATGATAACCAGTGCCTTAAAAAATCAGTTACTGTGCGCCATAAAATATTTTCCCATTTATGGCGCACAGAAACACTGCTGATCCTCGAAGCACTAAATCTTCTTCAAAAAAATTTTTCCGGTTCGGGTCCGGATCAGAGCTGCGTCGAAATTTCGATTTTCGATTTTCGACGTTTTTTTCTACCGATTTTCGATTTCCGAATTTCGAATTTTTTCATAAAATTTCGATTTTCGATTTCGATAATTTTAGTTTTTTCGATTTTCGTTCGATTTTCGATTTTTTTTGCAAAATTGCATTATCTTTTCTCTTAAGATTTTATTCCTGCGGCGCCAAAAATGAAGAAATTTGGCTACTTGGCCTTTCAAAATTCTCAAAATTTTCGCCTGCGGCGCTAAAAAATGAAAAAATTTGTCTTCTAGTCTTCCAAAATTTTCAAAATTTTCGCCTGCGGCGCTGAAAATGGAACTTTTCGGCTTAGTGATCTTCAAAATCTGAAAATTTTCGCCTGCGGCGCAAAAAAGGTTAAGAATGATGGAGGGATAAAAATAAGGGATAAGAAGATCGCGAGATTCCCTTTAATCCACCCAAATCCCACGATAATCCGCCCAAATCCCGCGTAACCCTTGATATCCCTCATATTCGCCTGATATCATATAATATCCCCCTTAATCTGACCAAATCCACCTAAATAATATTATCATTGACTTTCCACCCGAGCCTCCAATTAATCCATTTGCCTTACAATAATAAGAGGGATATAGGAGGATGGGATATCAAGGGTATCAAGGGGTGAGTAGAATATCGGAGGAATAAAGGATTTAAAGTGATCAGGGTGCGGATTTAATTGGTCTCTAGTCAACCCCCTAATCCTGTATATCCCTACGATCACTGATATCTCTTAAGACTACCATAAATCCATTGAATCCCATTATATGTATCTCAAGATTAACCCTTATATCTCCATATTGCGGATTGTTTACTACTCTTTTAGTTATTTTAAAAAATTTCGATTTTCGATTACCGATTTTCGATTTTCGACGTTTTTTTCTGCCGATTTTCGATTTCCGATTTTCGAATTTTTTTTATAAAATTTCGATTTTCGATTTCGATATTTTTGGATTTCTTTCGATTTTCGATTTCCGAATTTCGAAGATATTTTTATTTCGACGCAGCTCTGGTCCGGATATTCGTAAGTTCCTTAGTTTGGTTCTATAGATATTCAAATATTTTCCAAGAAACCAAGTCATTTTCAAGTTCTCAAAAACCAACAAAAATAATGAGAAGTCTACAATAAAGAGAATAATTAAAGTCCCAAAATGGTTCATGGCGTGGCCAACGTGTTTTCGTTATGAACAACAGGTTCGAACATGTTCAACACGTTACATACTTTGTTAACCTCACAAAGAGGGATACAGGCTACGGAAACAAGCCACGAAAACAGGCCAAGCTAAGGTAACATCGAGCTATATGGGCAGAATTATCGAACCCTGGTATAGAGCTCGATTCAGCTCGTTAAGCAGCATCGAACCATATCAGGGCGTTCTGAATTAAACAAATTTTGCACGAAGTTATAGCTCTGCGGCACTTTGGCCTCGCAGCACCTCGGGACGTACCTCACAAAGAGGTTAATGTGAATAAACGTCTAACTACCCCTTATGTCTTATCTGCAATCTTGCGGTGAAGACATTATTTTGGATTATTTTCTTAACCAGAAAAAAAATTTTTTTTCAATTTTTTGGCCTATAAAATTTATTTTTGATAATTTTTAATAAAAAAATATATAAATTAAATTTTATTTTTTAACTACCCGAATTTTCTTCTTCTTCTTCTTTAGCTGCTTTTTTATTATTTTCAATTATTTTCTTAATTTCGTCTGGATAGTCTTGGTTAATAAATTCATTTACTTGACGCTTGAATTGTTCAGAATCTCTGAAAAAAAATTTTTAAAAGTTAAGAAAAAAATTTTTTTAAAGGTGAAAAAAAATTTTTTTAAAGTCAAAGAAAATTTTTTTACCAAAAAAATAACGATATAAATTCGAAAAAATGAAAATTAAAAAGTCCTGCACTGAGAGGACTCGAACCTCTAAGAGAAAACAAGTGTAGCCAGTAACATTACCACTACACCACAACCGCCAATGACTAATTCTCATTAAAATAATGGGTAAACCTCAGCAAAGTCCAGGCCCTATAACTCATGAAAGAATGAACAGTTTTTAGCATTCTTGGCAACATCGGATAGAGAATTGAATAAACTACAAGTTGACAAAAAATCAAAATTCTTAATTGACCGACAAAAACGTTATGATCGATAAACTACCAAAAAATCACCTATTTTTTAAAAAAAATTTTTAGTTTTTAAATCATAACTTTTTCATAAATCAATCAAGAATTTTGATTTTTTGGGAGCTTGTAGTGTATTTGATTCTCTATTTAGCAGTACCAAGAATATTACACCCCTTCACGAGTTATAGGGCTAGAACTCAACTGACAATGAACAAGGGACTCAAATGAACTGCTTTGTAACTTAAGGAAACATTTTTTTCTGAAAAATAAGATTGTTGCTATCTTGTAGCAAATTTCAAGAGCTTTCGAATGAGCCCAAAATAAAAATTTCACAAAATCCGTAACGGGTCGAAAATATTTTTTAAAACAGCCTACCCCTATTTTACACCAAAATTAATTAACCTTTCAATGCCTGCTTCCAATTGTTCCACTTTTCCAACTAATTCTGCTTGTTTACTCAACAATCCATCAATTCTTTTTATTGAGTTGCCAATTGATCTCATTACCTTCAAAAATTTTTTTTTGAAATTTTTTAAAAGTAAAAAATCAAACGTAGGTGCTTATTGAATTTTTAAATGATGTTGGAATACGTTTTCCACTCGTATAATCTTCAAATTCTTCATCTGTTAATTGTAAACTTGATGCTCTCATGTCTTGAATGAAATATATTGCACTAAAGAAAAATTCTATTAAAAGTTTTTAATTATTGAGGATATGTTAGAAAAAGTGACATCACCCTCCTCCTAGACTCCACCAAATTTTTATTATATCCTACAGAAAACGTAAGGATAAACAGGGACGTATTTAGAGGAGGGGAAAGATCGCCCAAAATATAAGCACAACAAATTAATTTGGAACGCCAAATGCTGGCGGACTCCCCACATTATAGCCCTATGAAATCCAACTCCTGAATTGACTTTAAATGATACCCACCCTAGGAAGGTGAAGGGCGAAACAAAAAGAACAAAAAGCCAAAATCAACAGACCACAATTTCAGTTATTTCTTTGAAAATTTTTTTTCAATTTTTGACTGGGGCCCGTTGTAATCTCTCTCTCTCCCCGCCCCTTCAAAAAATTAAATAAATTTTTTCCAAACCTGCTCAAATTTGTAAAATAATAACCTTAAAAAAGAAAAAAATTAAAAAAATAAAAATTAAAAAAAAACCATATTCTCCACGCATATGTCTAGAAGGTAAACCAAATCGACAAATAAATTTTAAATTTGATTGAATTAATGGAGGATTTGCTTTCAACACAATTAAAATTAAAACTGGCAAAAATTCGTCTGCACTTGCTGGAGCGCCAAAACGGCTTTCTTTGAGGGCATTGAAAATGTTTTTTGAACATCGAACGAGGCATTCCCTTTAAATTATATAAAAATAACACGTTACAGGTAAAAAGACACAGGGATTAAAGGGGAGATAAAGGTAGAATTTGGCATGGGTGTAACCACCACGGGCAGCCGGAGGCTTTCCAAGATCATCCAACCCTATTTAGTCTTCTTACAGTTAGGAGGCAAATTTTAAAGATTTGGAGCACGAGCTTGGAGCACAAAAACCAGTGTTACCTAGCAAGGGCGTAGCCAGGAAGGCTTCTGGGGCTATGCCACCCCCCCCCCCCCCCAATGGGGAAAAGGGAAAAATATTGGGAGAAAAATGGTAGAGAAAATGAAATTTTGTTCGCTTAGAACCTTTAAAATTAAAAAATTTTCTGCGCGTGCAGAGCCGAAAAAATAAAACTGGTTAAAAAAAGCTGTGTTTGAAAAGCCAAAGTAAACGCCAAAATTTTGGCGCACCCCCTATTTTAGCCCCTCCTCCCTGAAATCGAAACCTTGCTACGCCCTTGTTACCTAGAGTTAATCTTATTTTGAGGTCCGGTATATAAAAATAAATTTTAAAAATAAAAAAAACAAACATTTTTTTAACAACAGATCGTTGACTGTTCAAATCCACAATTTCAGTTATTGCCTCATCCATATATTCCTGAACCTGTGCAGAAGACTCATCCAAAGCAGTTTCCAAAAATCCATTTGTAACCCAATTTAATGAACGTATTCGAGTTTGTAAACTTAAATCTTCTGTTTCCTCCTCGGTTCTATAAAGTTAAAAAAATTTTAATTTTTATTAAAATTTAAAACATGAATTAGGCGAAAACGATTTATAAAGAAATTTTGAAAAAATTTTTAATTGCAAAAAAATTTTTTGCGGACGAGAAAAAAAAATTGCGGACAAATATTTTGCGGATTGCGGACAAGAAAATTTTTTGCGGACATTTTATGAATTGCGGACAAAATATTATTGCAGATTGCGGACAATATTTCTGAGGTAAAAAAAAGTTTTGCGGACACCTTTCTACGGATTGCGGACAATTATTAGCAGATTGCGGACAAAAAAATTTTTGCGGACAAATCAAAAAAATTTGCGGACAAGTTTCGTTGAATGGATTTTGCACACTTTTTGCAAATTGCGGAAAAAATTGCGGACAAAAAATTTTTTGCGGACAAATAAATACTTCCCAAAGAAAAAAAAATACTCGCCCAAAACACCCCCATTTTTAAAAATTTCAAAAAATTAAAACCCAAACCTCGAACCAAAAAGTATATGATAACCAGTTACACAAACAAAAGTTTCAATTTCAGTCATAAATTTTGCAAAATTAAAGTCTTGAGGTAGCGATTTTATTTTATTTATTTCATCTCTCATTGTCTGGTAAAATGATTGAACAGAATTCGACAAGTCGTCTATTGGAGCCAATTCATCCTGAAAATATGTAATTTTAGACATATGTGGAAGGGGTATGAAGCGCCCCTTATTTTCGGCACTTTTTCCAAAGTTTGGCATTTCGACGTTTTTATCGGGTTTTGTGTTTACGCATTTGGCGTAAACACAAAACCGATAAAAACCCTCAGGTCATTCTTTTGAAAATCTCGTAGCGTGCCGTTATAGCAAAAACCGTAATGGCAACCCACCAAAAGCCGACGAAATGGCAAACCTGTGAAATGACGCCGTAATGTCAAACCCCAAAAGAAAATGGCAAATCCTCCGACCATTTGTCTTAACCCCTTACATAAGGTTTTGCCATTACGGCTTGTTGGAAATTTTTTTGCAAAAAATTCACCCAAAAATTTCAAAAATTAAAAAAAAAATCAAAAACCTTTGCCAATTTTTCAATAAATACACGGCATTGTTTTTCCAACTCTTTTGCATCACCAAAAGAAAAGGATGAAGACAAATATTTTTGAAAATCGGCCAATGCTGTGCTAGAATCTGGACTTGAGGACCTAAAAAAATTATTTGGTAATATTGAAGAGTATGGGCCCCATTTTTTCCTCCCTATTTTTCCCCCTATATTTTTACAAAATGGTCAGACTTTTTCCTTCCTTCCATCCAACTTGCCTTTATAATTTTTGCCTTGAAACAAAGAAAAAAGATTTTTTGGTATTTAACAAGTATGAGTTTTGAGAAGACCATTTTCTCTATTAAAACGGGAAATAAAATATCAAAAATAATCCTTTTTCCTTGTTTCAAGGCAAAAATTATAAAGGCAAGTTGGATGGATGGAAGGAAAAAGTCTGACCATTTTGTAAAAATATAGGGGGAAATATAGGGGGAAAAAATGGGGCCCATACTCTTCAATATTACCAATTATTTTTAAAAATTCAAAAAAAATTTTAAAAAACCTTTCATCCAAAATTGTAGGAGCCATATTAAGAGAAGATGATTGTTGCTGTTGAGAAGTTAATTGGTCGTCTGAAAAAACAAATCGTTAATTTAACTGAAAGGTTATTCTATAAAATAAGACATCCCACAAAATCAACTCCCTAGAGATCAAATGACTCCTTATTAGAGTCAACACTAGTTTGGAGGGATTTGGGCGGATATTGGGATATCATGAGGGGATGAAGAGACATCTAGAAAATACTGTTTAGAAGATCAATCCAGAAGGGCAAAACCCAGATGGTCAAATTACCCAAAAGGTAAATACAAATTTTGGGCGGATAAATGGATTCGTGCATATTAAGACGGATCTGTTGAGATTAAGAGGTATTAAGGGACAGGACGGAAATACTCTAGTTGAAACTGACGGATAATGCAAAAGGAAGCAGGCAAACATATTCTTGAGCATGAGACACCTTTATCCGCACAAAATTTTGTATTTGACCTATTGGGTAATTTGACCTTCTGGGATGGAACCCAGGTAAACTGGGAGTAAAATTTATTCTCAAAAAATTTTTCTTAGACTCTGACTATAAATGGGACATTAATTTTTTACTTCAAATGTTCACAAATGTTTTTAAGCTAAACGTTGGACGATGACTTTTAGGTAGACAAATAATAATAACCCATGGCAAAATTCGGAAAATTTTGAAAGGCAAAATTATAAAAATAAGAAAAATTTCCTAAACCTTCTAGAAAGTAGGTCAACCAAATATTGTAAGGGAGAAAAGTTTTCTTTAATAATGCTCTAAAAATCAAAAAGTTACAGACAACATTTGCGGATTTTAGTGGCAAAAGGACCCTGCACAGCAACTTAAAATAGGCAGAGGGTGCAACCAGCGTTTCAGTGCGGGAGTATGGTTTAGTTGGTTACATGACAGAGAAAAATGCAAGAGGTTCGAACCCTTTCAGTGAAAATGAATTATATAAAATTAAAATCTCAATAATATCTTTCCTATTTAACATCTAATGGCATTTTGGGGTCGGTTTAGTATATGCCCACCGAGATCGAAACTCAAGTTATATACCATTCGATTCGTCTCACCGAGCTGAGTTCAAATATGCAGGAATTTTCTGCCGGAGACGAAAACTCGCAGAGATACAGGCCCCCGAAAATCGAAAAACCATAGGGGGGACCAAGCACTTTTTTGGGGTAAAAAATTCGAATATGCAAATTATACCTCATTCGAAAGAGCTCGACGAGCTGAGTCGAATGACACCAAAATCAGCCTGATTGAATGATTTTAAACAAAGTTATGACAACGTAAACCTATGGGGCGTCGGCGAGGCGCTTGTGCAAAACCCCGCGCTTCGCGCGGGGTTTTGCGGCACGCGCCTCGCGGGGAGTCTACGGGCGCTGGGTCTGGGCTCGTAACTTAATCCTATTCCTATCATCGATGATGAGGTCATGCCTGGCTCCCTCCACAGCAACAAAAATCTTCACGGAGCCCATAGGTAAGGAGCTCAAACAAATGATCAAAACTTTGTCAAATCAAGTCTGATTTTGTTGATTTTGGTGTCATTCGACTCAGCTCGTCGAGCTCTTTCGAATGAGGTATAATTTACATATTCGAATTTTTACCCCAAAAAAGTGCTTGGTCCCCCCTATGGTTTTTCGATTTTCGGGGGCCTGTATCTCTGCGAGTTTTCGTCTCCGGCAGAAAATTCCTGCATATTTGAACTCAGCTCGGTGAGACGAATCGAATGGTATATAACTTGAGTTTCGATCTCGGTGGGCATATACTAAACTACAGCCGGCATTTTAAAGTAAAATACATTTTTTAAATAAGTTTTTCCCTTTATTTTTCGTTTTCTAAATTTAGTTACAAACCCATGGGTAACTTTTTTTAAACATGGTAAAAATCAATGAATTTGGTTTTAAAACAAAGATAAGACTTTGTTCAACGATTTGGCTAAGTTGAAATTTTTTTTCAAAGTTTTTTTTCGAAATAAAGCTTCTCGAAGTTGGACATCAAATATTTAGAGAAATAGCATGCGAGGCTAAACTACAGTTTCCGTACCAGGCTCAGAATTGAACGATTTATATGTCATTCGAAAGAGCTCGTCGAGCTGAGTCGAATGACACCAAAATTATTCAGCGGAAAAAATTCTGAGCCGAGTTACAGACCACTAAAGTTCAAAAAACCATAGGGGGGACCAAGCTGTTTTCTGGGGGTGAAAAATTCGAATATGCAAATTATAGCTCATTCGAAAGAGCTCATCGAGCTGAGTCGAATGACACCAAAATCAATGAAATCAGACTTGATTTGACAAAGTTATGCTCGTTTGTTTTAGCTCCTTACCTTTGTTCTCCGTGGATGTTCTTGCTGCTGCGGAGGAAGCTGGGCATGCCCATCACAGCGATAATTGGAATAGGATTAAGTTACGAGCCCAGACCCAGAGCCCGTAGACTCCCCGCGAGGCGCGTGCCGCAAAACTCCGCGCGAAGCGCGGAGTTTTGCACAAGCGCCTCGCCGACGCCCCATAGGTTACGTTGTTTGTTTTTTCTGTCATAACTTTGAACAAACTTGACCAATCACGGCGATTTTGGTGTCATTCGACTCGGCTTGAAGAGCTCTTTCAAATGAGCTATTAATTGCATATTGGAATTTTTCACCCCAAAAATCAGCTTGGTCCCCCCTATGGTTTTTCGATTTTCGGGGGCCTGTATCTCGGCTCAGAATTTTTTCCGCTGAATAATTTTGGTGTCGTTCGACTCAGCTCGACGAGCTCTTTCGAATGACATATAAATCGTCCAATTCTGAGCCTGGTACGGAAACTGTAGTTAGGCCGCATGCGAAAAAAATAGAGCGAAAAAGAAAAAAAGAAAATATTTTATTTATTTCAGTGCCACTGAAACGGCTCTCTAGTTGCAGGTTAATTTGCTGTGACCCTGAAAATACTCAGGATTCTGAAAATAACGACAAGGCCGGGAGATGTGGTCTCCTTCTTTAAAAAAATCTCTATCAATATTCGCAGATAAATTTTGCGGATTTTAAGGGCAAGAAAAAATAATCACAAAAGTCCGCAAATTACTAAATTTTTGCGGACAACATTTGCGGATTTTAAGGAAAGCAGGAAGAATGCCTTAAAAACAAGTCAGGATTCCGAAAATAAGACGGGGTCCTTTAAAGAAAAATTAAAAACAAAATTGAAAATACCGAAGGCGACTTTTTCAAAAGCGTTCGAAAAGTTTGCCTAACATCAGAAGTTTTGCTAGCAATATTTCTTTCAGTCGTTTCCTTCCTCAACAATTCTTTGTTTTTGTTGTAGTCATACAAGCGTTTATTTTCGAGTTGATAATTCTTCCAGCATTGAGAACAAAGTCCTTTGCATTGTGGGGTGCCGTAAAAGCCACATTGGTTTTTGCACAACTAAAATGAATATTTTTAAAAAGTCCGCAAGTTTTATCCGCAAATCAAAAAATTTTTATTTTTGCATAAAACAGAGGATGTGACCCAGAAAACAGAAATAATACACGACCACCGATGCGAAAGGTAATTTAAAATGCAAGAAGACAAAATGCGAAACACTAAAAAGTCGAAAATTCGGCAAAGGTGAAATTTAACAAAAGATTAATGACTTGCGGATAAAACTTGCGGACTTTCGGTAGCCTAAAAGCCCGTTAACTTGGGGTCTCAGGATCGTACCAATGCTTAAATGTTCCGAAAAAAATGTACCATTAATTTTTACCGAGCGGTTAAATAAGGGAATTAGCAGTCAAAACTGGTCCCAAAAAATTTTCTGTGGCTACACAAGGGAATTACTATAGTAGCCAAAACAATAATTAAATTCCTAGGCCAAACCCTACCAAATTATTTTAAAAAAATATTTCACTAACCAATTCATTATCAGACAAGTGAAAAGGAAGTCGCCTCTCATCTTGTTGTTGTTGACGAGATTCATGAACAATACCACGATGTGACATTTTTATCTTAAAAATGATTAAAAAACTTGCGGAATTTTGTCCGCAAAAAATTTGCGGACATTTTTTGTGTCCGAAAATTTTTGCGGACACAAAAAACAGAAAGATATATTTAAAGGAAAGCCTGTCAAAAAAAATTAAAAAATCTTTATTCAAAAAACTTTAATTGATATGCTAACAATAAGTAATAAAAACTAAAAGTAATTGACCAACAAAGGTGATTAAGAACCTGGTTTAATCAAAAAATCAAAAGCCCGTTTCCAGTCAACCAAGGAATGGACCGAGTTGATAAAAAAATTGGGTCAAACTTCGAGTTTCAAAATCGTTTTAAGATCGGTCTTGGGTTGAAAAAAGACAGGGTTTCAAGTATTGGGTGGTAACCCGGCCTATCCCCAATGCTTGACTGATAATACAAAAACGTACAAATTTTAACTGCACACAAAGTTAAGAAATTTTTTAAAGTGAAATTTTTCAAAAAAATTTAAAGGCACAAAAGAAGGAATACCGTAAATGTTCTAATTAATGCACGCTCACCCAAAGTGACCTAAAAAATAGACGATCAAGGCTTTAATTAGAGCAGTTACAAATATAAGAAATTGAGCAAGAAAAAAAATAAATTTAAATTTAAAAAAATCACAAACTATGAAGAAAAGTTTTAATATTTTCAAAAGTTATAAATAAAGCTGCACTAGCAATACAAGTTCGAATTAATGTTGGTGACAATCCTTTATATAATGCAGAAATTCCTTAAAAAAATTTTTATTTTTAAAAAATTAATTAAAAAAAATAAACCTTCATTTTTAACAATTTTCATTAAAATGGTTGAAAATCGTCCAGTTTCGCCTATTTGCATTCGACTCTTTACTAAAAAAATATAATATCAATAAAATATTTTTTTATTTTAAAGCCAGGTTACTCATTTGTCAGTGAAACCATGTGTGAATCAGTGAAACAACTCAGCCCAAACTAAATTTTACAAGAAAACCCGCAAACGACAATAGTAAGTCGAGGGTCCTCTATCGAATGGTACCAAAAAATATATCAAATTCTCAGTCACAAAAACGATGGTTCCTTGTAAGTAAAGCACTCGTACCAAAATTCGTACTCGTACCAAAACAGCAAGGGGGTAACCAGGGGGTCTATTCATCCAAGATTAGAGGACTAATAGTACAAAAAAGTGCCAAAATTTTTTTCCAAGAACTTCCCGCCCATGATACATTCGATTTTTTAAACCAGGAAAACATAGACATATATTGCCAAGTCCCAGAGAATTTTTACAAAGAAAAATTAAAAAAAAAATACCAACCAACATCTGCAGGGAAAATAGCTGTCCATAATGCCATTCCTCCAATACCACCAGAAATAGCTGTTCTTAATACTCCTTTAAAAAGAGTTTGTCTCAAAAATTTTTTTCAAATTCCAAACCGATTTCCTCTTTTGTTTTTCCAATCGGAGTTAAAAATTTCCTTGACATTTCATACTAAAAATGAATTAAAAAAATAAAAAATAAAAAAATAAAATAACCGCTCCAAAAAAGCAAAAATATCCAGGAACTTCACGTATTAGTGTAGCTACAAATCCTGTATAAAATGACCGAATTCCTCCTTCTTGAAGCATTTCACGACAAATGGAGGCTGGTGTTCTGTAAAAATTCAAACAATAATTAATGGGAAGCAAGAGCGAGTCAGGGAGGCTTCTGGGCCCATAACCCCCTCCCTCCCCATGGCTACGGGGTTGCCTCCCTCTTCAAAAGTTCTAGGAGACCTAGCAGTATTTTTATTTAAAATGTAAAACAAACGTAAAAAAATAAGAAAACAAAAAGGCCAAAAAATAACGAAGCAGGTGAAAGTTGTAGGTTAAAAAGGAACTCCAATTCATACTACGACCTTACTCACTTCCCTCCTCTAAAAAGGAAAACAACAAAAAACGAGAGGAAAACGTCCAAAACGAAAATGGACCACTCCTACTAGCTCTCAGAAAAAATATGAAAAATTAAAACAACAAACTTGACAAGCCTAGAATTAACTTCCGATTGAGCTTGTAATTTGCACTTGACCAATTCTAAATATGAAAGATTTCATAAAAAAATAAATCTTCGTAAAATACCAGTCGGGCATAATACAATAGCGGCAAAGAAAGCAGCCAACGCTCCGGCTATAAAAAAATTTGTTTAGTTAAATTACCTCTTGCTCAAAAAAACCATAAATTAATCCACCGCCCTCCTTCCCCTTAGAGACATGGACTTTTTGGTTTCATCAGTCTGCTTAAATCCTGGGCCTTTAAATCCAGTCTTGGGTATTGGGGTCCAACTTAATTTTGGGGGCTAATCTTAAGTTAGTTTAGGGCGAAGCCTTGGGGTCAATATTTTAAGTTGCGTCTTGACAATTTCGAAATTATCTACCCTCCCAAACCAAAAATTGAACAAAAAACCTGTAGCATTCCCCAACGGCCCAGTTGTATTGGATCCACTTGCATACCCTACAGCTTTTTGACAAAATCCATATGAAGTGAACAGGACCGCGTTTTCGGAGACATTGGCCACTAAGGATGGTATTGAACCTTTAAAATAAATTTCAAAAAAAGACAAAATGTCGCAAACCTGCATACAATCCTTTTATGCCCCCGGTCCTCATAATATTGCCAAAGCAACTTAGCCAATTGCGATTTAATGTAGGGAATGCTTGCATCTATAAAAAAAAAGTCGGACCTCAGGACATCAATTTAAGATAAACCCGACCCAAAAAATCATACCTTATAAAGAGTAGCTTAAATAGAGAGTAATTTATAGTGGGGTGTTTCTTTGAAGGCCTGCTACAAGCCGACTCTCCCACTCACGGGCCGTAATATTATCGTTTACCTGGTATTTCCTTTTCGAGCTTAACTTAAAAAGCCCATAATGGTCAGACCTGTTTTTTCCTTCCACATTCAACCTCGAAGCCTTCCTTGCTAAAAACTAATACGCTTTTAGTGTAGGGGAATAAAAAAAAAGACTAGAATTCTGACCATTATGTACCTTTTAATAAAACTTTAGGAAGAAAAAAAGGGTAGGTAGAACATTCCACTACCTACCCTACTTGAGATAAACCAGCTCAAACCCTTGGGCCGAGAGACAAAATTAACTGAACAAAAAAAAATAAAACACAAACCTTTACTTTGACTGTATCAAGAGGCTGTCCAGAATAAACAATTGCAACACCACCAGCCGTTCCAGCAACAAAATCAATGGCTCCATCCTTAAGGTGTGCAAGAGGATTGACACCAACTACAAGACTATTATCAATCATCTACTTAAAATTAAAAAAAATTTTAATTTTTGGCATTTTGAGTATTTGACATTTTGAAATTTTCCAAAAAAATTTTTCAAAATGTCAAATACTCGAAATGCCATTTCCTGAAATTTTGTCCTTTAATCGCGCCTTATTTTTGTCATTTCAGAAAACTGAGAAAAAATCGGAAATGACCTTTTTTAATGATAAGAAAAAAATTTGGGAATGTGTTCTGAGCGTTATGATTTTTTTTCTCGAGTGTGTACACCACGTGTACTCACATGTTTTTAATGCATGATTAAACAGCAACAAAGAAATGCCAATGGAGGTGGAATAAAGGTGAAAAGTGGAGGGAACGAAAAAAGAAAATAAAAATTTCGGCAGAATGTACTTTCGGTAAACTATCTTAACTAATTATAGTTGATTAAGCTTGGACAAATTACCGAATAGACATTTTGCCGTCCACTAATCACGGGGGTTTCTTTTCAATTTTTGGGATTAACGGGATCCCTGTACACTTAAATAGAAAAGAACAGAAAAATGATCAAATATAAAAATATAAAATTAATATGTAAATGAATCATAAAAAAAGATTTTTTTTCTCTCAATTTATTTTTCAAAAACACAAAATAAATGTAATTTTAAAAAATAAAAAAAACCAAAAAATAATAATGATGTAAAAAAATTTAGGGTTGGTCCTCAACCCCGATTCCGCTCTACAATGATTTTTAGGCGACATTCCTCAACCCCGATTCCCTAGCACAATCCATTTTCCGACATCCACCTCCCGCTCCTCAGTCCATTCCCTGACCCCAATTCCAAAGATCATTCCCCGACCGCTCTTACAGTAAGGATGGCGGTTCCTGGGAAATTTCCGGATATCCGGAACCGATATCCGAACCGAAGATTTCCAGATATCCGGGGTTTTTTCGGTTCCGGATACCCGGAACCGCCAACCTTATCCTACAGTCCACAATCCCTGACCCTAATCCCAAAGACGATTTCCCGACACCCTCTTTCCCCGAAAAAATTTGTCCCTTACGGGGCAGGGGACCAACCCCTAAACAAATATCCATCAATCAAAATTTTTAACATTTTTCAATTTCAACTTAACCCAAAAATACGAACAGTCTTATCCAAACTACTCGAAGCAACAAATTTTGCATTTTCTCCAAAATTAATTCCAGTAACTACTTGGGTATGTCCATCAAATTGATAAATTTTATTCCATGATTTTACTTGAAATATTTGAACATTTGCCCCACCAATTGCTAAATAAGCCCCAGATTGGTCAAATGTGAGTGCATTTACCTTAAAAAAATATTTAAAAGTAATTTCAAATTAAAAATTCATTTTAGGTGGGCCATGGATAGGACGAGTTACCCACAACCCAAGAGCCAAAATCTGGACATTTTTCGACACAAAATTCGAACCCCGATCCGAAATCCGACGCAACTTCTATTTTAAATTGAAAAAAATCCTTTCAAAAAACCTTCCCCAAAAATCCTCTCCAAAAACCTCCCCCAAAAATCTAAATTGACCCACCCACCACCTATTATGTATATGTATAGGCCCGGGAGACCATGGAAACCTCCATTTATTCTCAAGTTCCATGGTTGTTGAGGAGTATCCTCTCCCCAATTTGTTTTAAACTTCTAGGGTTCCGAAAATTGATGAGGTTTTTTGATAAAAAGGGAAACGCTTGAGTAAATCCTCTCCAAAAAATCTCCAATAACCTAGCCTAAAAAATCCTCCCCAAAAAATCATTCCCAAAAAACCTCCAGAAAAATCGTGCCCCAAAAACCCTTCCCAATAACCTAGCCCCAAAAAATCCTCCCCAAAAATCTCCAGAAAAGTACTCCCCAATAACCAGCCTGAAAAAACCAACCTCAAAAAAACCTTCCCAAAAAACCTCTAGAAAAATCTTTCCCCAAAAACCCTCCCCCAAAAAATCCTCCTCTCGCAAAAGTCCTAGCCTGAAAAATCTCTCCCCCAAAAAACCCTACCCAAATCCCTCAAAAAATCCCCAAACTACAAAAAAAAATAAAAATAAAAAAAAACCGCTTGTTTAGCATTATAAGGACAAATAGTTTTCAAATTCTTCAATTTTCTCAAATCCCAAATTTTAACTTCTCCATCCAAAGAACCAGTAGCCAAATAATAACCATTCTCAGAAAATGATATTGCACAAACAGAATCTGAATGTCCAGGAAATTGTGCAACATTATTTTGTTCTTTAATATCCCAAATTTTAACTATTGAACTTTTTGCACCAGTTCCAAAAATTAAACCGTCAGGGTGAAATTGTCCACAACGTAAAGAAACGTCATCATCACCAGATTTGACCTTAGAATTAATTATTAGAATTTTTTAGTTAACACAAACCTCAATATAAGATGGACTCTTGCAAGGGCATATCCAGAAAAAAATCCGAACAAGGGGTCAAATTTCAAGGGGGCGAAATGGAGTGTACACGCCAAAATTCTGACGTTGCGAAAACACCAGAATTTTGGTTTGCAAGTATACACACATGCGACCCATGGTGTAAGAGAAGTATCTTATGATATCGGTGCGAATTATTTTTTGATATCATCCGACAAGGGCGTATCCAGGGGGTCGGTTTCGGGGGGGGGGGGGGGGGGGGGGCTAACACTGGGTGGGCGCAAAATTTTTGGCGTTTACCTTGGCGTTCCGGACGCAAATTTTTTGTACATAAATTTTCATCACTTCAGCGCCGCAGGCAAAAATTTTTTTGAATTTTGGAAGGCCGTAGGCCAAAAAAATTCACTTTTTTTGCGCCGCAGGCGAAAATTTTGAGGATTTTGGAGCTCAAGAGGCCAGATTTCTTCCACTTTTTGCGCCGCAGGCGAAAATTGTTTAAAATTTGAAGGTTGTAGGCGAAAAAATTTCACTTTTTCGACCATCCTTCTCCTAATTTTTTCCCCCTTTCCCCCATTTCGGGGGGGGGGGGGGGGGGGGGGGGGGGAAAAAAAAAAACCTTCCCAAAAAACCTCTAGAAAAATCTTTCCCCAAAAACCCTCCCCCAAAAAATCCTCCTCTCGCAAAAGTCCTAGCCTGAAAAATCTCTCCCCCAAAAAACCCTACCCAAATCCCTCAAAAAATCCCCAAACTACAAAAAAAAATAAAAATAAAAAAAAACCGCTTGTTTAGCATTATAAGGACAAATAGTTTTCAAATTCTTCAATTTTCTCAAATCCCAAATTTTAACTTCTCCATCCAAAGAACCAGTAGCCAAATAATAACCATTCTCAGAAAATGATATTGCACAAACAGAATCTGAATGTCCAGGAAATTGTGCAACATTATTTTGTTCTTTAATATCCCAAATTTTAACTATTGAACTTTTTGCACCAGTTCCAAAAATTAAACCGTCAGGGTGAAATTGTCCACAACGTAAAGAAACGTCATCATCACCAGATTTGACCTTAGAATTAATTATTAGAATTTTTTAGTTAACACAAACCTCAATATAAGATGGACTCTTGCAAGGGCATATCCAGAAAAAAATCCGAACAAGGGGTCAAATTTCAAGGGGGCGAAATGGAGTGTACACGCCAAAATTCTGACGTTGCGAAAACACCAGAATTTTGGTTTGCAAGTATACACACATGCGACCCATGGTGTAAGAGAAGTATCTTATGATATCGGTGCGAATTATTTTTTGATATCATCCGACAAGGGCGTATCCAGGGGGTCGGTTTCGGGGGGGGGGGGGGGGCTAACACTGGGTGGGCGCAAAATTTTTGGCGTTTACCTTGGCGTTCCGGACGCAAATTTTTTGTACATAAATTTTCATCACTTCAGCGCCGCAGGCAAAAATTTTTTTGAATTTTGGAAGGCCGTAGGCCAAAAAAATTCACTTTTTTTGCGCCGCAGGCGAAAATTTTGAGGATTTTGGAGCTCAAGAGGCCAGATTTCTTCCACTTTTTGCGCCGCAGGCGAAAATTTTTTAAAATTTGAAGGTTGTAGGCGAAAAAATTTCACTTTTTCGACCATCCTTCTCCTAATTTTTTCCCCCTTTCCCCCATTTCGGGGGGGGGGGGGGGGGGGGGGGCTCTAGCCCCCCCCCAGCCCCCCCCCTGGATACGCCCTTGTCATTCGATAAAAGACCCACAATTTTCTATTGCAAATCGAATCCTTGCAACATGACTTTGGGTCGACTTATGGCCGTTCAAAGTTGGACGTTAGAATCAGGAATAGAGATAAGGATTTTCCTCACATCCCCCCCTTTTTGAAAAAAAAAGACGAAAAAAAACCTTAATTAACGGGCTGCCAGTATTTAAATCAGTTAATGACCAATACGAGTCGTCTGAAGTACAAAGAAAGTGATCTCCAGTTGGATGAAGAGAGACATCCGTAATTGCTGTGTCGTGAATATTAATTACGTTACGAGCATCTGGATCATTAGCCAACCAAATTCGAATCTGAAAATTATTTAAAAAATTTTTCAAAAATTTTTTGAAAATTTTTAAAAATTTCCCAAAAAAATTTTTGAAATTTTTGAAAAAAAATTCTGAAATAAAAAAAAATTTTCAAAAAAAAATTCTCAAACCTTTGAATCCTGCCCTCCAGAAACTATAGTTTCCAAATTTGGATGTAAACGAATTGCATTAACACGTTTCTGATTTCCTTTGAAAACGTTTTCAACGGTCTCCGTTTGAGAATTGAATAGAACGACAGTTTTGTCAATACCACCAGTTAATATCATATTTTGCTAAAAAAAATTTATTTGGTACTTTTCCGTTATCCGTTTAGGCCTATTTTAAGTGATTGACCACACCAAACCCTATTCCGAGTTTTTGACCATTCCAAGCCCTATTTCGAGTTTTTGAACACTCCCAACCTTATTCCAAGTTTTTGACCTTTCCTAGCCCTATTTCGAGTTTTTGATTGTTTCGAGCCCTTTCTGATTTTTTGACCATTTCGAGCCCCTATTTTAAGTTCTTGACCACTTCGAACCCTATTTCAGTTTTTAACCATCTCGAACCCTGTTTTGAATTTTTGACGATTTCGAACCCAATTTCTACTTTTGACCATTTCAAGCCTTATTTTTAATTTTTGACCATTCCGAGTCCTTTTACTAGATTTTGACCATTTCGACTCTTATAATTTTTGAATATCTAGAGTCCTCGCCGAGTCTCCGAATTTATTCTGTCATAGTTCGGCGTAGTCCTTATTAAAATTATTCCCCGTCGGGATAACGGAAAAATACCTTTTATTTTTACTGAAAGGAAAACATTAAAAAAACCTGCAAATCCAAAGCAGTAATTCCCGGAACACTTGCACTATGCAAAGCATCGTGGCATTTAATTTCTTCATATCGTTTAACATCTTCAACAGATGCCAAGTCTTCAGGCAAATTTTTTCCTTTTTGTTTACGCGAAGAGGAAAATTCTTGGCTTTTTAATGTGAAGAACTGGAAAGAATAAAAAAAGTATATTATTGCAAATAAAATTTGATTGAATTTCAAGGGCGTATCCAGAATGTTCAGGGGAGGCTAAAATAAGAAAGGTCCTTCAAAATATTTTCGGTCTTTCAAAAATCGAAAAATCATCTTCTGTCGGGTCATTTCTGTTGGAAAAACCGAATTTTATCAAAATAACGGGTTTTGGGCTAAGAGGTCTGGAAACACAATCCTGGGTCCAGCATCGGGCGTTTTCCTCGCGGCTGACCATGGCCACGTTTTCCACTCAGAACTCAGAAAACAGATTTTATCGAAAATACCCGGTTTCCGGGCTACAGACTGAAAATCAAGTTTCTGGTTACCACAACTATGAGATGCCGGGTCCGAAAACTCAAGTTTCTAGAACACCGAGCTTGCGAAATCAGACATGAGCCGATGCCAAACTCTAATAATTTAACCCCCCCCCCCCTCAAAAAAAACAAACCTCAATCAAATCCGTATCAATTCCAGGAAGCCCTTCTCCATCTTGATGCATCTCAACATCAGTAACTTCAACTTCACTTTCAACATTTTTGCCTCGTCCATGAGGTAATGTAGCAATAATATGACGCGTTTGTTGTAATTCACTACTCAAACGGTTAATAACACGACAGGCTGCATCATTCTAAAAATTTGAGATTTTGTAAAGAAAGACCTTTATATCCCACAATGTCTGTCTTAATTCACCGATACGCCTCTTACTCTACCAAATTCCTCAATATACCCTAGAATATCTCCGACTACACCGATATCCCCTCAAATCCCTTATATCTCTCCAAATCTCCAATACCCTTTTTAATCCCCCAATATCCCTCTTACTCCCCCCAAATAACTCAATATACCCTATAATGCCCCCAAATCCCACAATATCCCTTCAAATCCCTGATATCTTGCCAAATCCACCAATACCCTTTAATCTCTCATAAAAGAATAATTTTGGGCGGCGTAGGCCTGCACTCAAATCTTTCTGCGGTCATTTTTTGCGGACAATTAATTCCAATTGTAAGGACAATTATTTTTCGGACAAATATATTTTTGCGGACATTTAACGTGAACAAAAATTTTCTGGAGATATTTTCAGAACAAAATTGAGACGAAAGAGACACCACCCCCGAATATGAACAAATCAAACACTCAAAATTATACTTTAAAAAACCTGAAATAAAGCATGCGTCAATTCTTCTCTAACAGATTTGAGTTCTTGACGCAAAGTAAAAGTATTCAACATCGTCGCGTCCCACTCGTCCTGCAATTGTTTAAGAAGAGATGGTAAAGATGCCGTGCCAAGCGAACTTAAAAACAAAAATTCAATTAAAAAATAAAAGCAAAAACAAACAGTTGAATAGGTTTAGTGTCCTGATCTTGACTTAATTCGACGAGCTAAAATTAAAGTTAAAAAAATTTTTTTTTGTATCTATGCGTTTATCCGCCGGCAATTCACAGACGATTTTTGAGGATAAATTTTTCCGCGTACATTTTTTTCGGACAAAAATTTTGCGGACGCTTTTTTGCAGACTAATTTTTCTGCGGACGTTTTTTGCGGACAAATGCTTCCCAAAAATTTGTATCAAAGCAAAAATGTACTACTATTGCAAATGGAGGTGAGGAAAATTTACGTGTTTGGTATTTTATTTGCCTGACCTTTATTAATCTTTGAACATTTTTTGAACCTTATGAAAGGAGCAAAGATTTAGGGAGAAGGCAAGGATAAACATTTGCGGACGAAGAAAATTTTAGGTACTATTTGAACATTTTTTAATCATGATGAAAGGAGGAAGGAAAGATAGAGGAAAGATAAACATTTGCGGAAGGATATTTGCGGAGAAAACATTTTTGCGGAGGCAAGATTTGCGGACAAATGCGTGATTTGCGGACAAACATTCTTGCGGACGGAGGCATGATTTGCGGACATTTTTGCGGATAAGTATTGGTATAATGCAATAGTACCATAAAAAGACAAGGTGTCCATATCCATATTTGACCATTTTGTAATTTTATAAAGGAAAGAAAAATGAAACTGCGAGCGGATAAACGAACAGAACCAATTAAAAAAACCCCAAAAAAAATTAAAAAAAAAACCTGAGAAACTTCCAACTTTCCTCCATTAATTGGATCAGTACCATTTTCTTCAATATATTTCACGATCAAACGCTTTTCAAAAATTTTTCCAGAAACGGGTGACACAACAGGGACTTCAGGTTGTTGACCACAAATTGAACAAAGTAAAGTAGCCATTTTTAAAAATTAAAAAATAAAAATTTAAAAATATTTAAAGAATAAAGAGAAATAAAAAATAAAAATTTGTCTAGCAACAAATTAAAAAAAAAATAAAATCAAAAAAGTATATGGCCTTTTTAATCTTCATTAATTTTTAAAGAAAATTTTAAATACTTTATTTTTATTAGGGTTGGTCCATGATATGTCGGGGTATCTTTTTTAGGGAGGAAAGGATATCGGGGAAGGAACTAAAAATCATCGCTGGGTGGGAACAGAGACCCAAGCAGATAGCCAGGGTGTGGAGAATCGGGGACCTGGGCCCATAGCCTAAAAAAGGATAGGGAATCGGGGACCCAAGCCCATACACAGAAAGGAGGATCAGGATCCAGGCACATACCCAAAGGTGTAAGGGAAAAGTGAACCCAAGTCTATCCCTCACCCCGTGAGGGTCTCCTCTCCCTACCCCTCACCTCGTGGCCAGAGGGTGAGGGGTAGGGAGAGAACGGGGACCAGAGGCGATGGAAATCGGAATCGAGGACCAACCCCTAAATTTTAAAACAAAAAAATGTTATTCACACAAAAAATAAACAAGAAAAAGAAGTGTGTCCAAAAAAATAAAACAAAAAAAAATTTATATATCACAAGAAAATGCGCTTGCCTTTTTTTTTAAATTTTGAGAAAGTTTGTCAGAAAATTGATTCAAAACTTTTACATAATGGGACAGATGGACTACGCCTTAAAGTTATTCTAGGCATAGTTTTGAGCAATTGGAGAAGTTCAGAAAATAATTTTCGATCCAAAGGGTTGAAAGACCAACAATACATGAGAAATACCTAAAGAGAAGATTTAAAAAAGTAGAATTGTTAAAGACCAATTAATTTTCGCCTGTGACGGGACAAATGAGGAAAATTGAAGGACTTTATATCGACAAAGGCAAAAATTAACTGTGTCGTGAATAACCTTATAAAAAATTATTAATAGAGAATTTTAAGCAATTTTTTGATAAAGATAGGAATCTTGTAGGGATTTGGCATTTTGACACCAATCCATAGTTGGGTATTTTGGTGGATTTTGAAATTTGGAGTTTCGGCATCAATCCATAGTTGGGTATTTCAGTGTTCTTTTGGGGGTTTAGAATTTAGGTGTCATTTCCAAAGGGCTTGGTATTTCGGTCCCATTTCCCCAAGACCCGAACATGGCATTTCCAGGGTTATTCTCAAAAAATAGAAAAAAAAATTAATTAAAAATGGATAACCTTAGCTTCATGACACATTTTCAGATCAGTCAAAGGTGCTTTGATTCCAGATCCAATTTGCCATATGACAAAATCAAAAGGCATAGAATCAAAAGGAAATGTATTTGTTAACAACTCGTACCAGATTGTGCTGAAAACCAAACAAAATTTACACAAAAAGTTAAAAATTTAAATTAGCCAAAAGCTATCAATAATAGCATCACTATAAAATAATCCAAAAAATGGGTAGTATCCTATAGCGAAATCACTTATTCCGGATCACGTCCAAAAAAATATATCCCAAAAAACAGACCCAAAAGAAAAAACATCAGAAGCTTCTGTAAACGTAACTGGATCAAAACGTTCATTTAACACTCTCAAAAGTTCTGGAGCTATATAACGAAGCCAATTGAACGGAACAACAAATGAATAATTTCTAAAAAAATTTTTTTTGTCAAAAATTTCTCTAAAATTCAAAAAAAAATAAAACCTGTTGGGATATGATAGCCTTTTTAAATTAAAAATTCCAAAATCTGTAATTTTTATTGACCGTCTTTCACTTACAAAAATATTTTTTGAACGTAAATCTTTGTGCAAAATATGTCTGGTATGAAGGTATGACATTCCCTAGAATAAAAGAAATATAGAAAAGGGAAGAAATTCAAGTCAAGAATTTTTAAAATAAGATGTCCGAGCTATATATGGCTCTTAGAACAAGCTACGGAGCCGGAAAGAAGGTCGGAAACAAATTTATCTCGTCAAAATAGGTAATCAGACCCCTTCTTTCCTCCCTAATTTTCCCCATATATTTTTACAAAATGGTCAGTCTTTTTCCTTTCTTCCATCCAATTTGCCTTTCTAATTTTTGCCTACAATCAAACAAAAAGGATTATTTTTGATTGATAGATGGAAGAAAATTGGATGGAAGAAAGGAAAAAGACTGATGTGAGCATTTTGTAAAAATATATGAAAAAAATTGGGGAGAAAAAAGGGGGTCTGTACGCTTCAATATTACCTCAAATTTAATAAAATAAATCTAACAAGGTATTAGCAAAAAGTAAAACATTGGTTACCTAAATTCGTGTCCGCAAATAAATTGCGGACAGCTCACAAGAATAATATACCTAATTTAACACGAACTTCTCGAGCTGTAACTCATATTTTTTACTTCTTTGATACCGAAAAGTACAAAATTCTGACGCGAAATTCATGGGAGTCCTTTGCAAACCAGTCCCCATTGAAAATTTATCCTGGCTAAAGGCCCGTTCCCTAGTAAAATCCCAAAGCCTTTTTTACACAAAAAATTTTTTTTCAAACCTGACAAATTTGTTTAGCATATTCAATAATATCATTAAAATCTATTGGGCGTCTATCATTGTCAGGATCATGCAAAATATCAAACAAAGTATCCCCTTTAATATATTCCATTACAATACCCAATTTTGACCGGTCAATTGTGTAAAAGCCTCGAAAAAAAATTAAATTTTCGTGTCGAACATTTTGAAAACAGGCAGTGTCTTGTTTAAAGACTTCTAAACGTTTGTGCACGTCAACATGATACATGTCAAAAAATTTGATTACTGCGGGTTCGTAGTAGTAGGCAGCGAAGACCTAAAAAAATAAATAATAAGTATGGAGTAAATGAGGTGCTTTCAACTTTATATTCAAAAAAGAAGGAAAAATGGTATGATCCGATAATACCAACAAGCTGAAATACCAAAGCCCCGAAAAGCCGCCAAAATACCAAACTGGAAAGGGCGATGAAACGGAAAGGAAATGGAAGGCTGGAAAGGGCGATTAAACAATTGTAGTGGGCGTAAACCACCCGGTAGTCACTGAAAAGCCAAACTATACACCGATAATGAGCTAGAATCTGATGTCAGTTATCAAAACTTTGAAATGTCAAAAACTCAAAGGCTATTTTTCTCACAAACAGCAAGTTTTCTCATACGCTGACATGAAAGTTCATCTCCCCCTCCCCCCGAAATCGGAAAAAATATAAAAAATTTGAGAGCAAAGGAAGGTACTCGGAGTCGAAAATATGAACAATAATTCTCCTAAAAAATCCCATTTATGAGAATGACAATGAGAAAAATCTTTAAAATATCTTATAAAATCACAAACTTCTCCAAATCTTCCGCGCCCAATTGGCGATAGAACCTCAAGTTCACCGTTAGGTATTAAGTCATCCTTCCAAGCTCTTAGCGTAAACATATTCCACGATCTTCTGTCAAATTTTTCTGTCCGTTGAACTTGAATTTCTTCAGAAACAACAATTGTAGTGGGCGATTCTTCATTAGCGTAAATATCGCTCATTGAATGAGAATTCCCAATTTCTGGGGCCCAATTGTCCTAAAGTTTATTATTTGATAAAAGTTAGTTAAACAAAGAATTTGAAGAAACTGAGACCAGGGAGTGTGAAATGAATCTGGAGGCAAACAGGAGTGACCCGGGAATTAAAGATCGGACGGGAAACAAAACCGGAGGGAACAGGGAATTGAAAATTAGCCAGTAAACAAAACCGGACGGACAGCGGAATCGACTGAGATGCTAAAACAAAACACCCGATCCAAGTTTCACCTAGCACTTTAAAAAATCAGAAAAAGGGTCCAACATGATTTTAAGAAGGTCAGGACATAAAACAGAATCACAGGACCCGTTTTCACCTCATTCCTAAAAAACAAGGGAAAAGGAACAATCTGATTTAAAACGGTAGGGTACGAAAAGGAGCCCCGTCTATCCTGACATCCCCAAGAAAAAAGACCAAAGTTCGATTATAAGAGACAAATAATAAATGAAAAACCTGAGTTTTAGAAATAACCATTTGAGTGACCAGTTCTTTCAAGTGCTTTTGTGTTAAACCACAATTATCACGCACCCGTGAATTCTTTTTACATTCAATATGTACCGACAACCTTAAATTCCAATAAAAAACATCTATAAACTTAACAAACTTGCAACTTTGACATTTTTCATATTGCAACAAAAATCCTAGCGAATTTAAACAAACTGCACATTTTCGTTTATTTGGTTGTTTGCAACGTTTAGTGACCCAAACATGAGGAATTTGATGTGCTCTTACTCTTCCTTGCATTCATACGTCTGAAAATCGGACAAAAATTTAATAAAAAAATCAAGGCAAAAAAAAAACAAAAAAAAAAATCTGAAAAAATTTCTAAAAAACCCCAAGCCAAAAGGTAGTGAACGACAAATCAACGTTTTCGTTGATTCGCGGCGAATATCAACAATTATTCGCGAACAACTTTTTTTAAAATACATAACGCCAGAACAACGTTAATATCAACGTTTTGCGCCAAACAACTGCGAATCAACGTTTTTGTATCTTTTTTTCTCTGCTCTGCCATTATATTTCTCTTCTTTTTTTCTGTTAATTTTCGTTCGTGTAGTCTCTCCTTTGGAATTTGCAATTTTCCATTTTTATAAATGTTCAGTCTTTTTTCTGTAATTTTTAGGGATTTTTCCACATATATTCTTACTAGATGGATGAATTTGAAAATGAATTAAGAGTCGCATTCGAAAGCGGCGATCTCGAAGAACCTGTGACACCGTCATCGAAACGTCGAAAATCCGATTTCCTTAAGGGATTAATCTAGGAAGTCCGAAGAGTAGGCGATCATGGAATGAATGTTTGTACTTTCGTGTCTTCCAATTCCTGGAGACATTTCCAAAATCAGAAAAAATATATCTGATTTAGTCAACAAAAATCTTACCTATCTTGGGCTTGACATGTCAAAAATCGTTTTTATTACTGATGAGGGATCTAATGTAAGATAAAGAATCGTTTAAAGAAATTGTTAACAAATATTCTGGAAATCACACAGAGAGAATGGAACGAATTTTTTCCAAGCAAAATCTTTTTGAAGCTTATATTCAAACTGTTTCAATGTTGGAAGCACCTTTGAAAATACTTGAGGTAAAAAATAATATTGAAATTTAGAAAATTTAAATTTTAGGCCGAAAATAAATGTACAATGAACAGATTAATGATAGAAATGATCAAATTGGAAAATGCTTGGAGAGGAGAAGTAAGAGGAGATGATTTAGTCAGAGCAGCTTTAGCCAAAAGTGGATTCTGAATATGATTTACAAGTATGGTTTGATTGGATTCTTGAGAGAACAAGAGAATGTCGAAGTACTAAATTACTCAGGTCTGTATTTCATGAAGAATTTTTTAAGGTATTTAATTGGGTCGTTGGCGACCGGTTTTAAAACCGGAATTTTTTAAATTTTTTGCCAAAAATTAACCGTTTTTAGAAAATTTTAAAAACCGAAAACCGGGGATACCGGTTGATAATCGGTTGCCAACAACCCTAGTATTTAAATTAAAAAGTATAAGTAATATTTTTTTCAAGGCTGCATGGGATGTACAAATTATTTGTAAACCAAAACTTCGTCGTGATTATTCAAAAAGTTACAAACAGAAATTAAAAACGATGATTTGGCCGAGAAAGGACTAGATTTTGAGATGGAACAGTATGAAACTGGATGTAAGAATTTGGGAGGACATAAGCTAGATTTGCTAAAATTTTGGAAAGAAACTTCAAACAAAATTCCACTTCATTACAATCATTATTTAAAGATGGATAAAATTTTGTTGTTTTATATATTTTTTCAATTTTAATAAAAAAATTCCTACTCGTAAAATTCTTTTAAATTCCAAAGGAGAGACTACACGAACGAAAATTAACAGAAAAAAAGAAGAGAAATATAATGGCAGAGCAGAGAAAAAAAGATACAAAAACGTTGATTCGCAGTTGTTTGGCGCAAAACGTTGATATTAACGTTGTTCTGGCGTTATGTATTTAAAAAAAAGTTGTTCGCGAATAATTGTTGATATTATTAAATCAACTTTTTTTTCTTAAGAAAACGTTGATATGTCGTTCCCTACCAAAAGGGGTACAGCCCAACTAGTCGCGGGCCGACTAGTCGCGACCGATTAGTCGCGGCCGACTAGTCGCCGGCCGATTAGTCGCGCGGCCAACTAGTCGCCGGCCGATTAGTCGCCAAGCTTTTTAATTAAATATTTTGTAAATACAACTATATTTGATCTTTTTAAAATGTTAATGTCCCATAACGGCTTCAGTTATGTGATGAAAGGATAAAGGAAGTGTCCTCGCCATGAATCTCGCCAAGGGAATAGGCCAAATATATACCCCTAAGGATGGACTTTTTAGCAGAAATATAGGAAATTTGGCCTATGTTCCTTCAAAAAATTCTAAATTTTGCCTGCGGCGTTGAAAGAAGGAGGAATTTAGGCTCAAGGATCATCTAACAATAGTAGTAACCCCACCCCCTCTGACCCAACTGTCCCATTTGAAAAAATGGGGGTTGGAGGAAAGGGGGTGATTGACAAATGGGGGTTGGAGGAAAGGGGGTGATTGACAAATGGGGGTTGGAGGAAAAGGGGTGATTGAAGAAATGGGAGTTGGGGGAAAGGAGGTGACCTTGGTCACCTCCTTTGAAGTAATTGTGGTACCTACCCTTCCGTCCCCAAAGAGAATAATGAATGGTGTGGGAAGGGAATAACTTTGGCAAGCTATTGCTGAAGAAAGTGTGCGGGTATTGCGGAATGATCAAGGGGAGGTTGGGGAAAGGTTTACAAGGGGAAGTTTGGGAAAAAGGGAAAAAAGTTTAACAGTAAAATTATTTTACCTATTGTTTGCTTACGGGAATTTTTATAAGTTAAAAAATTAAAAATTTTAAAATTTCGCAAACTATTATGAATTTTGACATTAAAATTTTAAAATAAAAAGAATTTTAAATAATTTAGCTTTATTATTTAAAGATTTACTTTATTTTTAAAGTTAATTCTTAATTACCTATATTTAATTATTTTTTCAACATTAAATTTTTAATTAAAATTTTTGTTTTTAATTATTCAAAAAATAAAAATTTGTTTTTAAAAGAAAAAATCGTAGATAATGGATTTAGATTAATTTTGACCTTAATTCTAAATTGTTTCCTTTATGTATTTCTTTATTCTTTTATTTATTTTTTTCACACCTTTTCTATTTTTTAAACAACTGGACTTTTTTCAAATGAGTTTAATTAAGGGTATCATCTCGAATTTTTTAAAATCCGCATTTTTATCAAAAATCCGCAAAAAATTATCAAACACAAAAATTGAATTAAAATCATATTTAATTATTTTTTTTTCTTCTACAATTGAATTAAGCAATTTTTTATTACTAATGATAATATTATGAAAATCTGACAATTATCTGAAAAATTATGCTTGCATTTTTGTCGCGGAAAATGTCGTAAATTTTCATTTCTTCCATTTTCAGCACCGCAGGTGAAAATTTTGAGAATTTTGAACTATTTCGGCTCTATTCGTTTTCCGAAATTATACCAAAAGTTCTTAAATTTTAAATTTTCATATTAAATAATTTTTTAGAATTCTCAAAGAGAAGATTTTCCTATACACAGACCAAGTCTGGACTCCAAGACCCTTGACCAAAAATTAAGAAAATTTAGCACAATTATTTACCCAATAGGTAAAATTTTTTGGATATTTTGCGTGCCTTTGACTTGAATCTGTAACGTCAGTAGATGTGTTAAAAACTTAGTGTTGCGTTGCGTATGAGATTTTTTTGCCAAGAAGCCATATTTCTTCCTTTTTTCATTAGATGGTTTGGTAGCAAGCTCCGGCTTGAGGTATTCATGGAGCTCCGGCCTAAGGCGAGGAGCTCCGGCCTGAGGTGTGGAGCTCCGGCCTAAGGTGTGGAGCTCCGGCCTAAGGTGTGGAGCTCCGGCCTAAGGTGTGGAGCTCCGGCCTAGGTGATTTCGACGAAGGCAAAATTTTTGAAAATTTGAATGCCAAGCAGCAAATTTTTTCCATTTTTTGCGCCACAGGCGAAAATATTGTTAATTTTGGAAGCCCAACGAATTTTGCAAGGCTCAGGAATATAAAATTGCTAAAATATTAAGCAATAGAAGAAACAATTGATGTAATGATAAGAGTAGAAGGTGTAAATTTTTGGGGTAGAAGGCAAAGTTAAAATTTAAAAGATACTATTGATGTAAACTTAAGGATTAAAAGATAAAATTGATGAAAAGCTAAGCAATAGAAGATAAAATTGATTTAATGTTAAGGGTTGGAAGATGTAAATTTTGAGGGTAAAATTGCAAAGTTAAGCAATAAAAGATTTTATTGTTGTAAAGTTAAGGAATAGAAGAAAAATTACATTAAAGTTAAGAGTTTGAAGATAAAATGTGTGAAAAGCTAAGTATAGAAGATAAGATTCACGTAAAGTTAAGCAATAGAAGAAACAAATGATGTAATAATAAGGGATGAAAGATGTAGATTTAAGGGGTAAAAATGTGAAGTTAAGCAACAAAAGATACTATTGATGTAAACTTAAGGATTAAAAGATAAGGTTCTTGAAAAATTAAGAGAATTAACAAACATTTTCAGTAAACTGGTCACTATTTGGTACTCATGTGATAGTATACACGTGCCTAAGAGAATTAACCCTATGGAATTGTAAGGGTTAGCTTCTCATCTAAACGGGTATAACGTATCCCCTTGAAAACCGATATTCATTTATAGCAAATAACTAGTTTATTTAAAATAAATCTATTGAATTTAATTTTAATTTTACCCACCTGAAAAACAATATTCATTTATATCACATACATATTTTAGTTAAAATCAAATTAATTCATAATTTACCAGAAAATAATATTAAAATTATAAAATTGAATAACAATATACATAAGTACTGAAAAATATATACTTTCGACGAGACATCTAGCACCTAGAACTACCTATGATTTATGATAAAAATCTATTATTACTTAAAATGTTAATGTTTAAATTTATATTAATAACTATTCCGTCCTTAGTGGCAGCTAGTGTTGACGATAGACCCTGGAAGGGGGAAGAATATGTGTCTACATTATTTCGAAGAACACCAATCCCAATATGGCGGAGGACACCGCCACCAACACTTCCTAATAAAACCGAGAATAATTTGATACCAATATGGCGGAGGACACCGCCACCAACACTTCCTAATAAAACCGAGAATAATTTGATACCAATATGGCGGAGGACACCGCCACCAACACTTCCTAATAAAACCGAGAATAATTTGATACCAATATGGAGGAGGACACCACCACCAAAACCATTATTTTCAAACAGAGAGGTAAATAATTCAGATGTGTTTCAACGAGGTGATAGACTTAGCGTTAAAACATTTAATAAAACTGATGACGAGAAAAATTTGAAATGGTTTGTAAAGGATATATATTATCCGAAAAAGAAAGATTTAGCCAGACAAGCAGAAATAAAAAATATGGGACGTTGGATTCTTCGTTGGGACCTTTATGACAACAAATTCAAATTTGGAAAATCTAATAGAACAGATTACATAATGTATTCAAGATGGCGATTTTTATATGAACCACCTATTTCAAACATTATCGATTTTTTCAAAAATTTGTAAAATTATTTTTTAATTTTATCATTTTTCTATGTAAATTTATAATTTTAAAAAAAAATATAAAAAATAATAAATATGTAACTAAAATAAAATTTTCGAATAAATTAATCAAAAAATATCAAAACATTGCGTTTTTCCCATTGGTTGGGTTTACCTTCTATTTCAATCCAGACTATTCCTCGCCTTGATTTCCCATTAGTGGGTGTAGGAGGTAAACTTCCGTCGGAAATTTGAATACTATTAAGGCTAAGAGTTGATGATGACGAAGTTGCATGTGTACGTCGAGCCCCGAACTCTGAGCAACTTATTTCTGACGGGGGTGATGTAGGAGCAAAACATACAAGCTCAAGCGGGAAGTATCTTTCGCAAATTCCACCCTTTGTATAAGTTCTTACTATAACACATTGATGAAACGGATATTGGAGTTTTATTTTGTGATGCGCAAAGAAATATGCCGCAACCGAAAATAAACAATAGTAGTAACCCCACCCCCTCTGACCCAACTGTCCCATTTGAAAAAATGGGGGTTGGAGGAAAGGGGGTGATTGACAAATGGGGGTTGGAGGAAAGGGGGTGATTGACAAATGGGGGTTGGAGGAAAAGGGGTGATTGAAGAAATGGGAGTTGGGGGAAAGGAGGTGACCTTGGTCACCTCCTTTGAAGTAATTGTGGTACCTACCCTTCCGTCCCCAAAGAGAATAATGAATGGTGTGGGAAGGGAATAACTTTGGCAAGCTATTGCTGAAGAAAGTGTGCGGGTATTGCGGAATGATCAAGGGGAGGTTGGGGAAAGGTTTACAAGGGGAAGTTTGGGAAAAAGGGAAAAAAGTTTAACAGTAAAATTATTTTACCTATTGTTTGCTTACGGGAATTTTTATAAGTTAAAAAATTAAAAATTTTAAAATTTCGCAAACTATTATGAATTTTGACATTAAAATTTTAAAATAAAAAGAATTTTAAATAATTTAGCTTTATTATTTAAAGATTTACTTTATTTTTAAAGTTAATTCTTAATTACCTATATTTAATTATTTTTTCAACATTAAATTTTTAATTAAAATTTTTGTTTTTAATTATTCAAAAAATAAAAATTTGTTTTTAAAAGAAAAAATCGTAGATAATGGATTTAGATTAATTTTGACCTTAATTCTAAATTGTTTCCTTTATGTATTTCTTTATTCTTTTATTTATTTTTTTCACACCTTTTCTATTTTTTAAACAACTGGACTTTTTTCAAATGAGTTTAATTAAGGGTATCATCTCGAATTTTTTAAAATCCGCATTTTTATCAAAAATCCGCAAAAAATTATCAAACACAAAAATTGAATTAAAATCATATTTAATTATTTTTTTTCTTCTACAATTGAATTAAGCAATTTTTTATTACTAATGATAATATTATGAAAATCTGACAATTATCTGAAAAATTATGCTTGCATTTTTGTCGCGGAAAATGTCGTAAATTTTCATTTCTTCCATTTTCAGCACCGCAGGTGAAAATTTTGAGAATTTTGAACTATTTCGGCTCTATTCGTTTTCCGAAATTATACCAAAAGTTCTTAAATTTTAAATTTTCATATTAAATAATTTTTTAGAATTCTCAAAGAGAAGATTTTCCTATACACAGACCAAGTCTGGACTCCAAGACCCTTGACCAAAAATTAAGAAAATTTAGCACAATTATTTACCCAATAGGTAAAATTTTTTGGATATTTTGCGTGCCTTTGACTTGAATCTGTAACGTCAGTAGATGTGTTAAAAACTTAGTGTTGCGTTGCGTATGAGATTTTTTTGCCAAGAAGCCATATTTCTTCCTTTTTTCATTAGATGGTTTGGTAGCAAGCTCCGGCTTGAGGTATTCATGGAGCTCCGGCCTAAGGCGAGGAGCTCCGGCCTGAGGTGTGGAGCTCCGGCCTAAGGTGTGGAGCTCCGGCCTAAGGTGTGGAGCTCCGGCCTAAGGTGTGGAGCTCCGGCCTAGGTGATTTCGACGAAGGCAAAATTTTTGAAAATTTGAATGCCAAGCAGCAAATTTTTTCCATTTTTTGCGCCACAGGCGAAAATATTGTTAATTTTGGAAGCCCAACGAATTTTGCAAGGCTCAGGAATATAAAATTGCTAAAATATTAAGCAATAGAAGAAACAATTGATGTAATGATAAGAGTAGAAGGTGTAAATTTTTGGGGTAGAAGGCAAAGTTAAAATTTAAAAGATACTATTGATGTAAACTTAAGGATTAAAAGATAAAATTGATGAAAAGCTAAGCAATAGAAGATAAAATTGATTTAATGTTAAGGGTTGGAAGATGTAAATTTTGAGGGTAAAATTGCAAAGTTAAGCAATAAAAGATTTTATTGTTGTAAAGTTAAGGAATAGAAGAAAAATTACATTAAAGTTAAGAGTTTGAAGATAAAATGTGTGAAAAGCTAAGTATAGAAGATAAGATTCACGTAAAGTTAAGCAATAGAAGAAACAAATGATGTAATAATAAGGGATGAAAGATGTAGATTTAAGGGGTAAAAATGTGAAGTTAAGCAACAAAAGATACTATTGATGTAAACTTAAGGATTAAAAGATAAGGTTCTTGAAAAATTAAGAGAATTAACAAACATTTTCAGTAAACTGGTCACTATTTGGTACTCATGTGATAGTATACACGTGCCTAAGAGAATTAACCCTATGGAATTGTAAGGGTTAGCTTCTCATCTAAACGGGTATAACGTATCCCCTTGAAAACCGATATTCATTTATAGCAAATAACTAGTTTATTTAAAATAAATCTATTGAATTTAATTTTAATTTTACCCACCTGAAAAACAATATTCATTTATATCACATACATATTTTAGTTAAAATCAAATTAATTCATAATTTACCAGAAAATAATATTAAAATTATAAAATTGAATAACAATATACATAAGTACTGAAAAATATATACTTTCGACGAGACATCTAGCACCTAGAACTACCTATGATTTATGATAAAAATCTATTATTACTTAAAATGTTAATGTTTAAATTTATATTAATAACTATTCCGTCCTTAGTGGCAGCTAGTGTTGACGATAGACCCTGGAAGGGGGAAGAATATGTGTCTACATTATTTCGAAGAACACCAATCCCAATATGGCGGAGGACACCGCCACCAACACTTCCTAATAAAACCGAGAATAATTTGATACCAATATGGCGGAGGACACCGCCACCAACACTTCCTAATAAAACCGAGAATAATTTGATACCAATATGGCGGAGGACACCGCCACCAACACTTCCTAATAAAACCGAGAATAATTTGATACCAATATGGAGGAGGACACCACCACCAAAACCATTATTTTCAAACAGAGAGGTAAATAATTCAGATGTGTTTCAACGAGGTGATAGACTTAGCGTTAAAACATTTAATAAAACTGATGACGAGAAAAATTTGAAATGGTTTGTAAAGGATATATATTATCCGAAAAAGAAAGATTTAGCCAGACAAGCAGAAATAAAAAATATGGGACGTTGGATTCTTCGTTGGGACCTTTATGACAACAAATTCAAATTTGGAAAATCTAATAGAACAGATTACATAATGTATTCAAGATGGCGATTTTTATATGAACCACCTATTTCAAACATTATCGATTTTTTCAAAAATTTGTAAAATTATTTTTTAATTTTATCATTTTTCTATGTAAATTTATAATTTTAAAAAAAAATATAAAAAATAATAAATATGTAACTAAAATAAAATTTTCGAATAAATTAATCAAAAAATATCAAAACATTGCGTTTTTCCCATTGGTTGGGTTTACCTTCTATTTCAATCCAGACTATTCCTCGCCTTGATTTCCCATTAGTGGGTGTAGGAGGTAAACTTCCGTCGGAAATTTGAATACTATTAAGGCTAAGAGTTGATGATGACGAAGTTGCATGTGTACGTCGAGCCCCGAACTCTGAGCAACTTATTTCTGACGGGGGTGATGTAGGAGCAAAACATACAAGCTCAAGCGGGAAGTATCTTTCGCAAATTCCACCCTTTGTATAAGTTCTTACTATAACACATTGATGAAACGGATATTGGAGTTTTATTTTGTGATGCGCAAAGAAATATGCCGCAACCGATATATTAAATGGATAACTTAAATCGCCGAAGGCCTTGATTAAATGAGCTCCTGATGTTGTAATTCCGTCACATCGAATTGGATATCTCAATCCAGTCCTATCTGAATAAGTTGTCTCTATCTTTCCTTTTTCATTTATAAATTTTGCGATTAAATCGGCATTTTCTTGATACATTAGTTTAAATCTCACCAAATAAAGTGGACAGTTTAACTTTTTAGAAATATCCTCCAAAATAGAATTCATTTTATTGATTAATTCAAATGATTTAGTTAATGAACAAATGGTTTAATAAACTGACACGATAAATGAAAACCCCAGCTTTTTATACTAAAAAAATTTGGCTTGAATATTGGCAACTCCTACAAAATTATAAAGTGGGCGGGACTTGGAGGATTATATAAGCCTAGAGATTTACCAACTATCATTCATTTCCTCATTCATAATTTAAAAATATTTAAAAATCAAAATATAAAAATGAGTGGATCAAAAAAAGAAAAGATCCCAAAGCTTGAATTAGCTAATGAGCCAAAAAATGAAAAGGATGAGGAAGATATAATTGAAGTAGTGGAAGAAAAGGAAAAAATCAATAAAGCAAAACCTACTACTTCAAAAGTAAATAATGAGAAAATCAACAGTATAAATCCACGTATTCTGTGGAAACTCGTGCGTATGAAAGATACACCGAGGATTGAAATTAGAATTTGCAGAAAATGTGCCATTGCACTCTATAATAATAAGAATAAGTTCTCTCAAAAGGAGAATGGAAATATTGGAATTTGTTTTGAGATTTGTGAAGCATGTGCAAAATTAAACATGTGTCTGAAGGATTTTGTTGCTGACTGGGATGAGAAGAATATCCAGAACATGAAAAAGTGATTAAAGATTAATATTTTTTATTAAAATTGTTTTTACCTTATTTTTTATTTCATAATTGTAAACATTTAATTTAATTTTAGATAAAAATTTTTAAAGTTTATATTATTTATTAACATAGAAGAAATTTTTGAAAAATTTATCGGATCCGACTTTTCCTTAGGCCACGCCCATTTTCAGAGTATAAATACAAAAATATTTCCAATTATCAAATTTTCACCAAAAGTTTGAATTCATTTATAAATTTTATAGAAAATGTCTGTAATTGAAAATAATAGTCAGCTCTTGGAAAAAACTATCCCTGAAGTTTTATTTACGTTGTCTTCTGGTGTGACGATTTCGTCACCACGGCTCTTAACTACACGTTTTGTAGAGTTTGACATGACAGGGAAGTGTAAAAGTTGCAAGGGAGAAAATGTGGACATAGATTTTATTGTTACTCCGAAGGATGTAACTTTATATTGCAATCGCCTAAAATCAGAAAAAGTAGTAATGTTCGATCATATTTACGAGATTCCTCAACAGTGTGTCTTTCGGGTTAAATCAAAAGGGAAGAATTTCAATATTTTACACAAGGAACAAATCTGGAATAAAAAACAGTTCATCAACGGAAATGAACAAATGACTGTCAAGGACTTTTTGTCAAAGTTCTCACAGAAGCAGGTGAATGTAGATAAAGAAGAAACAAAAGAAAATATAAAGACGGATGATAAAGAAAATATATCAGAAGTAAAAAGTAATAAAATTATCACCTCTTAATCATTTATTTATTTTTAATTTTCAACAAATAATTTAAACATGAATTTTAATTTATTTTCTATTAAAGATATAAAACTAAAGCTTCCATTTGGGTGTATTATTAGCGGGCCAAGTTCAACTGGTAAAAGTACATTTGTACGAAAACTAATTTCCCATTCTGATCAACTTATTGACCCTATCCCAAAATCTATTCTTTACTGCTATGGCGAATATAATTCGCTTGTTCCCGAGCTACAACGAGTTGGAGTCTCAGTTTATGCCGGAGTTCCGCCTGAAGATATTATTAAAAAACAAGAAAAACCTTCTCTAGTCATTCTTGACGATTTAATGTATACAATTGACGAAAAATATTTATCGGAACTTTTTACAAAGAAATCTCATCATCTTAATTTTGGAATAATTTTCATCACCCAGAATCTCTTTGAGAAAAAACTCAAAGTAGCACGTCAAAATTCTATGTATATTGTATTAACTCGCGCACCTAATAGTGAATTGGCCGTTCGCAATTTAGGAGTTCAACTATTCCCAGGAAGATTGAATTATTTTCTAGACGCATATAGACAAGCTACAAGCAGCAGTAATTATTCATATCTTTTTATCGATTTACACCCCTCATCAGATCCAACACTTAGACTAAGAACAAATATATTTAGAGACAAAGAATCAGAAGACTCCTACAATTCACCAGCCGTTATATTTTTACCCAAAAATTCCTCAAATTAAAATCATGCCAACAAATATTAGTCAACTTGTCAAGGACAACCTACAGTTTCTCAAACAACTCGCAAAAACACGGTCACTAGCTAAACGAAGACACATTTTAAAAAAAGCTTCAACCGACCAACTACTCTCTCTCACTGAAATTTGTTTCAATATTGTACGTGATCAATTTAAACTAACTAAAAGGCAAAAATCTCGTCTTCTACCATTTGCTGATTTTGTTCGTCGTGTGAGTAGGCTAAAAACGGAAAGAGGAGCCCGGCGTACAGTAATACAAAGAGGAAGCGGTTTACCAATAGGATTGTTTCCTGCCCTTCTAACACCAATCATTATCGAATTAACAAAAACTTTAATAAGCAATTAATAAAAATGGCAAATAAATTTATATTGATTTCTGAAGATATATATCGTGGATTGCTTACTCAACCCTTACCAGAAACAGGAAATATCAATTTGGATTTTACAAGAGAAAATTTGGAAAATATCAAAAGACAAAGTGGTGACTCAGAATTAAAAAATATAAATTATAACCAGGAATTAAGACGTTATTTACACATGTTGAAGGAGCAAAATGAGAGACCAATGAATGTTTCAGTAAGACAAATGGAAGATCCTGCCCTAGAGCAAATTAAAAAATTATTACCACTACTCCAAACAAACACCAATGAAAATGGTCAAGTTACCGAAAAGGTACAAAAAGATTTTAATCAAAATATTGCCACACCAAAATTTTCGCAGTTAGATGAAGGTAAAAATATAAAAGAGGATAATCTAAGTATGCACAATGCCGAGGAGGAATCTCCAGATACTAAGGGGAAAGATGAGCCAAATAAGACAAAAATAAAAGTAAAAACAAAAGAAATTTTTGAAAGCATGAAACATGAGAATCTTGATAAATATGATGTGAGCACTGATGGAAAAATTTTAAATAAAAAGGGAGGAAAAGAAATACAGGGAAGTAATGCAGAGAAGTCTATAGAGTGTATTCTTCGAACAGGAATCTGGGAAATTGAGATGGGGTGAATTGACACCTCCAGGAACATCAGTCTTAGAAAACAAACTAAAAAGTGATAATAAAATTTGGCCACTGATAGAGAAGGCACGAGAAAGTTGTACTCCAAAAAAAACTAATACAAAGCAAAATAGAAAAATTGTTGAAACAAAAGAAATACCTGAATCAAAATGGAGACCCCCAGCAGAGTGGAAATGATATTGGATAAACTTTACAATGATCCGGCGAATCCGGCAGGATTTGCTGGTGTAAATCAGCTATGGACAGAGGCCAGAAAAAAGGATGCGAGTATTAAGAAGAAGGATGTTGAGGAATACTTGGAAGGAAATAGAACTTATACAATTCATCGCCCTAGGCGCGTGCACTTCAAAAGATCAATAACATATCCATCTGGGTATATGACAGATGTTCAGTGCGACTTGGCAGATTTTCAAAAATTATCGCGGAAAAATAATGGAAAGAAATATGCGCTTGTTGCAATAGATGTGTTAAGCAAAAGAGTTTTTGCTGAACCTGTTCGCACTAAAAAATCAAATGATATGATTGATGCATTTGAAAAAATTTTGTCAAGAATGGAAATGCTCCCCCACCGTATTTTTAGTGATAAAGGAACTGAATTTTCCAGCAAAGAAATTATGAATTTTTTCAGGAAAAAAGATATTGAAAAATACACGGCAACTTTCTCTGAAGTTAAAGCGTCCTTAGCTGAACGATGTATACGGAACATTAAACAGAGATTATACAGATTTATGAGCGAAAAGCATACATTAAAATGGACAGAAGCTTTACCGAAAATAGTTGAAGCAATAAACCATTCAAAGTGTAGGGTTTTAGGAGGCTTAAGACCGGTAGATGTGAGCTTTAACAATGCAAAGGAAATCAGAGAAATGGTATTTGGCCAAATTGGCAAGAATAAACCTAGAAAAAAACCACGTTTTAGAGAAAATGATCATGTGCGTATGAGCAGAAATAAAAATATTTTTTCGAAGGGTTATCTCCCAAATTATAGCGATGAAATTCTTCAGATAGATCTTGTTAAAAATAGGGCTAATCCTAACAGATACCGTGTCAGAGATGATAATGGAGAATTATTTAAAGGATACTTCTACCCTGAGGAATTAATTAGAGTGAGGAAGGATGAGAATACCAGCTACAGAATTGAGAAGGTTATTAAGAGCAGACAGAAAAAAGATGGAGGAAAAGAATTTTATGTTAAATTTTTTGATTATCCCCAACCTCAGTGGATAAATGAAAATCAATTTGTATAAAAGCCCAATTTTTCATTCCCCATAAATATTTGTAATCATTCTTCACTTCTATTGTTTAATTATTATTTTTTTATCGTTAAATAAATAATGGCTAATACATTCTTTGTTGTTCTTCCTAGCAATGTTAGTGATTATCCAGATAATAAACCCAATAAGTATCGAGTACATCTCCCTAAGCCAATAGAATTTCAAGGTGGAAACTGGTTATGTGGGCTCTACAGCATCCAATACCCCCAGTCATGGGCTGCAACCATTGGCACAGACATTAAACAATGGATCGAAATTAATTACAAAAACAAGAAACCACGTAAAATTGGAATTCCCAAAACAACACAATTAACGCCGAACGGACTCAGCTTCTTTTTAAAACTTGTATTATCAAATAAAGAAAAATCTAGAAAAAGACGTGATTTATCAATAGATGCTTTTAGTGATGAAATTATTATTGACCCAAAAATTAATTTAGTTGTGGACCAAACTAAGAAAAGACGAAGAAGGGAGGCAAGTGAAGTGGATACTGTCCCATTATGGATAAAAGAATTTTTTAATCAGTATCCTCACAATTATTGGGAAGCCATACGTGATTATGAACAAGAATTAGAACAACATAAAGTTAAGGTAGAAGAAAAAACAAAACAAGTTCTTAATGAGGAGGATGATATACAGAAGGAAGAGTTTCAGCAAGAACTTGATCACTTACATTCCCTTTCAGAAGGTAAAAAAAAGGAAATTCGTCTTTTAACAGAGGAAGCTAATAAGAGAGATAGGCTTAATGATCGACTTATAGCAAATGAGTTTCTGGAAAAGCACCCAGATGATTATCACGAGCAAGTAATAAAGATGGAAATAAATATAATAGTAAGATATATTGAGCTAGAAGATAAAGTTAATGAAAGCAGGGAAGAGGGTGGTAAAAATGTTCGTTCTGGAGAAGAAATTCAAAGATTTATTAATTCAATAAAGCGTATGCGAAAAAACTTGGAAGCATTGGAATCTGCAATAATTGAAAAAGAGTTTAAAATTAGTAGGGATGAATTTCATCAACAAAATTCAAATACACACTCAGAATTTGTCCAAAAATTTTTTGACGACCACCCTGCAGATCATTGGACAGCTCTCAAGAAAAATTTAGGTGATCTACAGGAATTACACAGGGAAATTCGAGAAAAAAGAGATTTGCATTCACAAGAACAGGATGAGGAAGAAAAGAATAAATTAGGGAAGGAGATTGACAATTTGAGTAAATTGGCTTCCTACAGAAGAAATAGATTTACAGCGATACATCATGCGGCCTACAAGAAATGGAAAAATTTTGAGCTGCCAATTCCGCCAACTAAGAATGAAATTAAGGAAATGCAAAAAATTGAAGAGAAAACTCATCCAGAATATTTGGAAGATGCTCTAAAGGTAGATGATCAAGGCAAACCAGTGCCAATTCCTGCTCCTGTAATTACAGATGAAATGGTTGAAGTTGTTAAAGATAGGCATGGGTATGAGCAGGACAAGGCCAGAGAGTCAGAGGAAAATGAACGAAAAGATAAAGAGTTGAAAGAAAGCAAGGAACAATTAATGCATGCAAGAAGAATAGATAAATATGGGCAACCTATACCCCTTGAGCAACCAATAGATGAAGAGGAAGATACAGTACCTGATGAGGAAAGTTTCGAAAAAGAGGAAGAAGGTTGGGATGAGAAAAGTAGAGAAAGGCCAGTTTTAGATTTGGATTCTTCGGAAGAAATTTTACCAACAGAAGAGTTATTTGATGAGAAAGAGGATAAGCAAAGAAATGATGATGATCTGATAAATGAGAAAACGGTTACTTTGATTGAAGAAAAAGAATCTCAGGCAAAAGATTTGCATTCTGACATTGAATTTGAATATTTGGACAGCATTGATCGCTTTAGGGTAATTTTCAATGATCCTGAGATTATAAATATAACAATATCTTCACAATTATGCTATGTTCTCGGCTTCCCCATGGGGCCTTTGTTAAACGGTCAAATTGGAAAATATGGAATTGATCTCAAAGGAGGATTTACTAGCTTTGCTGTTTATTCAAAAGGGTTAACAAACACGGTAATTATGGGAAATTCGGTCAGTTCATTACTTAGAATTGTAGCTGTTGAGAATAGGTCTGGCGGTGTTGTAGAAAGAGTGTATGATCAACCAATGTTCATACAAGTGTTACCCAGAGAGATTAACGAGATTGAAATTGAACTGAGATGGATGAACGGAAGTCTTGTAAAATTTGATCATGGAACTGTAATTATTACTCTAATGTTTAAAAGAATGATAAAATTTTAATTAATTAATAATATATTTTTAAAATTTTATTTATTTTTTATCATTTTAATAATAAAAGAAAAAACAAATTCGTCTGGATTTGAATGATTTGATAATAGGGATAGAAATTTTTTATAAGAAAATCCAGAGGAAATAAAATAAATAAAAGTGATACAATGCTGGCCACATGTGGAATAAAGAGGGTTTTGAAGGGGTACATTATTTTTTACACGATTTGGAAATTTGGATATAAAATTTTTTATTGAAATGGGAGGTTCGGGGAGTAATAATGAGTCAAATATTAATATTTTCTCTTGGTTTTCTATGAAAAATGCAATCCAATGTGATCCATTTTGAGAAGACTTCTCGAGGTTGACGACCATTGAACAAGGGTATTTTCGGACTTCCTGTGGAATTTTATCTGAGGCAAAGCATCCAATAAAATATCTTCTAGTAATTCTGTTGTGGAATAGAATTTTCTCGATTTGTAATGTGTCCATTTCCGTCAAGGAGCTGGAAGTGTGAATCTTTTCTTCGAATTTCTCCAAGTTCAATGTCAATGTTGTTGTTGTTTTTAATTTTTATAAATTTTCTAAGTTGATAGGTTAAGGCTGTTGCTAGCAATAGAAGCCAGAGTACAATTAATGTATAACAGTAAATAGTTTGTGCAAATGATGCTTCTGATGAAGGGAATTCCTTGCAAGGTGAGGGAAATTGCACATTCTCCACGTGTTCCATTGACCAGAAATCCAAAATTGTAATATTTTTTTCAGAGTTAAATTTAGATGCTAGCCCAATACTATTTTGTACTCTTTCAGGAATTATTGGGAATTTTGTTGAAGAATTAATAGTTTTGCTTGATTTAGGGGGAATAGTATTAGCGTAATAGCCTATACGTTCTCTTAATTTTTCTCTATATTCTGGATTTACATCCTCGTTAGACATATAATATTGCTGTGTGAATTTATACGGAATGAAAAATAAAATGATACAAACAAAATTAAATTTATTACTTATATTTATGTGACACATTTTTAAAATGAAGTAAAAGATTAAAAATGAGGAAAATTGTGGGTATTTATACTGAAATATCTGTGGAAATAGTTCTGTTCCTATCTAACATTAGCAGCGAATCGATTTCTCCCATTGCTACAAGTACAATCCCACCACTTGGAACTGGTTCGTTGAAGGTCATCCTTATACTTGTTGTACCGTTCTTTATTAAATCAAACATTTCTGGTCCATTATCTTCCTGACTATTTGTGAGGTTAAATACGAAGAAGCAATATCCTGCATATGCATACCGAAACATTGATATACCGTTACTTTCTAGCGATCCCGCGTACCCTACTGCCTCTTGCATGTCATGATAAATTCTAGCGTAGTTGCCTTTTGAAAAATCAAGGGAATAAGGGGCTGCTGGAAAAGTTACTCCCCCAGCTGTTATGGAAATATCTCTCAAATTAAAATGTTGAAAATAAAAAGGCGTTGTTTTTTGCCGTCCTACAAAATCTTTATTATCAACCATTCCCAATATAATTCTTCTAGGCACCTGATCCATCCATATGTTAGCATTAAATTCTGTTCTATTTTCACTGATGAATAAGGATTTTAAGGATGTTTTTCTTATCGGGTAACGAGCGGGCTTTATTTCTAGTTTTTTCGAAATATCAAAAGCTAAACTATCCATCAACTCAATCTTCTTTACATATAATTTGCAAGCCACAATTTCTAGATGATATTTTGGGGCAGTGTCCCAGGGAGCACTAAGTAGGAAACTTGATTCATTGGGTAGGAGTTCAATATCAACTTCACATTGATTCACTAAATATCTTGGTTGATTACAAATATCAACATCCAATTTGGCCATAAATTGTGCACTACGAGGATTTCCATCTTCGTCTAAGAATAATTTTTTCCTTGATTTAATTCCATATCCATTCGCATCAACTCCTGGATATGTCTGTGTAGCCCCATCATCATAATATCCTGCAACAGAAAGATAAGAGTTCTTCACACTTTGTGGGTAAGTTAGTTCATAGCCGAAAATACTTTTGTATGCCATTAGGGAATTCCCTTCAAAAACCTGTGTCCCATTAATATGCATTCGACAATTTTTCCAAATTGTGTGGCCTATAAGCTGCACGGTCGCCACATTATCATCTTTTCCTATATCAACAAGTTTCCCATCTTTATCTTCCTTTTTAATCCTAAGTTCAGTAAAAACATAGGTTTTGGCTAAATCAATATAATTTGTAGTTGCATGAATTTTAAAATGAAATGGGGTGATATTTACGGGGTTAAGTGTGAGTAATTCAATAAATGATGAGTTGCTAATACTAACATTCGTATGAGGAGTTTCGAAAAATGATAAAGCATTTGTTATTGCGTTGCCAGAATCGCGATCTATTTTCTGATGAGTAGACATTTTTATTTAATAAAGACCGAATGTATCTATTTTTAGACGTTTCTTTTTTGAGGTAACAGAGGGATGTTTGCCAATAATGAGTTGATGACCTTTTTCTTTCGAAAATATTGGATGAGGTTTAACTTTTCTTTTAAGTCCTTTTATACTACCTCTGGCTCGCAATCCGGTTCCAAATTGTTTTGGCAATCCGCCTTTCTCAAGTAATCTGTCTAACCCCCGTTTTCCTTCACTTATAACTGTTTGCTTAAAATTTGGGTTAGAATCTTCTTTGCCATATTCTGGATTCCCCACACTTTCTAAAATTCTTCCACCAGTATCCAAAGCTTCTTTTGCTACGGCTGTACCAGCACGTTTTGCATAAGGTAAAAGGAAACGCCAAAAATTCCTAAGTACATCTCCAACACCCCCGCCTGCTTGTCTCCCATATCCTCGTTGATACGGGTTAAGTCCACGAAAATAGTAATAATTTTCATCAGCTCCTCCACCTGTTTGACTAATAGGTGCATGATGGTCATCGTATCCAACTGTCCGTGGGTCAAAGGGAAAATGGACCATATTTAATTTAGAATAAATAAGATTATAAGATGAAGATAATATAAATATAAATAAATTAGGTTAAGTAAAATTATGAATAGAACTTTAATGTTAGACAAAGTTAGGTAGTTATAAAATCGAATATATTTAAATTAATTACTGATCAAAATTTTTAATTATTTTGTTAAAAGAATATAGAAAATACGTCTTGAATTAATTACTTAAATTAATTATTAATTTTATTTTTATTCTTTAAAATATTTTTAAATTTCTAATCACTACCAATTGACCTTTGAAATTTGCGTTTTGAATTCACACCCAGTTTTAAATAGTTCACTTTGAACTTTTTAAGAAAATTTTTTAATCTTAAATTGAAGTATGAAATTTTAAAATTTTTGAAAATTTTTTAAATCTATAAAAAATGCATAAGTTAATTAAAAATGAAGATTTTACTGTAAAACCTTTATTTTCTAAATTTTTCCTGCAAATGACCTTGGGGGAGACAAGTAGTCAATTCTTTTTTCCTTTCTAAATCAATTCCTTCAGAAATTTAATTATTTTAAAATTACTTAATAAATTTTTTGCTAGATCTAAAATGTTACTTGTACACCTTTCATAGCATACCCGTCACCTATCAATTAATTTACTATCACTTGAACCTTGTCACATGTCAATCAAACAACTTGTTAATTTAATATTTCCCGCTTTATGTCACACTGGGATAAGTGTTAAGTGGGAGGAGAGAAATATATTAGCGGGGGAATATTTGAAATCCTTAGGTTTGCCTTTGATTTGCCGCCATGTACCAGAAAATCACCAAGTTGGACAAACGGAACAGTAGATAGATTTTGAAGTGGGAGCGGCAAACTTGCCAACTTTCCCCTTGATCTTTCCTCATCTGCCGCACAGCTTGCCAAAGTTATTACCTTCCCACACCTCCCATTATTCTCTTTGGGGACGGAAAGGCAGGTACCTCAATTACTTCAAAGGAGGTGACCAAGGTCACCTCCTTTCCCCCAACTCCCATTTCTTCAATCACCCCTTTTCCTCCAACCCCCATTTGTCAATCACCCCCTTTCCTCCAACCCCCATTTGTCAATCACCCCCTTTCCTCCAACCCCCATTTTTTCAAATGGGACAGTTGGGTCAGAGGGGGTGGGGTTACTACTAACAATAAGTTTAAAAATTTTCGCCCGCGGCGCTGAAATGATAAATTATTATTGTTTTCTGAAAATTGTTCCGAAATTTATTTTTACCGGAATAAAACCGGACCGGATTGATCCTGAAAATCCGGCAGGATCTGGTCCGGCATGAGTTTCAAATTCAAAATCCGATTTCCGGGCCCGGAAAAATAATTTTGCCGGTCACAAATATGAATATTTAATTTAAAAGCTTGGCGACTAATCGGCCGGCGACTAGTTGGCCGCGCGACTAATCGGCCGGCGACTAGTCGGCCGCGACTATTCGGTCGCGACTAGTTGGCCCGCGACTAGTCGGGCGTGTCCCAGCCAAAAGAAAATGACATTTTATCCCAATTAACTAATTTACACATTTTGCCAATAACACATTTTGTCAATTAGGCTAAAAATTTACATTTTGACAACTTACATGTTGACAAAACGCAAATTTTTAGCCTTATTGACTAAATATGTCTTGGCATAATATGTAAGCCGAAAATATAAATTAATTTTTTTCTCTAAATGTCTCGTTTTTTCTATTCATCTCTAACGTTTTTCTTTCACATAACATCAAATACAAGTTCGTCCAATCGTGCCCGCTCAACTCATCGAATCCTTAACTCATCGAATCGGCCAAAAACGCTCAACTCATCGAATCGGCTAAAATTCCTTAACTCATCGAATCGGCCAAAAACACTCAACTCATCGAATCCTTAACTCATCGAATCCTCAACTCATCGAATCGGCCAAAAACGATCAACTCATCGAATCCTCCCAAAAGGGGACGTTTGAGTCCCCGTGTTTATTTTTCTCCCGAAAGGGCTAACTGAATCTTCGGTGAAAAATTTTTTTGCTGGTATGGAGGCTAAGAAAAAGGCCTTTTGGGCATAATCGGGGTCTACTGGACTAATCTGGTCCGGTTTTACCCGGTAAAATCTCCATCATAATTTACCAGGAATGTGAGAAAACATTCTCATTATCTGATAATGTTTTCACTGGCCGGATAGACATGGATGAGTGCCCGATCAACTAATTAACAAAATTAGTTGAAACCCCAGAAGAAAACAAAAAAAAATAAACAAAACAATAAAAATCTAAAAAAAATAAACACACGGACTCAAACGTCCCCTTTTGGGAGGATTCGATGAGTTGATCGTTTTTGGCCGATTCGATGAGTTGAGGATTCGATGAGTTAAGGATTCGATGAGTTGAGTGTTTTTGGCCGATTCGATGAGTTGAGGATTCGATGAGTTAAGGATTCGATGAGTTGCAGGGTAGCCCGTCCAATTGAACAAAAACTTCCAATTCGTCTCTTAATCAGAGAAATTTTTTTCTCTAAATTTTGCAATCTCTCGCTTTTTTATTCCATGTCCAACGCTCAGGACATTTTCGTCAGAGGTTGTTTCGTCAATGACTAGTTTCGTCAGAGGCCCTTTTTGTCAATAAGGCCCCCTTTTCAAAAATCAAATTAAACGCCGAATTGTGACGTATACTAGGTTATTTGAGATATCCGAGAGTTTTCCTGGAACCGACAACACTAGCCGGGAATGTTGTGACTTATAGGGGGGGGGGGTTTTGGCTGGACCGATTTCGACAAATGAGGTGTCATTCGAAGGAGCTCGCCGAGCTGAGTCGATCGCGGGGCGAGCCAACACTATCCAGGATTGCCAGAAAAAATTTTTTCTTTTTTCTAGAGAAATTTAATTGCTTTCTTCGCAATTTTTAATTTATTAGCACTATGGGTATTGTAGAAAAAATTCAAGAAATTGAGCGTGAAATAGGCCGGACACAGAAGAATAAGGCTACAGGTTTATTTTCGTAATTTTTGATTCTATTTTTAATTATTTAGAGTATCACTTGGGTGTTCTCAAAGCAAAATTGGCCAAATACCGACAGGAGTTGTTAGAGCCTTCTGCAAAAGGTGGAGGTTCCAAAGGAGAAGGTTTCGATGTTATGAAGAGTGGAGATGCTAGAGGTTATTTTTCTTTGAGTTTTTTAGAGTGAGGAACCAAAGGGGGATATTTCGGGTTCTAACCAACGTTTTGTCGTTTTTCCTAACATGAGGTCCTCCAATTTTTGTTATTGGCATCCCATCAACCAAAAGAGGAAGAAAGAAGTGAATTTTAGGGGGAAGAAGAGGCAATCCCGGAGAATTGGGGTCCCTGCGGAAAAAAATCTTAAAAATAAGAAAAAGGATTTTTCTAGGGTAAAAAAATATGTTGATTACGAATCCGAGCTCAGATTTTGAAAAAGTCGAATCCCGAACCCGAATTCGGACTTTTGCCCCCGAACAGGATTTTTGACCCTGAACATTGTCGGACATTGTACAAAATGGCCAGTCTTTCAAAAGAATCTAGAACTCATCTAGCTGAGTCGTATGACACCAAAATCAATGAAATCCGACCGGATTGAACCGAGATACAGACCCCTAAATATTGAAAAACCACAGGGGTGATTTTTTGTAGTAAAAAAAAGTTTATACAAATGATAGCTCATTCGAAAGAGCTCGTCGAGCTGAGTCGAATGACACCAGAATTATAGTGATTGATCAAGTTTAGACAAAGTTATGACATAAGTCGCCGACTCTTACAGTACTCCCAGAGGTTTACTTTATTTCATAACTTTGTCGAAACAGGTCCGATCGCGTTGATTTTGGTATCATTCGATGCAGCTCGACGAGCTCTTTCGAACGAGCTATCATTTGCATATTCGAAATTCGGGTTCAGGGTTCGAAATTTGGTTCGGGTTCGGGATTCGACTTTTTCAAAATCTGAGCTCGGATTCGTAATCAGCATATTTTTTTACCCTAGAAAAATCCTTTTTCTTATTTTTAAGATTTTTTTCCGCAGGGACCCCAATTCTCCGGGATTGCCGAAGAAGAGATATATTAAGGATAAGCCGCACGGTTACATAGTGTCCTTTCCCCCATATCCACTTCCATAGGGAAATAGGGTTATTGAAATTGAATTTTGGGAGAATGGGAAGGATGTTGGAGAGAAGCCCTTAATGATCTTGGACATAAGAGCATTTCTAAAAAATTTTTCAATTTAGTAGCACTTATCGGTTTCCCTTCCGTTGGAAAGTCAACATTTTTGTCAACCGTCACAACTACAGGTTTAAAACTCCTAAATTTTTTATAATCTATTCTAATTTAAGAAAGCGTGGCGGCTTCATAGTGAGTGCATTTTGATCGATTTTAGCATTATTTTTTAATTAAAGTGAATTTACAACTTTGACTTGCATTCCTGGTGTTATTGAGGTTTGTTTTTCTGTTACTTGTGGGGTATCCCAAACCAGTTTTTGGGGTCTTGTCATTCCAGTTGCCAATATTTCTTCTAAATATCCGCAAAAAATGTCCGCAAAAGCTTCCTCGCATATATTACAATAAATCAGAAAATGATAGAATGGATGCTCTGACCATTTTGAGACCATTATTATTACGTGTCTGCATAAATACATCCTCAAAAACTAGTTTGGGTTCTCTCACAGATGGCTTTTTTACTCTTTTTAAAAATTAAACTTTTTAAGTATAACGGCGCAAATATTCAATTACTCGATCTTCCCGGAATTATTGAAGGTGCTTCTCAAGGAAAGGGCCGTGGAAGGCAAGTTATTGCTGTTGCTAAAACTGCCGATTTAATTTTGATGATGCTGGATGCAACAAAGGGGGATATTCAGGTTTAAATTTAATTAAAAGCAACACACTACGAAGGCGGGACTGTCGTTTCTTGGGGAAGTTTTCAACTTTAAACTGTCCGCAAAATTTAAAAAATGCCGTAAAAAGTATTCGCAAAACTAAAAATTGTCAGCAAAACTTTTGTGGAAAATTTTGGTTTTGCGGACACTTTGAAAATTGAAGATATCCGCAAAAACTGTCCGCAAAGTTAGAAATGTCCGCAAAACTTTTTTGCACAATTTTAATTTTGTGGACACTTTTAAAAATTTGACAATGTCCGCAAAACCAAAATTGTCCGCAAAAAATGTCCGCATAAATTTCGATCCTTTTTCAGTAGTGCCAACTTCAAAACTGATAATTTTTACTCAAAAAATATATTTTTTAGAGAGGACTTCTCGAAAAAGAATTGGAAGCTGTCGGTATTCGTCTCAACAAAAAACGTCCAAATATTTATTTTAAAAGAAAGGCTGGAGGAGGTGTTAAATTCACCCACACAGTTCCACTGACTTTTTGTGATGAAAAAATGATTCAATCAATTTTACATGAATACAAAATATTTAATGCGGATATAATCTTTCGAGAGAATAGCACGTTTGTCTTTTTTTTGGAATTTTTGAAAATTATTTGGCACTATAGTATCGCATTATACTCCCTAATGCTACGTCTACATAAAGAACGCTAGCGTTTTTTCTCTCTTATTTTTCCATACTATTTCCTGCGGAAAACGCGCGCGTTTTTTTTATGTAGACTTAGCATAACGTCGCAAATGGTTGTTCGCAAATGGAGCTAAGGTTCTGTCATTTTCCACGTTATGTCAGTTTTTTGCCTGACCTTGAACATTTTTTTCAATTGTTATGAGGAGAAAAGAAAGAAGGTAGGAGAAATATTTGCGGACAAGCATTTACGGAGGTTTGTGGGGATAACGCAACAGTACTATTTAAAAAGTTTCTAAAATTTATTTCTTTAAGGGTTGATGAATTAATTGACGTTATACAAGGCAACCGAGTTTATATTCCATGTAAGGTTTTTTTAAAATCATTTTTCTGTATAAGTAGTCGGACTTCGTTTTCGGTTTTGAGTTATTTTTTTGTTAAGTCCTCTAAAATAAGCTAAAAATTTTTAGTCAAAATTCTTGCGGACTTTTTTTTGCGGACTATTTTTACGGATTTTTTGCGGACTTTTCTTATTGCGGACTATTTCTGCGGATCTTTTTTCAAACTTTTTTGAAGATTTCGTTTTCAGATTTTTGCGGACTTATTTTTACGGACTTTTTTTGCGGATTTTTCTGCGGACATTTTTTATAATTTAACCAAAAATTATAATTGTTTTAGGTCTATATGTTTACAACAAAATTGACCAAATTTGTATAGAGGAAATGGATACTTTAGCTAAAAGTTCCCCTCATAATGTTGTTGTTAGCTGCGAATTAAATTTAAATTTGGATTATATGTTGAAGAGAATATGGGAATATTTGGCATTAATTAGAATTTATACTAAAAAGCCTGGAAGTCCGCCAGATCTTGGTAATTATTAAATTTTTTGTTTATTCTTCGTAGACACTTGTTTAGCCTGAGGGGGTTTTTTGAGGATTATCAGCGACATTTTTTCGGGACTCTTTTTTGAGGACTTTTTTTGATGCTTCTTGTGAGTATTTTTTTGCGGACTTTTTTTCGGATTTTTTGTTGCTTCTTGTGGGTATTTTTTGCGGAATCTTCTTTGCGGATACTATTGCGGACTTCTTTTTGCGGACTTTCCTTTTGACTTTTTTGGACTTTTCCTTTTTTTAGCAGATTTTCCCTTATTTCTGGACCTTTTCCCTTTTTTTGAGTCATTCCCTTTTTGCGGACTTTATTTGCGACTTTGTCTGAGGATTTTTTAACCAGACTTTTTGTACGGACTTTTTTCAGACTTTTTGGATATTTCGGACTTTTCTTTTGAATTTTTTGCTGACTTTTCCTCCTTTTAGCGGATTTTCTTTTATTTCTGGACTTTTTCCTTTTTTGAGTCATTCCCCCTTTTTGCTGATTTTTTCGGAGAATTTTGCGGATTTTTTTCGCTGATTTTTCTTGCGGACTTTTTTGCGGACTTTGTCTGCGGATTTTTTTGCCGATTTATTTGTTGATTATTTTTTGCCTAAATTCCTCTTGGTTTTTAATTATTTCCCCTTAATTTTGACTCAAACTCCTTTCCCCTACAACTTTTACCAAAAAATTTATTTTTAAAGGCCCAGAAGATGGAATTATTTTGCGTGGTTCTTCAACTGTTGTATGTCTTTATTTTTTTTAATTAATTTTTAAATAAAATTTTTTTAAAGGAACATGCATGCCATGCTTTACACAGAACATTAGCTCAAGCATTTCGTTATGCAATTGTTTGGGGGACTTCTACTAAATTTTCTCCACAAAGGGTTGGAATACAACATAAATTGCACCATGAAGATGTTATACAAATTGTTAAAAAGAATTAAAGTATATTTTTTTATAAATGTTTTAGGATTGTTGGCGACTAAAATTCACAAAAAAAATTTGAGAATTTTTCGATAGACAAAAGGGTAGTGCTAAACTTGCGGTCCGACTTTTGCGGACCAAGGGTTTAGGTGTTTGTTTTTCTATCGTAACTTTGTCCAAGCTTGTACAATCACGATGATTTTGATGTCATTCGACTCAGCTCGTCGAGCTCTTTCGAATGAGCTATGTTTTGAGAAATTTGTCGGATCCGCAGGTTTCGGTCCGCAAATGTCGGTCCGCAAGTTTCGGCCTGCCGACAAAAGAACTAGCAAAAGTCCGCAAAAATTTTGCGGACTTTTGCGAACCTTTTTTTGACGGCTGTTTATTGAATGATACCCTCGGGTTTTGGAACGGTTTTCGATTTTTAAAATTTTATAAAAACGGGTAATTTTTGACAAGAAAGGGAACATTTTCAATTTTAAAACCAGTTGCAAACAACCTTAATTTACCTTAAATATTCTAATAGAAGCCATGAGGGTTTATTTTTCAGTGGGTTTTATTTTGGCTTCTAATAGGGGCTTTTATTGGAACATTTACGGTATATTTATTTAATTTACCCTTTTGAGCACTTTTGTTGATTTTTATAACTATAAATTTGTGCGATAAATTTATTTATTAAAAAATTTTTCTTTGGTTTTTTTTTGGCTTTTTAATGGCCTTGTGAATTCTTTAAAAATAAAAATTTTTTATTTTTTATAAAGGTTTAGGGATTTATGCTCACTTTAAATTTTTCAAAAAATTTTGTTGGAGAAGTAAAAGAGAAAAAATTGTTGCTTGAATGCATTTGTAATTTAAAACGCCAAAAGCAGTGTAGTAAAAGAACATTTTTTATCAATCAATGGAGGTCATTTAAACGTTGGCAAGAAGTTGAGCATCACAACAAGGAATATTTTGAATGGAAGTATAGAATGGAAAATTATATAAAAATGGATGGGGTTAGTTGGATTTTTTTTGTTGGGTTTTTAGGGAGGGTTTAAAGTTCATCTAACAAGGGAACCTTCCGAACTGTCAGTAAAAATTTCTAAATAAAAATTATGGCACTATATGAAAGGAGGTCGATAATCGTTTTTTTCATAACTTTTTTCTATTACTTTTTTCCTTCCTTGATATGACAGAATGGTCAGCATTTTCCTCCTTGTTCAATTCCATTATATTTGCCTGTGGCATAATCAAAAGAAATGAAAGAGACAAAAAGTCTCCTGTTTTCTTTTCGTGCCGACTCGGGCAGACAAACACGGACGGACACAGACAGACAGAACTCGGGCGTACTCGAACAAAGCCAACACGGACGAAGACGGGCAGAGCCAACACGAACGGAAACAGACAGACAAAACACGGACGAAGACGAGCAGAAAACTCGAGTTTTGTCTGTCCGTGTGTGTTTTTGTCTGTCCTATTTGAATATGCCACAGGTAAAAAGAGTGGAAGTGAACGAGAAAGAAAAGACTGACCATTATTTATAATCAAGGAAGGAAAAAAGTTAATGAAAAAAGTAATGAAAAAAACGATTATCGACCTCCTTTCATATAGTGCCAAAATTATACCAAAAAATTATACCATCGAAAACGTACTAGTTACTTTCTTTTTTGGCTCCGACCCCCATTTCGAAAAGTTATAGGGGTTCAAAGTTTCCTACTTTTGGAACGGTTGAGTCGCCCTCACTTCTTTTATTAAAGAAAATTTTTCTCCTCCATAAAAGAAAAATAAGACTCCCATTTACGTTTGCAGACCTTTTGCGGACTTTCGGATTTATTTTTGCGGATTTTTCGATAATGATTTTATTGACTTTTTCGACCTTGAGGTTTGCGGACTTTCCTTTTGTGGGCTTTTTTGCGGGGTTTTATGGATTTTTTTCGGGCTTTTTGTGGACGTTTTTACTGACATTTTTTGCGGATTTCTGATTTTTGCGGACTTGTTTTTTTTCGGACTTTCTTTTGCGGATTTTTTACGGTATTTTCTTGCGGATTTTTTTTTGCAGACTTTCTGATTTTTTGCGGATTTTTTTCCGGATTTTTTCTTGCTGATGTTATTTTTTCGGATTTCTTTGGAGGATTTATTTCAGCGGACATTCTTTGCGGACTTTTTCTTTAAAATTTTTTATTTTCCAATTTTAGATGTACTTAACACCCGAACGATCTCAAGATGGTAATTTATCTATCATTTTATATTTTTTCAAATCTTTCTTTTTTAAAGTTATGCCCAAAAAAGCAATTCAAGATCAAGATCAATGGATGCTTGGCACTTTTCCTACTCAATACCATATTGCAATGAAACAACTTGTAAGTGTTTTTCTTTTTATTTTTTGAGAATTCTAAATTTCTTTTTTTGTTCGAACAATTGTAAGTTTAGGAAATTTTGCAGACTTTTTTTTTGCAGATTTTCGGTTTTGAAGATTTTTCAAATTTTTTTCGGACATTTTTTTGTATTATCGACTTTCTCGTGGATTTTAGGATATTTTCGGGCTTTTTGCGGATTTTTGCGACTTTTGGGTTTTGAGGATTTTTCAATTTTTTCGGATTTTTTTGAGTATTTTCGACCTTTTCTGCGGACATTTTTTTGCTAATTTTTGTATTTGCGGATTTTGTTTGCGGATTTTTCTGATTTTTTGCGGACTTTTCCCTGATTTCTTAAAATTTTTCCTTACATTTTTAGCGATATGTTGACCATAGTTTTGACAATCTTCGTCGTTGTAGGGACTATAGACACTTTCAACGGCTTCAATTTGATCAGAGGTTAACCTTTCTAGAATTCAAGTTTAATCTACAATTTCTACAGATTTTTGCCCGAACGTTTATTGTTTTTGGGCCCTGATTTGGCTGCTGCTCATTTTATTGTTCACAGGTTTTTTTTAGCCTTCGGACCGACATTTGCGGACAAAAAAGTTTATTCACTTTGGAGCAAATGGCATTTTATTCGTTTGGTATTTCTGCGGCTTTTTGGGGTTGTTTGGCACCTCTGCGGCTTTTCGAGGTGGGGAGGGGGGATACCATTTTGGCGTCATCCTATTTTGGAATTACGTCGAACTGCGGGAAAACTGACTTCAAAACCCTTACAAGGAAACATCCCGAACTGTATGTGAAAATTTTATATTTCTTTTTGCACCATTGTGTAGAGCAGGGTCGAAAATCTATTGTTAGTTTTGGGCTTTTTCCCCCTGACTCCCATTTTGAAAAGTTATAGGAGTTCAACTTTTACCGCTTGAGTATATTTGTACAACTTATTAAAGAGAAAAATGAAAGATGTTTAATTGGTGTCCGCAAATATTTGTCCGCAAATTCGTCCGCAAATGTGACTTTTTCGTCCGCAAATGTCAGTCCGCATTGTCCGCAAATTTAATGTGAATGTCCGCAAGTGTCGTTTTTAATTAAATCGTTAAATTTTATTATTTTTCAAGAAATGGCTCCGTTAAATTCATGGAAGATCCAAATTGGTATAAACGTGAGGGAAAGCTTAGGAGGTATGCATTACCGGGAAAAAAGGTTGATGGAATGTATATTGAGGCGATTGATGCATCTGGGACAGAATTAATGTTTGAAGGTTTTTTTAATTAAGAATTTTTTTTTGAAAAATCCGCAAAAAATTTTACGGAAAATCCGCAAAATTTTTGCGGATTAAAATTTTTCAATTTTTCGAAATTTTTTTCCTCAAGGTTTTGATAATTTATACGACTTGGAATTCCTTCGCCTTCTAAGTTTAAAAAACTGTCAGTATGTGGATGATTGGGTTTTGAGTCGAATTGGAGGAATGTTTTCAAATTCATTGGAAATGCTGGATTTGAGTAATTGTAAACGAATTTCTGCGAAAGGTTTTTTGTTATTAGTAACATTTTGTATTGCCAACCCTCCAAAAGCTGGCGAGATGCCAAGCAATGAAAGTAGCCTCGAAGCTCGAAATTTTTTTGTTTCGTGTTTCGTAGATTTTTGTGAACTCCAAAAAGGGACGAACTGCCAAGAAGACAACCGGTGGATGTTCTTCCATCAGAATATCCGCGGTAAATCTGTTTTTGTGTTGACAAAATAACACAACATCCTCTGTTTTTGGAACAACATGTTGGCATTTCGTCAGCGTTTGAGGGTTTGGCATTTCATTGTTTTGACATTACAAGGCATTCATTTTTTTTAATAATTTTTTTTTAAATTTTTAAAGGGCTTGTTGGATTACGCTCATTAACAAAATTACGCTTTTTAAGGCTTGATGGGCTTGAAAATATTGAAGGAATTGAGAAAAGTGCTTTAATGTTGGAAGATGCAATTCCTGATTTGGTCATAACTGGGCTTGGTATATTTATTTTATAGAATTTTATTTTCTTTAATGTGAAATGTCAAAATTAGGGTTCAATTTTATGCGGCGGAAACCGTTTTTTCGTGCAACAGGGGATGCGGGGGGAAGGGTATTGCGGGAAATTTGGGGAACGGGGACGGGCTCTTCCTGCGAGCTTCTCCTTGGAGGATTCCCCAAGGATTTAATAAATGTTTAATTTTTCTACGAGAATCAAGGAATTCACAACTTTTCTGGGAAAAAATTTTCGAAAATATTCTTGAAAAATCTAATCGTTAGATTTTTTAGATTATGACAAGGCATTATCTCAACTCGAGGAGGAAGAAAAGCTTCTTAGACACGATCGAATAGTTTTGGATGCTAAAGGTTTTTTTAAAAATATTTTCTGGTTAAAATCCCAATTTTAAGGCAACGCATTCGTTGAAGATGACAATGGACGATTTTTTTATGTTAAAGGCTCTGTTAATGAAAGGGTTGCGGTCTGTGATCAGGACAAACCTTTGGTGACTTCAGTGATAAGAAGAGAACTTCCAGCTATGGACACTGAAGAATTTGAGGATTTGGATGATTTGGCTAAAGGTTTTTTTGTAAAATTTTTTGAAATTTTTTGCGATTTTTTCTTGAAAATTTTTTTTAATTTTTAAAAAAAATCTTAAAATTTTTTTAATTTTTCTTGAAAAAATTTCAAAAAAATTTTTTTCAAATTTTTTGAAAATTAAAAAAATTTTTTATTTTAAGGAAAATTACGTCATTTTCTTGTTGGATCACCTAGTGGTTATTCATGGACAGAACAAGTTTATTTCCTTAAAAAATTTTTTTTCCAACCCCACCAATTTAAGGTAGAAACAATATTAACCCATGAAGAAGGCTGGAGACATTGGGAAGGAATACCTACAGAAATAAAAATGTTGCCAAAATATAAAAGAGTTGCCCTTTTGGAGGCTAGACGACAAAATAAATTGTTAAATAATGGAGAATTAATGTTGGAATTAACGAAGGATTCGGAGCAAGAACAAATTGAAGGTGGGGAAATGGACAAACAACAACAAATTGTTTGTGGGTGAAAAAAATTTTCTAGGAATTTTTTTGTATTTTATTAGATTAATCGTGTTATTAAAGAGAGGGATGCTTTTTCTGCGGATTTTTTCACATTTTCTTAGGTAAAGTTCATAGAAAAGTCCGCAAATTTAGAGAAGTCCGCAAATTTTGAAAAAGTCTGTAAATCTAGTAAAGTTCGCATATTGATAGGAAAAGTTCGTAAATTGTGAGAAAGTTCGTAAATTGATAAGAAAAGTCCGCAAATCGGGAAAAGTCCGCAAATTGATAAGAAAATTACGCAAATTGAAAAAGTCCGCAGGAGAAGCACCTTTTATTTTTTGTTTACCTCCGTTTTACAATAAAAACAATTTAAATTAGAAAAAGCTCATTTAGGTCAGAGATCATTTTTAAATTATTCTTCGCACGTTCCACAAGTTCTTTTACAAAAAAGCATTCCCGTAAGTCCAGGGCAGTGTTCCAAGCTTAAGTTTTCGCATACTGGGCTTTCATCTTTGCATTCTTCCTTCTCTTTTGTTATTCTACTTTGAGGCTTAATTTCCTCTTCAGCTTTAGCCTTTGGGCACTGGCCACACGAAAAAGGGCAAATTTCTGTTCGAAGTTTTTCCCATTTTGCACAATATTTAAATATTGGCAAGGACCTTTATTTATTTTTTATTAAAAATGTTTTGCTCAAACCAAAAAATGCAGCGCCAATTTTTATCTTCACAATCATTGTCAGCTTCATCCCCTCCAATAATTAATGAAGATGACATTTCCTTTATAAAATTTGTCGTATTTTCTGGATTAAAGCCCCCGTCTGGAATAGAGCCCTCTCTCTTGTCGGATGGATGAAAAATACACCCCGCCCCCTTCTCCAGTTTGAATTAGATCCCCTATTTAATATAGACTCCCCCATTTTGGAGGATGGGTGACAAATACAGCCCCATTTAATAAAGTTCTCTTTGAAGGTCCCCTTTAATAAAGCCCCCTTCTGAATTAGAACTCCCTCTCTTCCTCTTTAATAAAGCCCCCATTAGGAGGATGACCGGGCCCTCCTTATTATTAGAATGGCCGGGCCCTCCTTAGGAGGATGGGAGAGCCTCTCTTAGGAGGTCGGATGATGCCTCCTATCTAATAAATCCTCTTTATGGGAAAGTTGAAAATAGGAAAAGGGGCTCTATTACAGAAAATACCTTACTCATTTTTTTTAAATATTTTTATTTAAAGCAAAAAATGCAAAAAAAAATATATTAGCTTGGCAGCAAAACAAAAATAAGATGTAAAGCAAAATAAGTGACCCGCTTCTTCCTTATCTTTTAAAATTTCATCTTCCTCCTCTTCGCCACTTTGGCACCCAAAATCCTCGTACATTTGTTGAAGGCTTCTGTTTATTTAAAAAAAGTACAGTTTAAGCTACTAAAAGCAATGCTAATGCGATCTAATTTTTTAAACGAATTTTCATTCTAACCTGCGCTAATGGCCTATTACTGGATACTGTATTAAGGCTATTCCGACGAGTATTGAGCATGTCACACTGATATAATTTGTTAATTTTTCGAAGATCTATTTCACTAAAAAAAATTTTTTTTGGAGATTTTTCGAAGATTAAAAAAATTTTTTGGACCTAAAAGCAATTCTCTGCCCCATTTTATGAGAACCTGCCCTTCTTGGAACTATTGTACGCTTTCCGTTTGCTGAAAAAGCATAGGCACCATAATGCATTATACCTTAAGTTATAGGGGAAAAGTTGTTAGACTATTAAAGCTTACTCCCATAATCGTAAGGCTCTCCAAGCTAAAAAGTTGAATATAAATTATAGTGTATATTTTCCGGAAGAATTAGTGTCTGTTATTATTTCTTTCCGGAAATTAGTATTTCCGTGAATTTATTTCTTTCCGGTATTTACTTTCCGGAAACGCAGGAATCATTCCGGAAATTTATTATCTCTTTCCGGAATCCGAACCTTCATAAGCACTATTCTTTCCGGAAACAGAAGAATCTTCCGAAAACTACCTATATTTATTCCACCAGTTTCTTTCCGGATTTACTTTGTAAATTCTATTTCCGGAAACATATTTTTGTAACTTTGAATATTTTCCGGAAAATTTCTATAGTAACTTGAAACTATTCTCATTAAAACTTGCCTGATCAATAGTATTAAAGCCATACTTTTCAAATTGGTCATCAGCCCCTCGGAGCACATTAGACCAAAGGATCTAGGCTAGCAAATATTTAACTTTTAGAAAATTTCTCAAAATTGTTTTAACCTGAATGTATTGGTCCCTGTCATGCCTAGACTGTTCGTGGAAAAATCCTACAGCGTGCATTAATTCGTGCACAACAGTTCCGACCTTTTAAACTTTTTTCATTTTTCTAAGTTTAATTTAATGCCTGAATACAACCGCTATCCAAACTTAGCGGTTGTTTACCGCCTGTTCTGCCAACCAAGGAATAACAACCGTCTTTATTAAAAAAATTTCTGATTTTTTAAACAATTATACGGTCGAACCTCATTTTTAGACACGTTTTGGGGGTAGAAAAAATTTATAAAGCGAAATAGCTTAAATAGGGAGGATCTCGGCCCATCGTGCGTCCATCATAAAAAGTACCTTAAAAATATTTCCAAAAAGTTTCGAATATTTCGTTTATTCTATTTTCCGGAATATTTCCATTTCTGGAATAATATACATACTTTCCGAAAATATACCGTATTTTCTGAAATAGTACTCCCCCTTAAATAATACTCCCCTTTGGAGTAAGGTTGAAAAATAGTACTCGCGGGAGTACTATTGTAGGAAATACGGTATATTTAATTTTCCGAAATTATACAAATTTTCCGGAATGGTTTGAATATTTATTTTATTTCCCACAATATATTCCATTTCCGGAAATATCTTGAAGTAATTTATTTAATTTACATAATATTTTCCGGAAAGTTTCGTCTATAAATGAGGTTCGTCTTTAATTTATTTTTACCATCTGGGTGAATATATACATAATCTCGATGCCTTCTAAGGTCTCTTGGCACAAATCTAGGGGTACAAATTTAGAAAAAATTCTTTAGAAAATTAAAAATTTTTAAGTTTACCTAACGCAGGTTTTCGAATGATACTAAAAATTATATTTTAAAGAAAAAAAATTTTTTATTAAAAATTTTTACTTCATCCATAGCTTTAGCAATAACTGAACGAGAATAAGCGCCGTATTGGGAACTTTAAAAATTAATTTAAATTTTTTTAAATTTAAAAACCTTAAAGCATATGGAATTTCATTCCGAGGCCATCTCCTGTAGGGCTGTTTTATTGAATTCCGCGCAAGTCCGTTGGCATCAAATTGGGGACGGAGAGAAGGCGGTAGTTCTGCTATATCGCCTCTATTACGTGTGCCGAGTGTTGGGTCTTTTTAAAAATTTTTTTAGTTATTTTATATTTTCCGGAAAGTTTTGAGAATATTTATTTTCCGGAAAATCTAATATACCGTAAATATCCTAGTAGAAGCCCATGCCCTATTATAAGTCCACGGATATTGAAAAATAAAAGCCCAGGTAAAATATATCCACCGTATTACGATATTTACGGTACATATATTTTCCGGAACATATTCCATTTCCGCAAATTTTTCCGCAATCTATTTTTCGGAGATTTATTTCCGGAATCTATTCCATTTCCGGGAATTTAGCTGTTTTCAATAATTTATATTTTCTGGAAAGTTTCTTATAATATATTCGGAATTATAATAGTATATTCTCCGGAAATTTATTTTTAAAGAATTTTCCGGAAGGTCTTGAATTTTATTTTCCGGAAATATATTTTCCATCTACCATTTATTTTCCGGAAAGTTTCTAATACATTTATTTTATTTTCCGGAAATTTACTCACTACCTACCCGTCTCCACCCTTATCCCCAGTTCTCGCAAGTCCACTTCCCTTTCCGGCATGTTTTCCAAATCCTGGGCTGAAAGGAAAGTTTCTGCTGCCTTAACCGTTTTATCAACAATATCGTGCCGGGAATACAAAGAAAATTGTTGTTGTTGAGCCAATACCCGTTGAATAATAAATAGGAATAATAGGCGATTAGGGGAGAGTAAGGGGGAATTTATGAGGTAATTGAGGAAGGGAAGCATTAAAAAAATTTTTCTTACTTTTTTCCCTTTTTTTTTAAATTAAGTAAAATTATCGAGTAAAAGTCAAAAAATTGGATAAATAAAAAAATTATTTTTTCCCCTCTTCAATTGTTTTGATTGTCCTATAAACGATTGTTCAAATATCGGTGACGGTCACTGCCAATTGCTCAATGACCCTTCCACCCGGCCTAGAGAGTAAGAGGCCGTGAAAATATTTGGATGCGCAGGTGGCTAGCACGGATTGGGTGGGTGGTGGATTTTATTTTTTGGGATGGGTGGAAGGAAATAAATTGAGAGAGAGGGGGGACAAAGGGTGATTTAATATACGAGAGGTGATTTTTATTAGTCGAACCTCGTTTTTAGATACACCCAATACTAGGACCTCCCAATTTAAGATACACCCAGTGCCCTCTATTTAAGGGGGTACCTCCCAATTTAAGATACACCCAATGCAAAAACCTCTCAATTTAAGATACACTGATACTAGGACCTCCCTATTTAAGATACACCCAATACTAGAACCTCCCAATTTAAAATACACCCATTGCCAGAACCTCGTATTTAGATACACCCAATACTAGAACCTTTAAATTTACGAACCTCCCAAAATACTAGAACCTCTCAATTTAAGATACACCCAGTGCCAGAACCTCGTTTCTAGTTACACCCAATACTAGAACCTCTCAATTTAAGATACGTCTTAAAATTTTTGTTGGTCATAGGGTGGGCGAGTGCCCAAACGATACCCTCTATTTAAGGCGCCTCTCATTATAAAATACCCCTCATCAAGCAATACCCTCTATTTAAGATACCCTTCATTATCAGGCATGAATTTTCAGCCCTAAGGGGTATCTTTTAGGAAGGTTCGACTATTTTTAGGAAGGTTTCTTAAATTTATATTGCTCTTATTTTAAGTAAAAATGGTGTTAAAAAGACGGAAATGATCAAAAAAAAAGTTGTTGGAACAAAAATAGAAACAAAAATAAATTTAGGTTTATTTTTAATTGGCCAAGTTGTCTGAAAGCATAAAAGAGAATGAGTTGTTCTACTAAGCAATTTTCCTTCCTCAACTCCTTCTCGGCATTATTTCCGTCTCCATTTATTGTTGCATTATTTGTCGGACCCTCCTTTTTTGAGTTCATTTTCAAGTGTTTTTTCGGGTTTGAGTTTTAATAATTCTTTCTATGGGCAAAAGAAGCGTTGCAAAACCTATTGAGATTACCCAAATTAAAAAAAGGTGAAAGTAAATTAATTTTAAAATTATTTTGGTCAGAAAAAAATCAGAAAAAGCAGAAAAACTAAATTTAGCCATTTTCTTATCATTTTATATTTTTCTCTTCAAAAATAAATTAATTAATCGACTAGCGGTATCGAACCTGCACCCCCTCCTTCCTCTACAATCGACTCTTCTCTAAATTAATTTTTAATTATTTTCCATCAGAAAGGAATTTCTCACCCATCTAAAGATTAAATTTAGCCATTTTTTATTTCTATCCTCAAAAATAAATTAAATAACTGGCAAGCGGTATCGAACCTACACCCCCTCCATTTACCGACTTCTCGCCTTTTTTAAAATTATTTTCATCAGAAAAAATCTCACACCCATATAAAAATCGGTACTTTCCTGTTATCTGCCCACATTTTTATTTTCTTTTTTCCCCTCTCTATTTTTTCTTAATCTGTACATAATGGTCAACCTTTCTTCCTTCTTCAAGTTCACTCCGTTCCCCTGTGGCATATTCAAATGCGAGTCAGAAAATACTAACAAAAACCAAAAATAACTTTTTTTGAACCAAATTGTCGTGTCATGAACCTTACTCTATGATGATTAGACACAGCACATTGTGTTAGACTTACGGTCCTGTATTAAATTACTATTACTATGGTTGTAAAATTTAGGTTTTTATATTTCCCCACGTGTCATTCTTGTGTTTACGGGATTCGTCTCTGACTCGCATTTGAATATGCCACAGGAGAACGGAGTGAAATTGAAGAAGAAAGAAAGGTTGACCATTATGTACAGATTAAGAAAAAATAAGAAAGGAAAACAAGAAAATAAAAATGTGGGCAGATAACAGGAAAGTACCTAAAAATCACATTTAGCTATTTTTTACAATCTTTAATTCTTTTCTCTATTAATAAATTAATTAGTCGACGAACGGTATCGAACCCACAGCCCTCTTTCCCATCTACCAGCAGCAGTCACAAAACTAACCCACTACACCAAAAATTAAAATGCTTCCAACTGTGTTTACTTTACCACCCTGATCACATTACACTTGGGTATTTTCTACGTATTTTTGATAAACAAAAAATATAAAGTAAAAAACAAAAAATATTAATAATTGTTCTTTTTTCAATTCTTTTATCAAAAAAAATTTTTTTTCTTCCCCAATTTTCTTAGTTTTCTCTTTTCTCATTGTTGTTCTTGTTGTGGTCACTTTTTCTTGTTGTTCTTTTGGTTGTTTTCCTTTTTATCCGCAAAACGGCAAATAAAAATTTTAACAAAAAAAAACAAAAAAAGAAGCGGATTAAAGACAAACAAAAAACATTTTGTGGCCAAGAAAGGGCGGAACATAAAAAAATAATTTGTGGAGTGGAAGAAAATAAAATTGAAAAAACAGGCCAAATCTTTAGCGAATTCTTAGCGATCGGCGGCGTGAAAAGCTGAGACGGAATAAAAGAAAAATAAAATAAATGTGTGGTTGTTATTGTTGGACATTGGACAAATCCTTAATTTTCTACTGTTTTTTCTTCAATTAAAATTTTTGCTTGTTTCAAGAAAACTAGCTTTTGTTTAAAAGGTATGGTCAGTGGTCAGTAGCTAAACGAAATTTGATATATAGTTTTTGAAGACTGAGAGATTTGGCTATATAAAAGTCACGCCTAAAATTATTTTGAATAAATATACCCGCTTGTTTAATTATTTTCATAAAAATACAAAAATGGCTTTTAATCTGCTTATGATTTTTATGTAAGTTGATTTTTTAACGTAAATTTAGGACTAAAACTTTTTCTGGAAACTATTTAATAATATAACGTATAGGAAGCTTTTCCGGAAACTATAAATACTTTCGGAAAGTTGAAAATGTTCCGGAATATTTTTAATAGAATTGCGGAAACTTTGTGATATTTATATATACGGAAGGTTTTTACTTCCGGAAATTCTTTAATAAATATATATTTTTCGGACTGCGTAATTGATTCCGGAAAATCACAATAAGTTTCCGCAAAGTCCGTAATCCATTCCTTCTATTCTTATTATTAAATAATCTCAAAAAAATTTTTTTTCAGATTGTTACTTCTTTTTCTTCAATCTTCTACAAAAGCTGAACTTGCAGCTGTAAGTCTCCCTCATATACACCGCCATTTTCCCATTTTATTTTCAGTGGCCGGCTACTTCATATTCCCCTTTAATTGAAAATTTGCTCAATTCTGGCAGAAATAGCTTACCTATGGGTCCTGGCGGATTGCCCCCTCCTCCTGATTTTCCCGTTTTTCCACCTACAACGGTAAAATAAATTTAAAAAATTTTCAAAGCCAAAATTAAGGTCACCGTGGTTGCTTCATCTCAGCCATCATTTTTCCCTTCAGTCCCGCCACCTCCACCTCCCATACCTCCTCCGCCTGTGGCAATGGCACCTCCAATGATTTGCACTCCTCCTCCACCGATTTTACCACCACCGCCAATTGCTGCTGATTTTCCTCAGCCGATGCCGCCACCATTACCTCCGCCGATGCCTCCAATGATGGTCTCTTTAACGAACAAATATATTTTATTTTCCAAGTTTTTAAGGCTATTTTGCTGTCCAGAAGTCCAATGATGTCAGCTCCTCTTCCAGGAGGTCCTTGTTTGCCTACACTACCGCCTCCAGGCGTGCCTTTTTTGGCAGACTTGGTTAATTTTTTAGAAAATTCTCTCAATTTCTCCCTTCATTTCAGACAATACTTCCACCACCACCTCCACCAACTCCATTTCCGGGAACTATGCCACAAATGTCTCCACCTCCACCACCCCCTCCTCCACTTGAAATGCCCGGACCTCCTCTTCCGCCATCACTTCCACCTCCGCCTCCACCACCAATGCCTACTCTTCTACCACCTCCGCCTCCTCCAATGCCAATGGGTGGACCTCCACCACCTTTTCTTGCAATACCTCCATTAACAGTGAGGCTGATAACGCCGCTTCTTTCTTCTGCGGCACCATTAATGTTTATGCCGCCTCCTCCTCCGCCACCCATCTGTCCGCCTTGTCCACCTCCACAACTGCTTCCTCCACCAATACCTCCGCCACAACTTCAACCTATGCCTGCACAGGTATTTTTTCGATATATAGTCCGGCCATGGTATAAGATACAGCTTATGCTAAATAAACCTCAGTTTAACGTACGGTATCCTAATTCTAAATGACAAAATCCTTTTTAGATGCTTTGTCAATGTCTCCCTCCACCTCCAATGCTTCCACCTCCACCAATATCAGCAGCACCACCCCCAGCATGCCTACCTCCATTTTGTGTAGAAGTATTTCCACCAGGAGGGCCTCTTCCTCCTCCACCACCCCCTCCATCTCCACAAGGATTTTTACCTCCTTCTCAATTTTCACCATTTTCACTTAGAAAACAATTGGCAAATAAGGCAGAAAACAAATTAATAGAATTTTGTTAAATTTATTTTTAAATATATTTTATATTATTTTTAATAAAATTATTAAAATTCTCATTAATCTGTTAACGTTATACAATGAATTTTTTTCGTGGGTTTCCACGGAGCACCTCATTCAATCTGGACTCTATAACTCAGCAAGGAATGGTCACTTTTTTATGTTCTTGGTTTTTATGTACCTTACCATTCGATAGAGGACCACTTCCTATTGCGAAGTTATATCCGTTTTATTTAAAAATGCCCTTAGGTCGAGTTATAGTTAATCAAAGTTTGTCTTTGGGGGTGTTGAATATACTGAAGAGAAAAAATGCACTATTTATTTTTTCTTCTCTGCTTGCTTCATATTGTCTTACCGTGGAGAGAAAAGAATGTACGAGGTGTGAAGAATTTAAAAAGGCAAAGAAAAAAAGCAGACACAAAAAACAAAGAGAAAGTGGGCGGGTGGGTTTCTTGAGTAGAGGGAAGTAAAATAAAGGGAAATTTGTACAAAGTGAGCGTGAAAGGTTTGTTCCGCGGGGTTGATTTAGAATTTATGAAAAAGAGAACAAATTTAATAATCATAAGAGAAAAACATAGGGCAAATAAGAGAATAACATAGGGCAAATTAGGAAAATACTTTTAAAAGCTGGAATTACCCGGGCTGTTCCACATTAGCAGAGCTGTAATCTTTAATTTAAATTAGGGTAAATATTTGAATTTTTGATTTTTTCTGAAACATTACCCGAAACATTTTATAGGTTTTAGTGGTTAAGGGAATCGGAGTTAACTTATCTTTACTTGGGCTGGAACAAATTTCTACTTTTTTGGGGACTATCCGTCTATCCGTCATTCTTTTCATTGAAAATGACATGGGTTGAGCTGTGACTTGGGTTGAACACTATGGAATGACTAAATTTCGAACAACTGTTCCTCTAGGTGGTTACTCGGGCTGAGAGAGGTGTTCCAAGACAATGCCGTTTTTGTTATAAACTTACCCAGGCTGCCACGGGATAATCATTGCCAAATATGACTCAGAGCCAGTGTTGGAACATCTCTGTAATTGGTGAGGCCCGGATTTCTGCGGAGAGGGCATATTTAATGCGGGGTGGGCATCTTAGTGGTCTGTTCGGCGAGCCGATTTAGCATTGTCGATTGAGGAATTAAATTTTTGTTTAAAATACATTGAGAAAGACCAAAATTGCGTAGTGAAAATTTAAAGTTTCTTCGGCTTCGGTGTTGTTTTTAATATTACTGTCAAAGCTACTCTGCTCAAAGGGTAGTTATTTAGCTACTACTAAATAACTACTATTAAAGCAAACACTTTTACTATATAAACAGCCACTTTTACCAATTCTACGACCACTTTTTGCTTTCTCTTGCTTAATTCTCTTTCCATTTATTTTTCTCATGATGGCGCATAGCTTGGGGTTGCATTTGGTCCATTTCTCTTTTCGCCTCAACTCATATTATTAGAAAAGTGGTTGTTTGCTGAGGAAATGGAAAAGAAGAATGCATAGGAAAATAAATAATTCTCGACTTAGCAGATCTCAAGTCCTTCCGGGCTTCTTGGTGCCTTCTTATGAAAATTCTAATCGTCCAATCAACACGTTTATGCTACAATCTGCAGACTCAACTGTACTTCTATTTTCAACCGTTTTAAATCGATTTGTAATGATTTCAAAAGGCGCTGCGGATGTTTAACGGATAAGCTTGGTCATGGACAGCCAGACGATTCAAATCTCGCGGATTTCGTGGTGACCTGGGGGCAGCTTTGCAGTAATATATTAACATGAATGGGATTTGACAAAATTCCTAGTTGAAAAATGCTTAACGGTTGAATCTCGATGAAAGAGAAAAATGTGAGACTAAATGTAGCCTTTTGGCTGATTGGTGAAGTAAAAAGTTGAGATTTTGTGTTGAGACGAAGCGTCCTCGTCGAAGGATCTGAATTTTATGCCAATTCATTGCTGAATTGGCAAGAACAGCAATCGGTCGGTTCGATGCACACTTTTAAGTGTTTCGTAAAGCCAGCAAGTGACCGGAGATTGGTTGTGAGACCAAATCTGTCTCGCCTCGTGTGTCGTTCTGGCGCCGACGATGCTCGAGTGTTATCGTGCAGCTTAACGCTTTTCTGGGTAAAATTTATAGAATTCAGATTTCGTGAGTGAATTTTACCTGAATTTACAAGATATCTGGTTGATCCTGCCTGAACTGATGTGTTCATTTCAAAGATTAAGCCATGCATGTATAAGTTTAATCGTTTTAACGAGAAACCGCGAACGGCTCATTACAATGGCCATGATTTACTTGATCTTGATTATCTAAATGGATAACTGTGGAAAAGCTAGAGCTAATACATGCACCAAAGCTTTGTCCTCTCGGAAAAGCGCATTTATTAGAACAAAACCACGCGGCTTCGGCTGCTTCTTGTTGACTCAGAATAACTAAGCTGACCGCATGGCCTTGTGCCGGCGGCGTGTCTTTCAAGCGTCCACTTTATCAACTTGACGGGAGCATAATCGACTCCCGTGGTGGTGACGGATAACGGAGGATCAGGGTTCGACTCCGGAGAAGGGGCCTGAGAAATGGCCACTACGTCTAAGGATGGCAGCAGGCGCGCAAATTACCCACTCTCGGCTCGAGGAGGTAGTGACGAGAAATAACGAGATCGTTCTCTTTGAGGCCGGTCATCGGAATGGGTACAATTTAAACCCTTTAACGAGTATCAAGCAGAGGGCAAGTCTGGTGCCAGCAGCCGCGGTAATTCCAGCTCTGCTAATACATAGAATTATTGCTGCGGTTAAAAAGCTCGTAGTTGGATTCGTATCGGTACCCTGGAACCCTCCGGGTGTTTCTGGGTGTTATCGATTTATCGTAATGTTCGGTTTTGAGTCCTTAACAGGATTCTTAACAGGCATTGCAAGTTTACTTTGAACAAATCAGAGTGCTTCAAACAGGCGTTTTCGCTTGAATGATCGTGCATGGAATAATAGAAAACGATTTCGGTTCAGTTTTATTGGTTTTACGGACTGAGATAATGGTTAACAGAGACAAACGGGGGCATTTGTATGGCCCCGTGAGAGGTGAAATTCTTGGACCGTGGCCAGACAAACTACAGCGAAAGCATTTGCCAAGAATGTCTTCATTAATCAAGAACGAAAGTCAGAGGTTCGAAGGCGATCAGATACCGCCCTAGTTCTGACCGTAAACGATGCCAACTAGCGATCCGCCGATGGAAATTATATTGCCTTGGTGGGGAGCTTCCCGGAAACGAAAGTCTTCCGGTTCCGGGGGAAGTATGGTTGCAAAGCTGAAACTTAAAGGAATTGACGGAAGGGCACCACCAGGAGTGGAGCCTGCGGCTTAATTTGACTCAACACGGGGAAACTCACCCGGCCCGGACACTGTGAGGATTGACAGATTGATAGCTTTTTCATGATTCAGTGGATGGTGGTGCATGGCCGTTCTTAGTTCGTGGAGTGATTTGTCTGGTTTATTCCGATAACGAGCGAGACTCTAACCTACTAAATAGCTGGTACATACTCTTAGTGTATACAGCTTCTTAGAGGGATTTGCGGTGTTCAGCCGAAAGAAATTGAGCAATAACAGGTCTGTGATGCCCTTAGATGTCCGGGGCTGCACGCGCGCTACACTGGCAAAATCAACGTGCTTGTCCTACCCCGAAAGGGGCGGGTAAACCATTGAAAATTTGCCGTGATTGGGATCGGAAATTGCAATTATTTTCCGTGAACGAGGAATTCCAAGTAAGTGCGAGTCATCAGCTCGCGTTGATTACGTCCCTGCCCTTTGTACACACCGCCCGTCGCTGCCCGGGACTGAGCCATTTCGAGAAATTTGGGGACCGTTGATTTAATTTTTTTAAATTACTTTGATGGAAACCAATTTAATCGCAGTGGCTTGAACCGGGCAAAAGTCGTAACAAGGTAGCTGTAGGTGAACCTGCTGCTGGATCATTACTTTATGTGATGTTCAAATTTGAATTCGCAATGAAATAATCGTTGTGAAACGGCTGTCGCTGGTGTCTAGGTGTTGCTGATACAGTTGTGAACGTCCGTGGCTGTATATGTGGTGACATGTTAGGACTCTTTAATGAGTTTAAGACTTAATGAGCCTCTTAAGTGAGGACGCCAGCACTCTTTTTTTCTCTATATTTTAAAAAAATAAAAATTTCTAGCCTTATCGGTGGATCACTCGGCTCGTGGATCGATGAAGAACGCAGCAAACTGCGATAATTTGTGCGAACTGCAGAAACCTTGAGCACAAAAGTTTTGAACGTATATTTCGGCATTGGGGTCAAACCCTCTGCTATGTCTGGTTCAGGGTCATTTTCTTTTAAAGCGAAAGCTTTTAATATACATTGCTTCTAATGCTTTATATTTTAAAATGATTGTTGGTTGTCTTATTGTTTACGAATATATCACCAACAATAAAACATTTTTGACCTGAACTCAGTCGAGAGCACCCGCTGAACTTAAGCATATCAGTAAGCGGAGGAAAAGAAACTAAACAGGATTCCCCCAGTAACGGCGAGTGAATAGGGAAATGTCCATCGCTAAATCATTTTGCCTCAGGCATTATGAGGTGTAGCGTATAAGCCGTAATCTTTGATCTTTTGTCTCAAACAAGTCCCCTTGACAGGGGTTCCACAGAAGGTGCAAGTCCTGTACATTGAGATAATTGATTGATATTTACGTGCTTTAGAGTCGGGTTGTTTGGGATCGCAGCCCAAAGTCGGTGGTAAACTTCATCTAAGACTCAATATTGCCACGAGACCGATAGCAAACAAGTACTGTGAAGGAAAGTTGCAAAGCACTTTGAAGAGAGAGTTAAAGAGGACGTGAAACCGGTGAGGTGGAAACGGATAGAGTCGGCGTATCTTTCAAGTATTCATTTACATTATTTTTATGTTGTGATCTCTGAGCTCCAGATTGGGACAGAGGGAAGCAGCATAATTTTCTGTGATGCATTTACTTGTTTGGTGCTTGGGGATGTTTGAGGCAGATTTGTAACCGCCGTTTTGAGGCCAGCTTGCTGGTACCCAAACGGTGTTAGCATTTTTTGTCTTGGACATTTGAGTATGGCTTACGGGCATTTATTGGTTCGATCTGAGTGTGAGTTACGGTCGCATGCGACACGTGCTTTTCAATTAGTTCGGTCCAGTTAATGCTCTCGTACTCTCTCCCCATGTAAAAGCCGGTCATCTATCCGACCCGTCTTGAAACACGGACCAAGGAGTTTATCGTGTGCGCAAGTTTTTGGGTGTTAAAAACCTAAAAGCGAAATGAAAGTAAATGGCTCTTTAGAGTCTGATGTGCGATCTTGTAAAAAAGTGCAGCATAGCCCCATTCTAACTGTTTACAGTAGGGTGGCG